>CM067168.1:117520221-117551971 GCA_034093135.1 Erigeron breviscapus
TTTTCACTTTTCCTTTTGTTTATTCATACCCTTACTATATTTATACTCACTTACATATACATATACATCCTTTCTTTCTTTGTAAACCTTTCTTATACATCCTTTTAACTTAGCCTTTTCCATTGTATATATCCACTTAAATACGTAAATTATACCTTACCATACCGATAGTCTAATCTGGGGGGCCTTTGATTGCTGTTGGTTGGTTTGCACGATTTGTGAGAGCATTGGTGGTTGATTGATTGGATTATGCTTTGACTTGGGGAAGACGTAGATTGGTTTAAGTATTGGAGCTTGATTTGGAATGTTCAAAATTGATCATATTGTGTTTTTAGACATTGTTCATCATTGTAAAAGGGTGCCTACTAGTAGAGTAAAAGTGGTTCAACAATAGAAAAAAGAGAAAAGTGAATTAAAAAAAAAATAAAAATAAAAAAAAAAAAAAAAAAAACTTGGGCTACTAGTGGGTACTTCTCATTTTATATGTCTAGAGTTGTGTTGTATCGTTAAGAATGGAGGGCTTGGTTGATTTTAAGTTGTTTGAAGTTGATACACCACAATGGTGTCGAGTTTGCTTGGTATTTTTGAGGTGTCTTAGCGGATTTGCAATTTATGGGTTGTTGGCAATCAATGGTACGGGTTTTGATTAGACTATTTTGTACATATTTCATACTTACCTTATACTTTTGATTGATTCCTTTCATTTCTAACCTACACTCCCTCACTCATTGTAAATGTCCAATATATATACCTTAGCCTAACTATACAACCGTCCTATATGCCTATTTTGATGATGTACTTGGTGCTTATGCCATGTCGGTGGAGCTATGATCCTTGTTCAAGCCTATGGTAAGATATGCATCACGACCGTGCTGTGAGTGATTCTTCATATATTCAACCCCAAAAGTAAGTTCGTTGGAGTAGAATGATATTGATAGGTTCATTTGTTTCACTTGAGCATAGTCGTGTTATTGAGGCTTGTGGATTGTTCAGATATGGTCAAACATTTCGGGTTTTCATTTAAGATTAAAACTGCTTTACCCAACTTTTTTGTCTTTGACATACTTGGTGTTGCTTCTTTTTGATACTCGTGATTGTTTATTTAGCTTCTTTGCCAAGGATTACTTTTTCTTTAAATGTTGGATTTGCTTGAGGACAAGCAATGCTCAAGTGTGGGGGATTTGATGTGACCAATTTATACCCATCGCCCACATCGTTATTGGCCTTTTTATTATATGTTTTTAGTCGATTTTGCTGGCATTTGGCGCGTCAGGAAGTTGATTGGAGAGTTCGAGAGTGAAAAGAGATAGAAAAGATATGCAAGTCTTCATATGTTGATGTAGCCTTTGGTTCAGTAATATTACACTGCGACGCAGTGGTGGTGAACAAGCCCACTGCGCCGCAGTTATCTCAAAGAAAGGTGCATCGTGACCAGTATATTCACACTGCGACGCAGTGGTGGTGATCAGGTCCACTGCGCCGCAGTCAACGAGTGAAGAAAGGAGAGCTTAACCAGTACATTTGTACTGCGACGCAGTGGGATGTGCGTGTGCCCACTGCGCTGCAGTCAGCCTTGATCAAACGAGCACAAAAGGGCAGTGCATAAGCACTGCGCCGCAGTGGGGGCATAACTCGCCCACTGCGCCGCAGTGAGAGTGCGGGACTGAAACGTTTTGGGCAGTTTTTGCATCAGATTAAAGGGGGTATAAATAGTTTTCAGACCTAATTCCCAAATGATCAAGTCTTCTTCCTAAGAGCTGCACTTCAAGGAACACCTTCAAGGATCAATTCAAGATTTCATCATCTTCCGATTCATTGAAGATTCACGTGCACCCGCTTAGATCGTATCTATTTTATTGTCTTGCAATTTCTATTTCTCAAACGATTGGTACATCATGTTCTTCCTTTATTTTGATTGTTATTTCAATTTAATCATGAGTGGCTAATCTTTTAATCACCCACCTTGATGAAACTAGACGAATGATGTGATTGCTATATGTTTTAATTCAAAGAGTTGATTTCAATTATCGTTGTGTCGAGCTCTTGATGATTTAGTTCTTTTATATTTATTATTATGATATTGGTGGCATGTGTGTCCTTCGTTAGTGGTACTAGTTGGATACAGATGTGATTTTCAAACGGTTGCTTGTCTATGAGCAATTATCACTAGTTCATGGTATGATAGTGAATGTCATTTTAATAAAAGGAATCATTTTGTCAACGTGTTTAGAAACGGTTGGTGGTACCACGTTTTAATTCACATAGGCACAATTGTTAATTGGATAATCAAGTAAACTAATTGTTGGTAAGGTTGTCTAGGCATTGGTGGTACCGGCTTGGGTAATTAAACTAGCAACTTAGGTGTTTGGGTGATTTGTGAGCGGTTGGTGGTACCACGCGAGCATTTTATCCTTTCACGATTATCTTGTCAACTCTAAATGAATTTGGTCTTAATTGAGTGCAATCACGTTTGAAGTCTAGCTAAGTCAAGGTGGATGATCTTTACTAATATTGTTTGCAGTTTTACCTTTACTTTTACGCGTTTGTCTTTTACGTTATTTTAATTTAATTGTCAAAGAGAGATTCAAAGCGTTCCACCCTATTTTCCAAACTACTTTATTAGACAATTGATTCAGACCATTCCCCGTGAACGAACCTGGACTTACTTTTTAACTATATTGCATACGATCGGGTCCACTGCCCGATAGTGTGTAGTAGTAAGTTTCGAGGTATTTCTAGTTTTAATTTTTAAACTCGATTTAGCACATCACATACCAACAAAGCGTAAGCAAGATATCTCCAACGTCCTTGAAATCCACTTTTGTCAAAAGGAAGCTTTATTTCACCAACATATCCCATTCTTTGAAAACATCTACGAATAAGGTCAAAGTCATAAGCCAATTCCACTGCTTCGTCTGGTTCTTCACCCAAATGCAGAATATCACGAAGCATCGCAGCATTGAAATCAAATGTAATTCCTTCGATAGTAGCATGAACAAAACTACGACCATTAACCATGACCTGATGAGCAGTCCTCCAGAAGGCATCAATATACTGCTTAATGAGTCTAGGTGAATCACAAAATGCAAAAGAAAGCCTAGAGCGAGCAATAAAATCAAACATCTCATGATAACGTTCACAATTATGCTGATCTGGATCAAGATTTAAGGCAAGATTGTGCTTCTTAATGAACTGACGTGGGGCAAGAGCCATTTCTACAAAACAAATCATAATATAAGAACAATTATAGGATTAGCACAAGAAATGAGTTGCAGGCTTAGATGAACTTAATCAATAATTTCATAAGTTTAAACTGTACGAAATTACTCTTTAAGTTCGTAAGGGAAAACTGTACGAAAATAGGCTTTAAGTTCGTTAGGTAACAATAAACGAAGATAGCATTGAAGCTTAACTAAGTTCGTTTGTTAACAAGAACTCCTAAATTCGTTAGTTGAAAACATGGACTAAGTTCGTAAACTCTGCTTCAGAACCTAAGTTCGTAAACAATGAACGAAGGATAAGTTCGTAGACATTCTGAACAGCTAGTTGTTTCCAAAATCAAACATTCGAATTTTAAAAAATTGATTAACACTTGATTTGCCCGAAAACAATTACAAAACATTTGTATCACTTAAATGAAGCATAACCCACTTCGATTTTACAGATGAATTAAAGATCCAATGGGTTAAAGTCGAAAAACGAAATTAAACCCTAGAAACCTACATTATGTATAAAACCGATTGAATTCATGCAAAAATTGGGCAAAATAAGAACTTAGAATTGGGGATTTGTGAATGACGATGCTCGATAATATACCTGAATCACTGATTTCAATATTAATCGAAACAACAAGCAGAGAATCGAGTTTAATCAAGTGATTTGATTGATGAAAGTATAGGGGTTTAGTCAGAAGAAAAAGATTAAATTCGTTTTCCTTTAAAATTTATTGCAATGTAAAAGATAAAACGAATTAAGTTGGTATTTATATAGAAGGGTCAAAATGGGTCGGTTTGGTAATCGGTCAAAAATATGGTAGAACGAAGTTAATCTTCGTAAGATCAACTGGAACGAAGATAAGTTCGTAGACATTCTGAACAGCTAGTTGTTTCCAAAATCAAACATTCGAATTTTAAAAAATTGATTAACACTTGATTTGCCCGAAAACAATTACAAAACATTTGTATCACTTAAATGAAGCATAACCCACTTCGATTTTACAGATGAATTAAAGATCCAATGGGTTAAAATCGAAAAACGAAATTAAACCCTAGAAACCTACATTATGTATAAAACCGATTGAGTTCATGCAAAAATTGGGCAAAATAAGAACTTAGAATTGGGGATTTGTGAATGACGATGCTCGATAATATACCTGAATCACTGATTTCAATATTAATCGAAACAACAAGCAGAGAATCGAGTTTAATCAAGTGATTTGATTGATGAAAGTATAGGGGTTTAGTCAGAAGAAAAAGATTAAATTCGTTTTCCTTTAAAATTTATTGCAATGTAAAAGATAAAACGAATTAAGTTGGTATTTATATAGAAGGGTCAAAATGGGTCGGTTTGGTAATCGGTCAAAAATATGGTAGAACGAAGTTAATCTTCGTAAGATCAACTGGAACGAAGATAAGTTCGTAGACATTCTGAACAGCTAGTTGTTTCCAAAATCAAACATTCGAATTTTAAAAAATTGATTAACACTTGATTTGCCCGAAAACAATTACAAAACATTTGTATCACTTAAATGAAGCATAACCCACTTCGATTTTACAGATGAATTAAAGATCCAATGGGTTAAAATCGAAAAACGAAATTAAACCCTAGAAACCTACATTATGTATAAAACCGATTGAGTTCATGCAAAAATTGGGCAAAATAAGAACTTAGAATTGGGGATTTGTGAATGACGATGCTCGATAATATACCTGAATCACTGATTTCAATATTAATCGAAACAACAAGCAGAGAATCGAGTTTAATCAAGTGATTTGATTGATGAAAGTATAGGGGTTTAGTCAGAAGAAAAAGATTAAATTCGTTTTCCTTTAAAATTTATTGCAATGTAAAAGATAAAACGAATTAAGTTGGTATTTATATAGAAGGGTCAAAATGGGTCGGTTTGGTAATCGGTCAAAAATATGGTAGAACGAAGTTAATCTTCGTAAGATCAACTGGAACGAAGATAGAGGTTATCTTCGTAAAAACCAAAGAAAACGAAACTAGATGTGACGAAAATAAGTCCAATTTTCTTAAAGGCAATTCTGAACGAAGTTAAAAATTATCTTCGTAAGAACAAATTGGTACTTAGAAAATTTTTCCAGATTCTTCATCACGAAACTTTCCACGATGCGACCCTTGACCTAATCCTGTACATAGCAAAAACTCGTTAAAAGCAACTTGTTCATGCCTTGTACTAAGAAGTACCATCATCCAAAATCATCATCATAATGTAAGTATTTGACAAACATTATAATCTTGAATAAAAACCCCAAGGTCTAAAACCAACCATCAACAATCCTGAAAATAATCAATTGACATAGTAACAGCGTTACCAACCACGACCATGATACGGAGAGCATTTCTCTAATCATTGAGATGCTTGACAGCAAACCATCTTGAAACACTTAAGTCCCATATTATATGCCGTCTACAAAACAAACAACCAATGAATAGCCCAAAAATCCAATGAAGAACTTAGTAAAGTTTCCGAAATCATGTCATAAGTCAAGATACGAAAATCAAAAGAAACAAGTATCAAATTTGATTATTTCACTAAATACATGAATTGTTAAGCAAATAAATACTCCAAAAGCAAGTTCATGTAGTCTTCCTTCACGTGCTCATATCTGCATCACAATATTGTTACTTCACACCAAATATCTGGTCTCCACAATATCATCCGTATGAATAACACTGTATTTGCAAAAATCAGCACTCCAACTTTATCTTCTTAACCTGAACACTGCACACTTACCAAAAACTCATTAATGCATTAGGAACAAAGGCATAATAATGCAGAAAATTCAAGCTAAAACACACAAAATTAGGTTTAACAAATACGAAATAACAAAGATTCTAACAAAAGATCAAAGAAGGTCATTCCATTGTCAAACCCTAAAAGGTCACCAAGTTATTAATTAAATTCGTAACTTGTAACAACTTAAACTTGTGAGATTTCAAATAACTTTGACTTTTCACATAATACTTAAAAGATCATTTTCTAAACTTAAACAAATTAATGTCCATATCAGAAAATCTTCTTTTGTACAAATCACATAACCTCATCAAGAATTCAAATGAATGAATTCAGCAAAACATATACTCAACAGAATTTAAGTAGGATCTCTCGTGCGATAAGAACTTATGAAAATACTATTTTGACTCAATAAAATGAAAAATAAATTAGAATAAAAATTACAGAACAATAAACTAATCTAAACACTAGTTAACTTAATTTATTCATTATTCACATGGTTACTACTGATCAGATCAGATTAGCATTTACATAATCCTACTAGCGAGAAATAATTCTCTTATTATTAGTTATGAACAGTGATCCAAAAACGATTACCAATATGTTTGTCCTCTTAAACACTCAGTACTTCCAGTCTCCTTTTTGGTTTGTGGCACTTTCGTATTACTTGAGCCAAGGACAGTCACCATGTAACCTAGTAAGTTACTCATGCCACAATTTTAGTTTGCGAACTTATGTGCCCCATATTCAGATACACTCTCACAATCGAAACAAGCACTAAGATTAAGACATTTGGTGAGTAAAGTGAGAAGGTCTTTAAGAATCAAGTCAGCGGTGACAGGTCGGTGATTCCTCACACGCAAAGCGACTTAACTTGACTCACGTATGGAAATATACTCAACATTGCATAATGCCAAGTACTTGCATATTTGTGACATTATTTTTTAAAGCACTTATGAAAACCGTGACTTTCGATGAGACCCATGTAGCGAACTTTCTGACAACCCATCCCAAGTTGGAAGCTTTAGGTAGGCTAGGTATACAAAGAAACCCCAAGGACTTACTTGTTTGAATCTCAAAGGCCACATTAGCTTCATATTTTCAACAGATTTATTTGATATTTGTATATCTTGTCACAAATATACATCCAAAAAAAACAATACATACACATATATGTACCTGAGACCTTCTTTATAAAGACCAAATATACATAATTATAATGCAAGATCTTTCATAAGATTTAAAGGACTTGTCTATTTTAAGAACAAGCATTCTCAGCCATATATCTGAATACGTTTCCCATAAGAACATTGTATACTTTTAAGTTCAGATTAAAAGGAAACCTTGATACTTTGTGCCTATCGATACATCATATAATGGTATCACTGAACTGAGCATTTTAAGTACAATTAAGTAGGCTTAAAAGCTAAAGTATCGTCACGTCTAATCATGTAGTGCAGTAACCTTATTATTTTTTTTTTTTTTTTTTTTGACACTATCTATATACGACTTAAACTACTAAGACTCGAAAAGAAAATTTAAGTTCTTTGAGAGAAACTACTCGGCATTCTTCATACCATTGAGTTGATATAACAACTCATGACGAGGTCTATCAAAAGCTTTAGTATATAGATCAGCAAGGTTATCATCAGTAATAACCTTTTCTAAATGAATAAGCTTTTTCTCAAAACAGTCACGTAAAAAGTGATGCTTTATATCTATGTGCTTGGTGACTTTAAAGTTTTTCGGATTCTTAGTAATATCTATGGCAGACTTATTATCGATACAAATAGGAGAATCTGAGATATCCATACCATAGTCGCGCAATTGTTGCTGTATCCAAAGTACCTGAGAACAGCATTGACCAGCAGCTATATACTCTGCTTCACAGGTAGACTGTGCAACAGATGTCTGCTTTTTGCATTGCCACGATATAATTCTCCCCCCTAAAAGCTGACATCCACCTGACGTTGATTTCCTATCCGAACTGCAGCCACCATAATCCGAATCAGTATAAGCTTTGAATTCAAAGGAATCATGCATGGGATACCAAAGCCCTAGACGAGGCTTGGCCTTCACATAACGAAGAATCCTTTTCGCAGCTTTCAAATGTGACTCCCTGGTTGATTTTATTGACATTTCTTTGTTTATATTTTTTAACCAGTTAATCCTCATGGGATTGACACATAATCACCAAGGGATTGGCTTATAATCACTAACAGATTTTAACCATAACTGGCTAAAATATTTAAGAAGAATAAAAGCAAATAATCCCCATGGGATTGGCACTTAATCACAGAGAGATTTAATTACTACATTCTAATTACCATATAATTGATATCACCAAGGGATTGACACATAATCACCAAGGGATTGACATATAATCACTAAGAGATTTTAACCATAACTGGTTAAAAATTTTAAGAAGAATAAAAGCAAATAATCCCCATGGGATTGACACTTAATCACAGAGAGATTTAATTACTACATTCTAATTACCATATAATTGATATCACCAAGGGATTGACACATAATCACCAAGGGATTGACACATAATCACCAAGGATTGACATATAATCACTAAGAGATTTTAACCATAACTTGCTAAAAAATTTAAGAAGAATAAAAGCAAATAATCCCCATGGGATTGAGACTTAATTACAAAGAGATTTAATTACTACATTCTAATTACCATATAATTGATATCACAAGGGATTGACACATAATCACCAAGGGATTGACTTATAATCACTAAGAGATTTTAACCATAACTGGTTAAAAATTTTAAGAAGAATAAAAGCAAATAATCCCCATGGGATTGACACTTAATCACAGAGAGATTTAATTACTACATTCTAATTACCATATAATTGATATCACCAAGGGATTGACACATAATCACCAAAGGATTGGCATATAATCACTAAGAGATTTTAACCATAACTTGCTAAAAAATTTAAGAAGAATAAAAGCAAATAATCCCCATGGGATTGAGACTTAATTACAAAGAGATTTAATTACTACATTCTAATTACCATATAATTGATATCACAAGGGATTGACACATAATCACCAAGGGATTGACATATAATCACTAAGAGATTTTAACCATAACTGGTTAAAATTTTAAGAAGAATAAAAGCAAATAATCCCCATGGGATTGACACTTAATCACAGAGAGATTTAATTACTACATTCTAATTACCATATAATTGATATCACCAAGGGATTGACACATAATCACCAAAGGATTGGCATATAATCACTAAGAGATTTTAACCATAACTTGCTAAAAAATTTAAGAAGAATAAAAGCAAATAATCCCCATGGGATTGAGACTTAATTACAAAGAGATTTAATTACTACATTCTAATTACCATATAATTGATATCACCAAGGGATTGACACATAATCACCAAGAGATTGACATATAATCACTAAGAGATTTTAACCATAACTTGCTAAAAAATTTAAGAAGAATAAAAGCAAATAATCCCTATGGGATTGGGACTTAATCACAAAGAGATTTAATTACTACATTCTAATTACCATATAATTAAGCTTTAGGGTTTAGAGTTTTGGGTTTAGCATTTAGGGTTTAGAATTTCTAGGGTTTTAGAATGTAGCATTCCCCTCGGATTAGCAATTTAGCTTTAGGTTTTAGGGTTTGAACTTGTAGGGTTAGCTGGACCATAGAGTAGGAACCTTCATCCTTTTTAGCATTTTAGGGTTTAGGGATTTTAGGGTTTTGATTTTAGGGTTTAGATTTTTAGGTGTTTTAGAATGTAGTTTTCCCCTCGGATTAGCAATTAAGCTTTAGGGTTTAGGGTTTGAAGTCGTAGGGTTAGCCTAACGGCTAACCCTACGACTTCAAACCCTAAACCCTAAAGCGTACCGTATACATCAGTCCCCCTACTACATCCCGCTCTAGGGTTTAGGGTTTGAAGGTCGAGGGTTACTCGGGCTTCAAACCATAAACCCTAAAGTGGGAACCCTCATCCTTTTTAGCATTTTAGGGTTTAGAGTTTTTAGGTGTTTTAGATTCTAGTTTTCCCCTCGGATTAGCAATTAAGCTTTAGGGTTTAGTGTTTGAAGTTGTAAGGTTAGCCTAACGTCTAACCCTACGACTTCAGACCCTAAATCCTAAAGCGTACCGTATACATCCGTCCCCCTACTACATCCCGCTCTAGGGTTTAGGGTTTGAAGCCCGAGGGTTAGCCATAGGCTAACCCTCGGGCTTCAAACCATAAACCCTAAAGTGGGAACCCTCATCCTTTTTAGCATTTTAGGGTTTAGATTTTAGGGTTTTAGAATGTAGCTTTCCCTCGGATTAGCAATTAAGCTTTAGGGTTTAGGGTTTGAAGTGGTAGGGTTATTCCTATGACTTCAAACCCTAAAACGTACCGTATACATCCGTCACCCTACTACATCCCGCTCTAGGGTTTAGGGTTTGAAGGTCGAGGGTTAGCCACCCTCGGGCTTCAAACCATAAACCCTATAGTGGGAACCCTCATCCTTTTTAGCATTTTAAGGTTTAGATTTAGGGTTTAGCATTTTAGGGTTTAGCATTTAGGGTTTAGAATTTCTAGGTGTTTTAGATTCTAGTTTTCCCCTCGGATTAGCAATTAAGCTTTAGGGTTTAGTGTTTGAAGTTGTAGGGTTTAGCATTTTATTCTTCTTAAATTTTTTAGCCAGTTATGGTTAAAATCTCTTAGTGATTATATGACAATCCCTTGGTGATTATGTGCCAATCCCTTGGTGATATAAATTATATGGTAATTAGAATGTAATAATTGAATCTCTTTGTGATTAAGTCCCAATCCCATAGGGAATATTTGTTTTTGTTCTTTGTAAATTTTTTTGGCCAGTTATGGTTAAAATCTTTTAATTATTATATTCCAATCCCTTGGTGATTATGTACCAATCCCATGGGGATTAACTGTTAAAATACATATGTTAGGCTAACCCTACGACTTCAAACCCTAAACCCTAAAGCGTACCGTATACATCCGTCCCCCTACTACATCCCGCTCTAGGGTTTAGGGTTTGAAGGTCGAGGGTTAGTTGATAGGCTAACCCTCGGGCTTCAAACCATAAACCCTAGAGTGGGAACCTTCATCCTTTTTAGCATTTTAGGGTTTAGGGTTTTTAGGGTTTAGATTTTAGGGTTTTAGAATGTAGCTTTCCCCTCGGATTAGCAATCAAGCTTTAGGGTTTAGGGTTTGAAGTGGTAGGGTTAGCCGTTAGGCTAACCCTACGACTTCAAACCCTAAACCCTAAAGCGTACCGTATACATCCGTCCCCCTACTACATCCCGCTCTAGGGTTTAGGGTTTGAAGGTCGAGGGTTAGCCGATAGGCTAACCCTCGGGCTTCAAACCATAAACCCTAGAGTGGGAACCCTCATCCTTTTTAGCATTTTAGGGTTTAGGGTTTAGGGTTTAGATTTTAGGGTTTTAGAATGTAGCTTTCCCCTCGGATTAACAATCAAGCTTTAGGGTTTAGGGTTTGAAGTCGTAGGGTTAACCGTTAGGCTAACCCTCGGGCTTCAAACCATAAACCCTAGAGTGGGAACCCTCATCCTTTTTAGCATTTTAGGGTTTAGCATTTAGGGTTTAGAATTTCTAGGTTTTTTAGATTCTAGCTTTCCCCTCGATTAGCAATTAAGCTTTAGGGTTTAGGGTTTGAAGTGTAGGGTTAGCCGTTAGGCTAACCCTACGACTTCAAACCCTAAACCCTAAAGCGTACCGTATACATCCGTCCCCCTACTACATCCCGCTCCCTTGGTGATTAATTGCTAATCCCTTGGTGATATCAATTATATGGTAATTAGAATGTAATAATTGAATCTCTTTGTGATTAAGTCCCAATCCCATGGGGATTATTTGTTTTTGTTCTTTGTAAATTTTTTAGCCAGTTATGGTTAAAATCTCTTAGTGATTATATGCCAATCCCTTGGTGATTATGTGTCAATCCCTTTGTGATATCAATTATATGGTAATTAGAATGTAATAATTGAATCTCTTTGTGATTAAGTCCCAATCCCATGGGGATTATTTGTTTTTGTTCTTTGTAAATTTTTTAGCCAGTTATGGTTAAAATCATTTAGTGATTATATTCCAATCCCTTGGTGATTATGTGCCAATCCCTGGTTATGTGTCAATCCCATGAGGATTAACTGTTAAAATACACAAAGAAAAATGTTTTAACCAGTTACGTTTAAAATCTCTCACTGATTAATGGCCAATCCCTTGGTGATTAAGTGTTAAAATACACAAAAAGATGTGTTTGTCATCTTTGTTAATTTCTTAAGGTTTGTAATTGCTTTAAAAACAACTGAATAAACAAAAACACACTATGGGAACACACTTGATAATCACCAAATCATTAAAAATAAAGAATTACAGATTAAGCAAATATGTATTTCACCAACTGTAAAAATTAAAAAAATAGATGACTAAAGTTGTATAGTCCGCAACTACAATAATAACTTCTTGGTGCAATACTTCTTTATCAAGTAATTGCTCTTTATGCTCCTTGAGCAGTTGCAATGTACGTTTGATCGACCCTAATCCAAAGAGAAGACTGATCTGGAGACCTGCTTCAAACAGTACCTTATTGCAAACTTAGTCACTTATTTTGCACTTGTCATCACACACCATGACCAATTTTGACTCCATGTAAGGTTGAAAAACCTGAACAACATACTCAGATCGACTAATTAAGCCCTTATTGTTATATCACCTGCAACTTCATCGACCGCGTCTGCATGATATACATACTTATTATTATATTGTGTGATTATTTAATATTACACTAGTTGTGCTTGTATAACTCACAAGCATAAACACCTACTATATATGTATATATATATGTTGAGTCCCAATGTTCATTGTAAATTTAATGATGACAAATCTGACCTATAAACACTTAGTAATCTTTGGTTCTTGTAATCTGATCTGGGTCAGACTAAGCTAACACAGCTTACGATCTGTCTCTGACCCAGATCATGCTTCATACTTGTAATTGTAATATCTTATGGAAGTAAGTGTTATTCAAGCTGCATCAACAATGTATTAGCATTCAGTCCAAGTCGAAGAGGAGGATTGAAGATAGAAGACCAAGATGTTAGTGGAAGACAGCTTGGGATTAGCTGTCAGCTTGGAAACACTTAGGCAGATTAGTGCCTTGACAAACGGCCCAATCTGTGTCTGACAATCAAGTGAAGATAACAACCTGGATTGAAGATAAGGACAAATGACGTGACTAGGAAGATTCCTAGGATCCAGGTTGGTGGTTGTTTTACATATGCGTGTCCATACTTCTATTGGTAGATGAAGAATGTGCGTCAGTACGTGAGGGACCACAGGTACCATGAAAGGCACGATTGATTATTCCTTGATCAACTACTGAATGAAGAACACGTAGCTGCAACGGATACCCAATGAAGGAGTGCTTGTGCCTATAAAAGCCTCATTCATTGATTGCATATGTGTGGCATTTTTCCTGAGAATCATTCTTCACACAAGTTTCTCTGCTCTTACACACAGCTTAGTCTGTATGAGATCAGCTTGGGCTGATTCTCTTGAGCTGAAACTTATTGATTGTTGTTTGTCATTTCATAGGGTTGTTTAGATATCTATAGGCTATCTTTATTCCGCAACAACCCTGTAATTCTTTGTATAGATTATTTCTTAATAAAGGATTACATTTGAAAATAACAATCTGTGTTCAAGAATGTTTTTAATTCTTTACTGCTTTACTGTTTTAATGATTCCTGCTCTTTACTTACTTGCTTAATATTCTTAAACTGAATCTTAAAACGTTTTGTGTTAAAAGTTTGTAAAATTGTGAAAAGTTGTATTCACCCCCCCTCTACAACTGTTCTGTGTTCAATATACTTTGGTATATTGATACACCGTGCGACGTATCAATTGGTATCAGAGCAGTGGTTGAGAATTAACTTGACTTGATCCTTGCATTATTTTTTCCATTTATAGTAAAGCATAATGTCATCTTATATTGATAATGGTTCTTCAACCCGACCACCCATGTTTGACAAAGATGATTTCAGTGGGTGGAAAGGTAGAATGTCTTTGTTCCTTGAATCCATCGATAACAATATGCCTGACATCCTTACGGATGGTCCTTATGTTCTACACAAACCATTGTGGTAGAAGCTGTGGTCAGGGAAGGTCAACCAACCATTCCTGCCACAATCAAATCTATTGTTAAGGACAAGGCAGATTGGGGGGATGAGGATAGGAGGTTGGCAAACTTGGATGTGAAGGCTAGAAATTTCATTGTCCAAGCTGTGCCCAAAGACCTTTACCATTCAATTAAAATGTGTTCAACAACAAAGAAAATGTGGGGTACATTGACTGTTATGTTTAAGGGTTGATCTACCTCCATGGAATCTACAATTACTACATTGACTAGGAGGTATGAGAGATTTTTCTCTTTGAGAAATGAATCCTTAACTGACACTCTTACCCGCTTTAATGCCTTGGTAAATGATTTAGCTGCTGTTGGAATTAATAAGAAAAATGAGGTTTTAAAGAGCAAATTTCTTGATTCATTACCACCCAAATGGAACAACTATATATTTCTTCTGTTAAATTAAGTTATGTTTATCATGATCTTGATCTCCCTGGACTTTTTGGTTTGCTTCATAACCAAGAATGTTAAGAGGCTGAAAAGTTAATTGCTATGGGTGATTCTTATAGTCAGCCTGCTGCTGCACTTGTTGCTTCTATGACTGAACACCCTAGTTCAATTAGTAATGAGATCATTCCTTATGTTACTGATGACATTCCTGTGATGTCAAATCCTAACTCTATTTGTGCTGAATTTGAGTGTGATGAATCTGATGGTGATGAACTAGCAAATGAAGCTGCTATGTTGGCTGAAAGGATCAGAAGGAGATCATTTAATAAGTTTAAAGGAAAAGGAAGAGGTAGCCAAGCTGACAAGACCAAGAAGCCATTTGATATGTCCAAGGTCACTTGTTACAAGTGTGGAAAGACTGGACATATGGCTGGAGATTGCAGATCCAAAGAAATTGCTCAAGCTGTGCCAGCCAAAGGTGGAAGAGGTGAAAAATACTCTAAGCTCAAGACTAAGTACAAAGCCTTGAAAGCACAAGTAGCTGAGCTGACTGAGAAGGTGAACAAAAATGAGAAGAGTCTGGTAGCCAAAGACTAGGCTGAAAGTGCCACATCATCTGATGATGAGCTGTACAAAGATGCCAAGTGTTTCATGGCTAAAGAGGCTACTCAAAGATTTGTAGAAGATCTGGTGAAAATACAACAGCAATCAGAGTCAGCTCACCAGGCATCTACCAGTCAGACTGCTCCACCTGAGGGCAGTCATGACGATAATACCTGGCACTTGGACAGTGGATGTTCCAAGCATATGACCGGATGTAAGTCCCTGCTATGTAGCTTTAGGATTCGCGCTGGTCCTAATGTTACTTTTGGAGATGATTCTCAAGGAAAGATTGAAGGTTTTGGTGTTCTTTCAAATGGTCCTCTTACTTTCAGAAGAGTCTCATATGTAAATGGTTTGAAGCACAATCTGATCAGTGTGAGTCAGTTGTGTGATGCTGGTTATGAAGTAAGATTCAGGTCTGATAAGGGTATTGTTCTTGGTTTAGAAGGCAATGTGGTTCTGATTGCAAAGAGGGATGAGTCTTTGTATTCTTTTGACATGAGAAATCCAACTGTCACAAAAGAAGTCTGTTTCATGTCAAAGTCTCAAGATGAGCTGAATTGGTTGTGGCATAAAAGGCTGTCTTATATGAACTTCAAAGACATTAACAAGCTGTGTAAGAAAGAGTTGGTGTCTGGTCTTCCAATGATCAATTATGAAAAGGACAAGCTGTGTGGTGCTTGTGAGAAAGACAAGCAACATAAAGCTACTTTTAAGTCTAAAACATGCTCAACCATTGATAATTGTTTGGATCTGCTTCATATGGACTTATTTGGACCAATCAGTACTCCATCATTGAGGTACTCCTTGGTAATTATTGATGAGTATTCAAGATACACATGGGTTTTCTTTCTAAGACACAAGAGTGAAGCTGCTGACAACATTATTCATTTCATCAAGCAAGCTGAGGTTCTCTACAAAAGGCCTGTTAGGCAATTAAGAAGTGATAATGGTACTGAATTTAAGAATATCACTCTTAATTCATTCTGCAGTGAAAAAGGGATTTCACAAGTCTACTCAGCTGCCAGAACTCCTTAACAAAATGGTGTTGCAGAAAGAAGAAACATAACTCTTATTGAAGCTGCCAGATCCATGATGGCTCAAAACAATGTCAAGTCTAATTTCTGGGCTGAAGCAGTACACACAGCTTGCTTTACCCAGAACAGATCCCTCATTGTGAAAAGACACCAGAAGACTGCATATGAACTTCTTAGGGGGAGAAAGCCTGAGATTGGTTTCCTAAGAATGTTTGGTAGTCTTTGCTATATTCTGAATCAGAAAGACCATCTTGGAAAGTTTGATGAGAAATCAGATGAAGGTATCCTACTTGGATATGCAACAATGATGAAGGCCTACAGAGTGTACAACAACAGAACTAAAACAATTGAGAACTCTGTTAATGTAAGCATTGATGATGGTTGTTCTAAGCCAGACTGCTCTCCTCCTGAAGATGAAGACTTCAATTTTGAAGAACTGGCTGTACCTGAGAATGAGCCTCCAACAAATCCTCCAGTTGGAGCTAATATAGCTCAAACTCAGGGGGAGCAACTCATTGAAGAAGAAGAAGAAGTTCCAATCTTTGAAGATGCACAAGCTGATCCTATTCCTACTGAAGTTATTGTTCATAATCCATTAAATGACTCTCCAACTGGCTCAGACTCCTCCATTCCTGTCCAAGCTGATCAGCCTCTTCCTCAAGCTGATCATGCTGAACCATCTAATCTGAATCAGTCCATTGTCCCTATTACTAGATAGACAAAGAGTCATCCAATTAACCAAATCATTGGTGATCCACTCTCTGGTGTGAAAACAAGAAGAAAGGCAACATGCAACTTCTGCATGTTTGTCAATTTTGTAAGCAAGATGGAACCAACTGAGGTTAATGAAGCTCTAGAAGATCCCTCTTGGGTAAATGCAATGCAAGATTAGCTAACACAGTTTGAAAGAAATAAGTTTTGGGAACTTGTTCCAAGACCTCATCACAAGACTGTGATTGGAACCAAGTGGGTCTACCGAAACAAAATGGATGAAAGGGGAGTTGTGACCAGAAACAAAGCAAGATTGGTAGCTCTTGTTTACAGACAAGAGGATGGAATTGATTATGATGAGACTTTTGCACCAGTGGCAAGATTTGAGGCAATCCGAATGTTATTGGCCTTCTCTGCTCACAAGGGTTTCAAAGTCTATCAAATGGATGTGAAGAGTGCTTTTCTTAAAGGAAAATTGGAAGAAGAAGTCTATGTTGAACAGCCTCCTGGTTTTGAAAATTCAAAGTTTCCTGACCATGTGTTCAAGCTTGACAAGGCTCTCTATGGTTGAAGCAAGCTCCAAGGGCATGGTATGATACTTTGTCTAAATTCTTATTGGCTAATAACTTCAAAAGAGGTAATGTTGACAAGACTTTGTTTGTAAGAAAGTATAATGGTGATATTCTGCTTGTACAAATCTATGTAGATGATATAATATTTGGGTCTAGCAGTGAAAGACTTTGCAAAAAGTTTTCTGAATTAATGTCTAAAAAGTATGAAATGAACATGATGGGAGAACTAAACTATTTTCTGGGTTTACAAGTTAAACAGACTAAAAATGGAATTTTCATAAACCAAGGAAAATATGTTAAAGATCTCTTAAACAAATTTGGTTTTACTGATTGCTCACCTATGAAAACTCCTATGGGAACTGGTGACAAGCTGGATGAAGATAAAAATGGCAAATCTGTTTACATCACAGCTTATAGGGGTGTGATAGGATCATTACTTTACTTGACTGCTAGTAGACCAGATATTATGTTTGCTACATGTCTTTGTGCAAGATATCAAGCTAGTCCTAAGGAATCTCATCTTAAGGCTGTGAAAAGAATCTTTAGATACCTTAAAGGTAGTCCTAATCTGGGTCTTTGGTATCCCAAAGACTCAGGATTTGATCTAATTGGCTATTTAGATTCTGACTTTACAGGCTGTAAGATTGACAGAAAAAGTACTTCAGGAGCTTGTCAATTGCTTGGCAATAGACTTGTAAGCTAGTCCAGCAAGAAGCAGCATTCAGTTTCTATCTCCACTGCAAAAGCTGAATATGTTGCTGCAGGAAGTTGTTGCTCTCAAATTCTTTGGATGCAATATCAACTTCAAGACTATGGTGTCACTGCAACAAAAACTCCAATCTTTTGTGACAGTACCAGTGCCATAGCAATTTCAAACAATCATGTGCTTCATTCAAGGACCAAGCACATTGATATAAGATATCATTTCATCATGGATCATGTAATGAAAGAAGATGTTGAACTCCACTTCATTCCAACAGACAATCAGCTTGCTGACTTGTTCACAAAGCCATTGGATGAATCAAGGTTCAACTACCTCATAAGTAAGCTAGGTATGCTTAATTTGTAAAATGTAGTGAGCTAAGTAATAGCAAATCTGACCCCTTAGAGTTATACTAAATTTTCAGGGTAAGCTGTATCAGACCCAGACTACCCTTTCACACTTGGTGCATGTCAAGTGAAAGAGGGTAAGCTAAGTCTGACCCAGCTTCGTGGTTATTTTTGTTATTATATATCTCAGTGCGTTTTATTACTTTCATTATTTTATGTATTTGCTGATCCTATTGGAGTGTGACACGTGTAGTGGTCTCAGCCGGTTACTGAAAAAGTACCATCACTACTTGTTGATCCTCCAATCAAAATCTTTCCCTCTCCAACTTTTTTAAATAAGATATTTTGTGTTTTGTATATAACACTCAGTTAACCTAATTCCCAAATCACTTGTTCATATTTTTCTAAATCAATTTTTCTCTCTAATCTTATTACAGTTTTATAAAATTTAATTTCTTCTAAAATTTGTTTTCAAAATGGCATCATCATCAGTTTCTATTCATACTAATGACTCTCAATCTAGTTCTGAACCTGAAAGTCGATACCCAGCTCCAATAAGCGCAAACAAGCTTCCACCTTATGTGGTGGGAGATAAGGTAGTAGTGGTTCAGGCTGATCTTGATACTGGTAAAATCAAGATTGGAAGTCTGGTTTATGACAATATTCATCCTCCTTCATGGGCTAAAGGATACGATGAGATTGTGACTTTCTTATGGCATCATCCATTCGGCAAGGTGATGATTGAGAAGCCAGACTGGGTGTTTCAAGATCTTTTGTGTGAATTTTGGGCGAGCTGTGTTGTGAAACAAAACAAGAAAGGAGATGCTGCAATCTATGGCTCCATCCTCAACGGTAAGAAAAAGGTATACATTTCTTGTGAGAGGCTTAAGTCTGCTTTTGAGCTGTCATATATGCCTGATGATGAATATGATGTTGTTGTGTCTCATACTGAAGCCAAAAATGTTTTACAAGAAGTTGGATATACTGGTCCATTGGCTTCAGTAGTTAAAATGAAACATTTAACTGGTATTTGGAACTACTTATTGAGCACAATTTCGAAAACCTTACAAGTAAAGGCAGGCAGCTTTGATTAGCCTAATGTGCTAGAATTGCAGATTTTTCATGCAATGGTCACCATGACCAGAATAGATTTTGCTGCTTTAATCTTTAAGGACCTTGTTGATTGCGTTCATAAGAAGAGTCTTACCATACCTTATGGTAGGATTCTTGCTCCTATCATTGAAGCTATTCTTGACAATGATTACAGTCCGGCAACTGGTCAGACTGTTGAATGCAAGTCTATCAATAACAACATCTTCAATAGTCCCAAGGTATCTGTGCAGGGTCTGACCCGAGCAATGCAGATCTACCTTGATTTTTGCAGGAAAAGAGAAGAGGATCAAGAAGCACTTGAGGAAGTTGTCCCTACTTCGACGCGATCTGAGTCTGACACTCAATCTGCTAATCAGGGGGACCCAGGTACACATGCTTCTGAACCCTCAAACTCTTCTGAATCTGTTCAACATTCTACTCGTACAAAAGAGGGTGAAGGGTTGGCCAAAACATCAGCCTCCCTAGCCACACCTTCGTCCACTCGTTTAAAATCCGACTCTAAAAGACCCCTTGTTGAGGACTTAGTACCTCTCAAGGCCAAAAAGAAAAGATCGCATAAGAAATCTGTGTCAGCTTTTGGGGTTGATAATGCAACATCTTCTCTTGAGATCCCCCAAGGTGCAGGGAAAGCTAAGGAACGTTCCAAAGCTGTCCCTGTCACCCAAGCTGACAAGCCGAAAACGCCACGCCCATCTGCACTCTCCCAAAAGAGTGTAGACGAGTTAAAGGGAACACTTACTGCTACCCAACCCTCCAAACAGGGTGAAGGTATTGAAAGAAAGACCTCCTCCCAAGGTCATACTGTGTCTAAACCGAATTCACCATCATCAGCCTCCCAAAAGGTTGATGATATCATTAAAGGGGTAACAGAGGATCTAGCCCAGATCCAAAGTGAGTCAGAGTCAATGCACATCATTTTTGAGGATGGTCAGCCTAAGGAGAGAAGTATCGAACGCATTGGTGACATTGCTTCTCCTCCCCAAGCTGATCAGACTCCTTCTATCTTACACTCTGAGTCTGCACAGGCTGCCAATGCCCCTTCTATGTCACAAGGAGGGGTACAGGCCTCAATTCTCCCTAAGGATACTTTGGTGCAACAATGCACCTCTATTGAAGGGCAATCAAATGCACAAAACATTACACCTGCAGAGTCTGTGTCTGCATCTGTCCTTGGACAGAGGGATTCTGCAGGTTACTTGGCTGTCTTTAAGGCAGTCATGTCAGCCCCTTATGCAGCAAAGGGAACCATTGATGGTCCTCACGATATCAATGAGAATCTGATCACTATCTCCGGAAGTGATTCTTCATTCGATGATGAGTTTGCCCATCCATCCTCAAGGGATGCTCTGATGGAAGATGGCAGTGGAGGAGTTGATCAAAATCTAGATCAACACATTCCCACTGGCCCTCAGCCTGAATTAAACATTAATCTTTCTCAGGCTGACCAACTCATCATCAATTCTGACAGATCCACTCATGAGACTCACTCTCATGAGCAAATGTTCCAAAACTCCTTAAACCTCCACCCCCTTCTAAATATGCCCAATGACCCTGTTATTAAGGATTGCAGGCTACTCTTTCCAGAGTCAGTGGCTTTTAAGCCAACTGCAAGTTCTTCCCAAGCTGCCACTATCTCATTTTCAGATGTGGTGGGTCAGCTCACTGAGTTCATCTCAACCTCTAAGGTTGAGAGCTCAAAGCTGACCGAATGCTTGGAAAAGATCCAAAAGGATCAGGATTTTACAGATAAGAAGGTGGATAAGCTGAGTCAAGATCAGACTGCATTGGAAGATTATGTTAAGAAAGCAGTTGATTTGATGCAGCAGAACCAGAGCAAGCTGACAGAGTCTCTTGATAATCTTTCGAAGGCAGTAAATGAAGAGAATGAAAGGAACAAGAGTACTCTGGGTCAGATTGAGAATGCTGCAACCAAGTTTAAAAGGGAAGTCACCATAGAACTTCGATCTGCAAACAAGTCACAAGCAGATTTCAAGAATGATCTGATTGAAGTTTCTAAGGGTGTTAAATCAAAGATTAAACTCCTCCATGAGGATTATGTTGAGTTAAGAAGAGCCAGCTGCCTCACCAATGTCAAAATTGACTTGATCAACCAAGATCTCAAAGACTTCCTTGTTACTCTAGTGAGCTCTTTCCCTGCTGATGATGACAAAAAGGGGGAGAAGAATGCTACTAAGAGAAAGAGGAGTGCAATGAGTGAAGCTGAAATGGAGCTAGAAAGAGAAAGGCAAAAAGCTCAGGTTGACAAGGACATTGAAGAATACCTTGAAAGATTGAAAGAGAGACAGAATAAGGCCAGAGCTGAGGAAACACTAAATGATAGAAGATTGGTTGTGCATGGTTATAGGGTGGAAGGTGAGAAGAAAGATGTGGAAGAGATAAAAAGACCAGAATCTGAGTCTGGTGGTGAAACTGTTGGAAAATTGAATAAAGAAACTGAAAAAGAGAGTGATACAACCAAGGGGGAGACTGTTAATGCTGAAAAGGGAGATATAAGGAAGGAAGTTGGTGTTGAAAAAGATAAGAAAGGTGAAAAGAAAAGAAAGTCCTCCCAAGCTGTTCCTGTGCAAGCTGTGCCAACTCAAGCTGACCCAGCTCCCAAAGTACAAATTGATGAATCCTTATCTAGTGAAGACACAGCCACTCTGTCCCAGTTCATGATCAAGAATAGAACAACAGAAGCTGGGTCTAGTGGTGTGAAGATCTTAACTGAGAAAGAAAAGGATTGGGAGATTGAAACTGAAACTGCTCCACAGCTTGGGGTAACAGTTGAGATGTGATATGTCCCACGGAGTATCAATATACCAAAGTATATTGAACACAGAACAGTTGTAGAGGGGGGTGAATACAACTTTCCACAATCTTTACAAACTTTTAAACACAAAACGTTTTAAGATTCAGATAAAGAATATCAAGCAAGTTAGTAAAGTGCAGGAATCATTAAAACAGTAAAGCAGTAAAGAAATAAAACATTCTTGAACACAGATTGTTATTTTAAAATGTAATCCTTTATTAAGAAATAATCTATACAAAGAATTACAGGGTTGTTGCGGAATAAAGATAGCCTATAGATATCTAAACAACCCTATGAAGTGACAAACAACAATCAATTAGTTTCAGCTCAAGAGAATCAGCCCAAGCTGATCTCGTACAGACTAAGCTGTGTGTAAGAGCAGAGAAACTTGTGTGAATAATGATTCTCAGGAAAATGACACACATATGCAATCCATGAATGAGGCTTTTATAGACACAAGCGCTCATTCATCAGGTGTCCGTTGCAGCTACGTGTAATTCGTTCAGTGGTTGATGAAGGAATAATCAATCGTTCCCTTCATGGTACTTGTGGTCCCCCACGTACTGACGCACATTCTTTCATCTACCAATAGGAGTATGGACACGCATATGTAAACAACCACCAACCTGGATACTAGGAATATTGCTAGTCACGTCATTTGTCCTTATCTTCAATCCAGGTTGTTATCTTCACTTTATTGTCAGACACAGATTGGGCCGTTTGTCAAGGCACCAATCTACCTAATTGTTTCCAAGCTGACTGCTAATCCCAAGCTGTCTTCCACTAACAACTTGGTCTTCTATCTTCAATCCTCCTCTTCGACTTAGACTGAATGCTAATACATTGTTGATGCAGCTTGAATAACACTTGCTTCCATAAGATATTACAATTACAAGTATGAAGCGTGATCTGGGTCAGACAGATCGTAAGCTGTGTCAGCTTAGTCTGACCCAGATCAGATTACAAGAACCAAAAGATTACTAAGTGTTTATAGGTCAGATTTGTCATCATTAAATTTACAATTAACATTGGGACTCAACAATCTCCCCCTATTTGATGATGACAAAACCCAACTACACTTCTAACTATCAGCTTACAAATAATCAAATGAAAATATGACTAACAACTTGTGACCCTTTGAATCTTTTGGGTTCTTTTCAATTTGATATGAGATATTTACCAGGAAGCTAAGTTTGTACAACTGCCTTTGTATATATATAGAGAATAAACCAAAAATATTACAATCTACATCACTATTCTCCAAGCATTTTAATTGCTTCTTGCTTAACCTCAAATGATGGAGCAACTTTCACATCTAGTTGCCTATCTAACCCTTCATCTATAAGGAACTGCTCATACCCATTACCTTTTTTACTAAAGTTTCTGCAGGATCTGTATAAGGTAAATAGGTGCATAGATGGTACCTGTTTTAGTTCAGCAGTCCTTTGAAACACCAAATTCCCTCTAGCATCTACAGAGTACATTCCATGCTCAGGTTCAGTTATGAACTTCCCACATCTTGCATCTTTAACACCAGCAGGTAGAGACAGATTAAGATTATCAAGAATCTTGTCAATTGCACTAGAAGATAATTGTGCTAGCAACTCTGTAGGAGACAAGTTTTGGAGAAAAACTGAATGGTCACCTCCAGGAGCATCAATCCTTTCATACCTTATTCTTTTCTTCTTCAATGGCTCAGCTGACTCATCTTCATAATCCATATCATATGCAATTGGTCTTGGAAGGCCAGAGATATCAATCTTGTACTTTACAACAGCAACTAACTTCTTCTCAATGGCTTCCAAGACTGTCTCTTTGTGAACTCCAGACATACCAGTAATGATATCATGTAGTTCTACCCACTCTGTGTATCCTAGATCAAGCAGTTTTTCAAGATCATGGGTTTCCCAGTTGGTTTCATAACCTCTCCTTATAATCCTTATGCTGGGAATGTTCGTTCCTTTTCGCCTCTTTAGTAGAACTTGGAGGATTGGTTCTGGATGCTTTCTATAATGGATATTTTCAGTGACTTGTCTTTTCTCCAAAGCATCAAACCAATTATGGGCTTTCACACTCTGCACCACATCTTTAACCTTCTGAGATGGTGTAGAATGAACCACCATTTTCTTCTTTCCTTTTCCTTTGCTCACAACTTTCTTTTTAGAACCAATGGCTGCAAGATCTTCTTCATCTTCTTTATTCAATTGTTCTTGAATAGCCTTGGAAATTTCAGAATCAGACTTAGTTGCAGCAATTTTTTCTCTTTCTAGTCTGTCCTCCTTAATCATCTTATATGCCACCTCAACTGAGACCCCAAGCTGTGGAGCAGTTTCAGTTGCAGTCTCCCAATCCTTCTCTTTCTCAGTTAAGACCTTCACACCACTTGACCCAGCTTCAGTTGTTCTTTTCTTGATTATGAACTGGGACAGAGTGGCTGTGTCTTCACTAGATGAAGATTCATCAATTTGTACATTGGGAGCTGGGTCAGCTTGAGTTGGCACAGATTGTACAGGGTCAGCTTGGGAGAACTTTCTTTTCTTTTCAACCTTCTTTTCTTTTTCAACTACAACAGCCTTCCTTATATCTTTTTCAACACCAACATCCTTCCTTATATCTCTCATTACATTAACAGTCTCCCCCTTGGTTGTATCACTCTCCTTTCCAGTCTCTTCATTCAATTTTCCAACAGCACCAGACTCAGATTCTGGTCTTTTTATCTCTTCCACATCCTCCTTCTCACTTTCCACCCTAGAACCATACACAACCACTCTTCTATCTTTTTGAGCCTCCTCAGCTCTAGCCTTATCCTGTCTCACTTTCAACCTTTTAAGATAATCTTCAATATCTCTATCAACTTGAGCTTTTTGTCTTTCTATTTCAGCTTCACTCATAGCACTCCTCTTCTTAGCATTTTTCTCCCCCTTTTTGTCATCATCAGCAGGGGAAGAGCTCACTGGAGTTACAAGAAAACCTTGGAGTGTATTGTTGATCAAGTCAATTTTGATATTTGTGAGACCACAGGATCTTCTTAGCTCAACATAATCTTCATGGAGGAGTTTTATCTGTGATTTAACACCCTTAGAAGCTTCAATCAAATCATTCTTGAAGTCAGCTTGTGACTTGTTTGAGTTCTATGGTGACTTCCCTTTTGAATTTGGTTGCAGCATTTTCAATCTGACCCAGAGTACTCTTGTTTCTTTCATTTTCTTCATTAACTGCCTTTGTTAGTTTGTCAAGAGACTCTGTTAGCTTGCTCTGGTTCTACTGCATCACATCAACTGCTTTCTTAACATAATCTTCCAATGCAGTCTGATCAAGACACAGCTTGTCCACCTTCTTAACCGTCAAATCCTGATCCTTTTGGATCTTTTCCAAGCATTCGGTCAGCTTTGAGCTTTCAACCTTAGAGGTTGAAATGAACTCAGTGAGCTGACCTACCACATCTGAAAATGAGATAGTGGCAGCTTGGGAAGAACTTGTAGTTGGCTTAAAAGCCACTGACTCTGGAAAGAGCAGCCTGCAATCCTTAATTTCAGGGTCATTGGGAATATTTAGAAGGGGGTGGAGGTTTAAGAAGTCTTGGAACATTTGCTCATGAGAGTGAGTCTCATGAGTGGATCTTTCAGAATTGATGATGAGTTGGTCAGCCTGAGAAAGATTGACGTTTAGTTCAGGCTGAGGGCCAGTGGGAATGTGTTGATCTAGATTTTGATCAACTCCTCCACTGCCATCTTCCATCAGAGCATCCCTTGAGGATGGATGGGCAAACTCATCATCGAATGAAGAATCACTTCCGGAGATAGTGATCATATTCTCATTGACATCGAGAGGACCATCAATGGTTCCCTTTGCTGCACAAGGGTTGACATGACTGCCTTAAAGACAGCCAAGTAACCTGCAGAATCCCTCTGTCCAAGGACAGATGCAGACACAGACTCTGCAGGTGTAATGTTTTGTGTAGTTGATTGCCCTTCAACAAAGGTGTGTTGTTGCACCAAAGTATCCTCAGGGAGAATTGAGGCCTGTACCCCTCCTTGTGACATAGAAGGGGCATTGGCAGCCTGTGCAGACTCAGAGTGTAAGATAGAAGGAGTCTGATCAGCTTGGGGAGGAGAAGCAGTGTCACCAATGCGTTCGATACTTCCCACCTTTGGCTGACCATCCTCAGGAATGATGTGCATTGACTCTGACTCACTTTGGATCTGGGCTAGATCCTCTGTCACCCCTTTAATGATATCATCAACCTTTTGGGAGGCTGATGACAGTGAATTTGGTTTTGACAAAGTATGACCTTGGGAGGAGGTCTTTCTTTCAATACCTTCACCCTGTTTGGAGGGTTGGGTAGCAATGGGTGTTCCCTTTAACTCGTCTACACTCTTTTGGGAGAGTGCAGATGGGCATGGTGTTTTCGGCTTGTCAGCTTGGGTGGCAGGGACAACTTTGGAACGTTCCTTAGCTTCCACTGCACCTTGGGGGATCTCAAGAGATGATGTTGCAATATCAACCCCAGAAGCTGACACAGATTTCTTTGAAGATCTTTTCTTTTTGGCCTTGAGAGGTACTAAGTCCTCAACAAGGGGTCTTTTAGAGTCGGATTTTGAGCGAATGGACGAAGGTATGGCTAGGGAGGCTGATGTTTTGGCCAACCCTTCACCCTCTTTTGTAGGAGTAGAATTGTGAATAGATTCAGAAGAGTTTGAGGGTTCAGAAGCATGTGTACCTGGGTCCCCCTGATTAGCAGATTGAGTGTCAGACCCAAATCACGTCGAAGTAGGGATAGCTTCCCTTAGTGCTTCTTGCTCCTCCTCTCTTTTCCTGCAAAAATCAAGGTAGATCTGCATTGCTCGGGTCAGACCCTGCACAGATACCTTTGGACTATTGAAGATGTTGTTATTGATAGATTTGCATTCAACAGTCTGACCAGTTGCCAGACTGAAATCATTGTCAAGAATGGCTTCAATGATAAGAGCAAGAATCCTACCATAAGGTATGGTAAGACTCTTCTTATGAACGCGATCAACAAGGTCCTTAAAGATTAAAGCAGCAAAATCTATTCTGGTCATGGTGACCATTGCATGAAAAATCTGCAATTCTAGGACATTAGGCTGATCAAAGCTGCCTGCCTTTACTTGTAAGGTTTTCGAAATTGTGCTCAATAAGTAGTTCCAAATGCCAGTTAAATGTTTCATTTTAACAACTGAAGCCAGTGGACCAGTATATCCAACTTCTTGCAAAACATTTTTGGCTTAAGTGTGAGACACAACATCATCATATTCATCATCAGGCATATATGACAGCTCAAAAGCAGACCTAAGCCTCTCATAAGAAATGTATACCTTTTTCTTACCGTTGAGGATTGAGCCATAGATTGCAACATCTCCTTTCTTATTCGGTTTTACAACACAGCTCGCCCAAAATTCACATAAGAGATCTTGAAACACCCAGGCTGGCTTCTCAATCATCACTTTACCAAAAGGATGATGCCATAAGAACGCCACGATCTCATCGTATCCTTTTGCCCAAGAAGGAGGATAGATATTGGCATACACCAGACTACCAATCTTGATTTTACCAGTATCAAGATCAGCAGGAACCACTACTACCTTATCTCCAACCACATAAGGAGCAAGTTTGTTTGCGCTTATAGGAGCTGGGTATAGACTTTCAGATTCAGAACTGGATTGAGAATCATTAGATGATGATTCCATTTTGAAAACAAATTTTAGAAGAAATTAATTTTAATAAAACAGTAATCAGATTAGAGAGAAAAATTGATTTTAGGAAAATAAGAACAAGTGATTTGGGATTTAGGTTAAATTGATGTTTTATTCAAACCCAAAATATCTTATTTGAAAAAGTTGGAGAGAACGATTTTGATTGGACGATCAACCAGTAGTGGTGGTACTTTTTCAGTAACTGGTATGGACCACTACACGTGTCACGCTCCAAAAGGATCAACAAGTAAACTAAATAAATAATGAAAGTAATAAAACGCACTAAGATATTTAATAACAAAAATAACCACGAAGCTGGGTCAGACTCAGCTTACCCTCTTTCACTAGTAAAGCACCAAGTGTGAAAGGGTAGTCTGGGTCTGACACAGCTTACCCTCAAAATTTTAGTAACACTCTAAGGGGTCAGATTTGCTATTACTTAGCTCACTACATTTTACAAATTAAGCATACCTAGCTTACTTATGAGGTAGTTGAACCTTGATTCATCCAATGGCTTTGTGAACAAGTCAGCAAGCTGATTGTCAGTTGGAATGAAATGGAGTTCAACATCTTCTTTCATCACATGATCCCTGATGAAATGATATCTTATATCAATGTGCTTGGTCCTTGAATGAAGTACAGGATTGTTTGAGATTGCTATGGCACTGGTACTGTCACAAAAGATTAGAGTTTTTGTTGCAGTGACACCATAGTCTTGAAGCTGATATTGCATCCAAAGAATTTGAGAGCAACAACTTCCTGCAGCAACATATTCAGCTTCTGAAGTGGAGATAGAAACTGAATGCTGCTTCTTGCTGGACCAGCTTACAAGTCTATTGCCAAGCAATTGACAAGCTCCTGAAGTACTTTTTCTGTCAATCTTACAGCCTGCAAAGTCAGAATCTGAATAGCCAATTAGATCAAATCCTGAGTCTTTGGGATACCAAAGACCCAGATTGGGACTACCTTTAAGGTATCTAAAGATTCTCTTTACAGCTTTAAGATGAGATTCCTTAGGACTAGCTTGATATCTTGCACAAAGACATGTAGCAAATATAATATCTGGTCTGCTAGCAGTCAAGTAAAGTAATGATCCTATCATACCCCTATAAGCTGTGATGTCAACAGATTTCCCATTTTTATCCTCATCCAGCTTATCACCAGTTCCCATAGGAGTTTTCATAGGTGAGCAATCAGTAAAACCAAATTTGTTTAAGAGATCTTTAACATACTTTCCTTGGTTTATGAAAATTCCTTTTTTAGTCTGTTTAACTTGTAAACCCAGAAAATAGTTTAGTTCTCCCATCATACTCATTTCATACTTTTTAGACATTAATTCAGAAAACTTTTTGCAAAGTCTTTCACTGCTAGACCCAAATATTATATCATCTACATAGATTTGTACAAGCAGAATATCACCATTATACTTTCTCACAAATAAAGTCTTGTCAACATTACCTCTTTTGAAGTTATTAGCCAATAAGAATTTAGACAAAGTATCATACCATGCCCTTGGAGCTTGCTTCAACCCATAAAGATCCTTGTCAAGCTTGAACACATGGTCAGGAAACTTTGAATTTTCAAAACCTGGAGGCTGTTCAACATAGACTTCTTCTTCCAGCTTTCCATTAAGAAATGCACTCTTCACATCCATTTGATAGACCTTGAAACCCTTGTGAGCAGAGAAGGACAAGAACATTCTGATTGCCTCTAATCTTGCCACTGGTGCAAAGGTCTCATCATAATCAATTCCATCCTCTTGTCTGTAACCAAGAGCTACCAACCTTGCTTTGTTTCTGGTCACAACTCCCCTTTCATCCATTTTGTTTCTGTAGACCCACTTGGTTCCAATCACAGTCTTGTGATGAGGTCTTGGAACAAGTTCCCAAACCTTATTTCTTTCAAACTGTGTTAGCTCATCTTGCATTGCATTAACCCAAGAGGGATCTTCTAGAGCTTCATTAACCTCAGTTGGTTCCATCTTGCTTACAAAATTGACAAACATGCAGAAGTTGCCTGTTTCCTTTCTTCTTGTTTTCACACCAGAGAGTGGATCACCAATGATTTGGTTGATTGGATGACTCTTTGTCCATCTTGTGACTGGGACAATGGACTGATTCAGATTAGATGGTTCAGCATGATCAGCTTGAGGAAGAGGCTGATCAGCTTGGACAGGAATAGAGGAGTCTGAACCAGTTGGAGAGTCATTTAATGGATTCTGAACAATAACTTCAGTAGGAGTAGGATCAGCTTGTGCATCTTCAAAGATTGGAACTTCTTCTTCTTCTTCAATGAGTTGCTCCCCCTGAGTTTGAGCATTATTAGTTCCAACTGGAGGATTAGTTGGAGGCTCATTCTCAGGTACAGCCAGTTCTTCAAAATTGAAGTCTTCATCTTCAGGGGGAGAGCAGTCTGGCTTAGAACAACCTTTATCAATGCTTACATTTACAGAGTTCTCAATTATTTTAGTTCTCTTGTTGTACACTTTGTAGGCCTTCATCATTGTTGCATATCCAAGTAGGATACCTTCATCTGATTTCTCATCAAACTTTCCAAGATGGTCTTTCTGATTCAGAATATAGCAATGACTTCCAAACATTCTTAGGAAACCAATTTCAGGTTTTCTCCCCCTAAGAAGTTCATATGCAGTCTTCTGGTGACTTTTTACAATGAGGGATCTGTTCTGGGTAAAGCAAGCTGTGTGTACTGCTTCAGCCCAGAAATGAGACTTGACATTGTTTTGAGCCATCATGGATCTGCAGCTTCAATAAGAGTTCTGTTTCTTCTTTCTGCAACACCATTTTGTTGAGGAGTTCTGGCAGCTGAGTAGACTTGTGAATTCCCGTTCTTGAATTCAATGCCATTATCACTTCTTAATTGCCTAACAGGCCTTTTGTAGAGAATTTCAGCTTGCTTGATGAAATGAATAATGCTGTCAGCAGCTTCACTCTTGTGTTTAGAAAGAAAACCCAGGTGTATCTTGAATACTCATCAACAATTACCAAAGAGTACCTCATTCCAGTGAATGATGGAGTACTGATTGGTCCAAATAAGTCATATGAAGCAGATCCAAACAATTTTCAATGGTTGAGCATGTCTTAGACTTAAAAGTAGCTTTATGTTGCTTGCCTTTCTCACAAGCACCACACAGCTTGTCCTTCTCATAATTGATCACTGGAAGACCAGACACAACTCTTTCTTACACAGCTTGTTGATGTCTTTGAAATTCATATGAGACAGCCTTTTATGCCACAACCAATTCAGCTCATCTTGAGACTTTGACATGAAGCATACTTCTGTTGTGACAGTTGGATTTGTCATGTCAAAAGAATACAAAGACTCATCCCTCTTTGCAATAAGAACCACATTGCCTTTCAAATCAAGAACAATTCCCTTATCAGACCTGATCTCACTTCATAACCAGCATCACACAACTGACTCACACTGATCAGATTGTGCTTCAAACCATTTACATATGAGACTCTTCTGAAAGTAAGAGGACCATTTGAAAGTACACCAAAACCTTCAGTCTTTCCTTGAGAATCATCTCCAAAA
>CM067168.1:117552971-117583059 GCA_034093135.1 Erigeron breviscapus
TCAGTTGTTCTTTTCTTGATTATGAACTGGGACAGAGTGGCTGTGTCTTCACTAGATGAAGATTCATCAATTTGTACATTGGGAGCTGGGTCAGCTTGAGTTGGCACAGATTGTACAGGGTCAGCTTGGGAGAACTTTCTTTTCTTTTCAACCTTCTTTTCTTTTTCAACTACTTTTTCTTTTTCAACTACAACATCCTTCCTTATATCTCCCATTACATTAACAGTCTCCCCCTTGGTTGTATCACTCTCCTTTCCAGTCTCTTCATTCAATTTTCCAACAGCACCAGACTCAGATTCTGGTCTTTTTATCTCTTCCACATCCTCCTTCTCACTTTCCACCTAGAACCATACACAACCACTCTTCTATCTTTTTGAGCCTCCTCAGCTCTAGCCTTATCCTGTCTCACTTTCAACCTTTTAAGATAATCTTCAATATCTCTATCAACTTGAGCTTTTGTCTTTCTCTTTCTAGCTCCATTTCAGCATCACTCATAGCTCTCTTTTTCTTAGTAGCATTCTTCTCCCCCTTTTTGTCCTCATCAGCAGGGAAAGAGCTCACTGGAGTTACAAGAAAACCTTGGAGTGTATTGTTGATCAAGTCAATTTTGATATTTGTGAGACCACAGGATCTTCTTAGCTCAACATAATCTTCATGGAGGAGTTTATCTAGATTTAACACCCTTAGAAGCTTCAATCATATCATTCTTGAAGTCAGCTTGTGACTTGTTTGAAGATCGAAGTTCTATGGTGACTTCCCTTTTGAGATTGGTTGCAGCATTTTCAATCTGACCCAGAGTACTCTTGTTTCTTTCATTTTCTTCATTAACTGCCTTTGTAAGTTTGTCAAGAGACTCTGTTAGCTTGCTCTGGTTCTGCTGCATCACATCAACTGCTTTCTTAACATAATCTTCCAATGCAGTCTGATCAAGACACAACTTGTCCACCTTCTTAACCGTCAAATCCTGATCCTTTTGGATCTTTTCCAAGCATTCGGTCAGCTTTGAGCTTTCAACCTTAGAGGTTGAAATGAACTCAGTGAGCTGACCTACCACATCTGAAAATGAGATAGTGGCAGCTTGGGAAGAACTTGCAGTTGGCTTAAAAGCCACTGACTCTGGAAAGAGCAGCCTGCAATCCTTAATTTCAGGGTCATTGAATATTTAGAAGGGGGTGGAGGTTTAAGAAGTCTTGGAACATTTGCTCATGAGAGTGAGTCTCATGAGTGGATCTTTCAGAATTGATGATGAGTTGGTCAGCCTGAGAAAGATTGACGTTTAGTTCAGGCTGAGGGCCAGTGGGAATGTGTTGATCTAGATTTTGATCAACTCCTCCACTGCCATCTTCCATCAGAGCATCCCTTGAGGATGTATGGGCAAACTCATCTTCGAATGAAGAATCACTTCCGGAGATAGTGATCATATTCTCATTGACATCGAGAGGACCATCAATGGTTCCCTTTGCTGCACAAGGGGCTAACATGACTGCCATAAAGACAGCCAAGTAACCTGCAGAATCCCTCTGTCCAAGGACAGATGCAGACACAGACTCTGCAGGTGTAATGTTTTGTGTAGTTGATTGCCCTTCAACAGAGGTGTGTTGTTGCACCAAAGTATCCTTAGGGAGAATTGAGGCCTGTACCCCTCCTTGTGACATAGAAGGGGCATTGGCAGCATGTGCAGACTCAGAGTGTAAGATAGAAGGAGTCTGATCAGCTTGGGGAGGAGAAGCAGTGTCACCAATGCGTTCGATACTTCCCACCTTTGGCTGACCATCCTCAGGAATGATGTGCATTGACTCTGACTCACTTTGGATCTGGGCTAGATCCTCTGTTACCCCTTTAATGATATCATCAACCTTTTGGGAGGCTGATGACAGTGAATTTGGTTTTGACAAAGTATGACCTTGGGAGGAGGTCTTTCTTTCAATACCTTCACCCTGTTTGGAGGGTTGGGTAGCAATGGGTGTTCCCTTTAACTCGTACACTCTTTTGGGAGAGTGCAGATGGGCGTGGTGTTTTCGGCTTGTCAGCTTGGGTGGCAGGGACAACTTTGGAACGTTCCTTAGCTTCCACTGCACCTTGGGGGATCTCAAGAGATGATGTTGCAATATCAACCCCAGAAGCTGACACAGATTTCTTTGATCTTTTCTTTTTGGCCTTGAGAGGTACTAAGTCCTCAACAAGGGTCTTTTAGAGTCGGATTTTGAGCGAGTAGACAAAGGTGTGTCTAGGGAGGCTGATGTTTTGGTCAACCCTTCACCCTCTTTTGTAGGAGTAGAATGTGAATAGATTCAGAAGAGTTTGAGGGTTCAGAAGCATGTGTACCTGGGTCCCCCTGATTAGCAGATTGAGTGTCAGACCCAGATCGCGTCGAAGTAGGGACAGCTTCCCTTAGTGCTTCTTGCTCCTCCTCTCTTTTCCTGCAAAAATCAAGGTAGATCTGCATTGCTCGGGTCAGACCCTGCACAAATACCTTTGGACTATTGAAGATGTTGTTATTGATAGATTTGCATTCAACAGTATGACCAGTTGCCAGACTGAAATCATTGTCAAGAATGGCTTCAATGATAAGAGCAAGAATCCTACCATAAGGTATGGTAAGACTCTTCTTATGAACGCGATCAACAAGGTCCTTAAGATTAAAGCAGCAAAATCTATTCTGGTCATGGTGACCATTGCATGAAAAATCTGCAATTCTAGGACATTAGGCTGATCAAAGCTGCCTGCCTTTACTTGTAAGGTTTTCGAAATTGTGCTCAATAAGTAGTTCCAAATACCAGTTAAATGTTTCATTTTAACAACTGAAGCCAGTGGACCAGTATATCCAACTTCTTGCAAAACATTTTTGGCTTAAGTGTGAGACACAACATCATCATATTCATCATCAGGCATATATGACAGCTCAAAAGCAGACCTAAGCCTCTCATAAAAAATGTATACCTTTTTCTTACCGTTGAGGATTGAGCCATAGATTGCAACATCTCCTTTCTTATTCGGTTTTACAACACAGCTCGCCCAAAATTCACATAAGAGATCTTGAAACACCCAGGCTGGCTTCTCAATCATCACTTTACCAAAAGGATGATGCCATAAGAACGCCACGATCTCATCGTATCCTTTTGCCCAAGAAGGAGGATAGATATTGGCATACACCAGACTACCAATCTTGATTTTACCAGTATCAAGATCAGCAGGAACCACTACTACCTTATCTCCAACCACATAAGGAGCAAGTTTGTTTGCGCTTATAGGAGCTGGGTATAGACTTTCGGATTTAGAACTGGATTGAGAATCATTAGATGATGATTCCATTTTGAAAACAAATTTTAGAAGAAATTAATTTTAATAAAACAGTAATCAGATTAGAGAGAAAAATTGATTTTAGGAAAATAAGAACAAGTGATTTGGGATTTAGGTTAAATTGATGTTTTATTCAAACCCAAAATATCTTATTTGAAAAAGTTGGAGAGAACGATTTTGATTGGACGATCAACCAGTAGTGGTGGTACTTTTTCAGTAACTGGTATGGACCACTACACGTGTCACGCTCCAAAAGGATCAACAAGTAAACTAAATAAATAATGAAAGTAATAAAACGCACTGAGATATTTAATAACAAAAATAACCACGAAGCTGGGTCAGACTCAGCTTACCCTCTTTCACTAGTAAAGCACCAAGTGTGAAAGGGTAGTCTGGGTCTGACACAGCTTACCCTCAAAATTTTAGTAACACTCTAAGGGGTCAGATTTGCTATTACTTAGCTCACTACATTTTACAAATTAAGCATACCTAGCTTACTTATAAGGTAGTTGAACCTTGATTCATCCAATGGCTTTGTGAACAAGTCAGCAAGCTGATTGTCAGTTGGAATGAAATGGAGTTCAACATCTTCTTTCATCACATGATCCCTGATGAAATGATATCTTATATCAATGTGCTTGGTCCTTGAATGAAGTACAGGATTGTTTGAGATTGCTATGGCACTGGCACTGGTACTGTCACAAAAGATTAGAGTTTTTGTTGCAGTGACACCATAGTCCTGAAGCTGATATTGCATCCAAAGAATTTGGGAGCAACAACTTCCTGCAACAACATATTCAGCTTCTGAAGTGGAGATAGAAACTGAATGCTGCTTCTTGCTGGACCAGCTTACAAGTCTATTGCCAAGCAATTGACAAGCTCCTGAAGTACTTTTTATGTCAATTTTACAGCCTGCAAAGTCAGAATCTGAATAGCCAATTAGATCAAATCCTGAGTCTTTGGGATACGAAAGACCCAGATTGGGACTACCTTTAAGGTATCTAAAGATTCTCTTTATAGCTTTAAGATGAGATTCCTTAGGACTAGCTTGATATCTTGCACAAAGACATGTAGCAAACATAATATCTGGTCTGCTAGCAGTCAAGTAAAGTAATGATCCTATCATACCCCTATAAGCTGTGATGTCAACAGATTTCCCATTTTTATCCTCATCCAGCTTATCACCAGTTCCCATAGGAGTTTTCATAAGTGAGCAATCAGTAAAACCAAATTTGTTTAAGAGATCTTTAACATACTTTCCTTGGTTTATGAAAATTCCATTTTTAGTCTGTTTAACTTGTAAACCCAGAAAATAGTTTAGTTCTCCCATCATACTCATTTCATACTTTTTAGACATTAATTCAGAAAACTTTTTGCAAAGTCTTTCACTGCTAGACCCAAATATTATATCATCTACATAGATTTGTACAAGCAGAATATCACCATTATACTTTCTCACAAATAAAGTCTTGTCAACATTACCTCTTTTGAAGTTATTAGCCAATAAGAATTTAGACAAAGTATCATACCATGCCCTTGGAGCTTGCTTCAACCCATAAAGATCCTTGTCAAGCTTGAACACATGGTCAGGGAACTTTGAATTTTCAAAACCTGGAGGCTGTTCAACATAGACTTCTTCTTCCAGCTTTCCATTAAGAAATGCACTCTTCACATCCATTTGATAAACCTTAAAACCCTTGTGAGCAGAGAAGGACAAGAACATTCTGATTGCCTCTAATCTTGCCACTGGTGCAAAGGTCTCATCATAACCAATTCCATCCTCTTGTCTGTAACCAAGAGTTACCAACCTTGCTTTGTTTCTGGTCACAACTCCCCTTTCATCGTTTTTGTTTCTGTAGACCCACTTGGTTCCAATCACAGTCTTGTGATGAGGTCTTGGAACAAGTTCCCAAACCTTATTTCTTTCAAACTGTGTTAGCTCATCTTGCATTGCATTAACCCAAGAGGGATCTTCTAGAGCTTCATTAACCTCAGTTGGTTCCATCTTGCTTACAAAATTGACAAACATGCAGAAGTTGCCTGTTTCCTTTCTTCTTGTTTTCACACCAGAGAGTGGATCACCAATGATTTGGTTGATTGGATAACTCTTTGTCCATCTTGTGACTGGGACAATGGACTGATTCAGATTAGATGGTTCAGCATGATCAGCTTGAGGAAGAGGCTGATCAGCTTGGACAGGAATAGAGGAGTCTGAACCAGTTGGAGAGTCATTTAATGGATTCTGAACAATAACTTCAGTAGGAGTAGGATCAGCTTGTGCATCTTCAAAGATTGGAACTTCTTCTTCTTCTTCTTCAATGAGTTGCTCCCCCTGAGTTTGAGCATTATTAGTTCCAACTGGAGGATTAGTTGGAGGCTCATTCTCAGGTACAGCCAGTTCTTCAAAATTGAAGTCTTCATCTTCAGGGGGAGAGCAGTCTGGCTTAGAACAACCTTTATCAATGCTTACATTTACAGAGTTCTCAATTATTTTAGTTCTCTTGTTGTACACTTTGTAGGCCTTCATCATTGTTGCATATCCAAGTAGGATACCTTCATCTGATTTCTCATCAAACTTTCCAAGATGGTCTTTCTGATTCAGAATATAGCAATGACTTCCAAACATTCTTAGGAAACCAATTTCAGGTTTTCTCCCCCTAAGAAGTTCATATGCAGTCTTCTGGTGACTTTTTACAATGAGGGATCTGTTCTGGGTAAAGCAAGCTGTGTGTACTGCTTCAGCCCAGAAATGAGACTTGACATTATTTTGAGCCATCATGGATCTGGCAGCTTCAATAAGAGTTCTGTTTCTTCTTTCTGCAACACCATTTTGTTGAGGAGTTCTGGCAGCTGAGTAGACTTGTGAAATTCCCTTTTCACTGCAGAATGAATTAAGAATGATGTTCTTGAATTCAGTGCCATTATCACTTCTTAATTGCCTAACAGGCCTTTTGTAGAGAATTTCAGCTTGCTTGATGAAATGAATAATGCTGTCAGCAGCTTTACTCTTGTGTCTTAGAAAGAAAACCCAGGTGTATCTTGAATACTCATCAACAATTACCAAAGAGTACCTCATTCCAGTGAATGATGGAGTACTGATTGGTCCAAATAAGTCATATGAAGCAGATCCAAACAATTTTCAATGGTTGAGCATGTCTTAGACTTAAAAGTAGCTTTATGTTGCTTGCCTTTCTCACAAGCACCACACAGCTTGTCCTTCTCATAATTGATCACTGGAAGACCAAACACCAACTCTTTCTTACACAGCTTGTTGATGTCTTTGAAATTCATATGAGACAGCCTTTTATGCCACAACCAATTCAGCTCATCTTGAGACTTTGACATGAAGCAGACTTCTCTTGTGACAGTTGGATTTCATGTCAAAAGAATACAAAGACTCATCCCTCTTTGCAATAAGAACCACATTGCCTTCCAAATCAAGAACAATTCCCTTATCAGACCTGAATCTCACTTCATAACCAGCATCACACAACTGACTCACACTGATCAGATTGTGCTTCAAACCATTTACATATGAGACTCTTCTGAAAGTAAGAGGACCATTTGAAAGAAAACCAAAACCTTCAGTCTTTCCTTGAGAATCATCTCCAAAAGTAACATTAGGACCAGCGCGAATCCTAAAGCTACATAGCAGGGACTTACATCCGGTCATATGCTTGGAACATCCACTGTCCAAGTGCCAGGTATTATCGTCGTGACCGCGCTGCAATTATGATAAGAGATTACTTCATTTTGGGAACCCATCCAAGGATGGGTTCACTAGAGCAGACCTTCTGGTCTGACTCAGATTGGGGAACTAAACACAGACTCTTATCACTTTTTAAAACCCATTGTTGCTTGGTCTGTCCTTTACCAGATTCAAAGTTCTTTTTAGCAACATTTAAAGTTTCCTTCTTAACAAAACCTTTGCCTATTCCAGCTTTCTTAGATTCAACTCTCAATTTTCTTTGATCAACAATTTTTGGATCAGACACATCCTTAAGAAAATTGGTTTTCATAGACACCTTATCAGTTCTGGACTCAACATAGTTTAAGATCATTTTTTCAGAGTCAGATTTGGTGTTACTTGAAACAGACTCAGATTTTGCTAGTGACTCATTTCCTAGAGAACCAGACTTTTACTCTTTAAAAGCTTAATTTTCTCCTTTGGAACACTGTGATCTCTATCCTTTCTTTTGTTTCTCTTTGAACTATTCTTAGTTTTATTCTTTGAATCTGACACAGAATGGGTGATAGTCAGCTTGGACAAGTCAAGACTTTCCTCAGGTTTTAACTCAACAACCTGATCAGCTTCAGACACAGATTCAGCAATGGTCTGACCAATGGTTTCAGGATCTTTAAACCCAATACCAGATTTCTAAACCAACTTAATTGGTTTAGAAATAGTCTCTTTGGTTTGGACTTTGGGCGGTGAAGGAGGCTGATAACAAGGCTCCATAGCACATACTTCAGCTATGGCTATGGCCCTATCATAATCACCATCAAAAATAGCTTGGATCTGATGAGGTATTTGTTCATTTACACATTTTGCAACTCTTTTAGAACTGACACAACATGTTTCAGTGATCTGTTTGACCTTTAAAAACCTTTCTTCTGCAGTTTTAGCTTCCTTAATCAAAATGGAGTTTAATTGCTTTTGAGCTTTAACTTCAGATTCTAGTTTTTCAATGATGTGACTCTTAGAGCTGTTATCAAGTTTCAAAAGATGTATTTCCTTCTTAAGTTCTTGATTAAAATGTTTTTGTAACAAAACCTCATCACCAAGTTTGTTCAGTCTGGACAGCTTCTCATTATCAGACAGATTGGAAAAAGAAGTTACCTTAGGTGGAGCAGTCTGACTGGTGGATGCCTGGTGAGCTGACTCAGATTGCTGTTGTATTTTCACCAGATCTTCAGCAAATCTTTGAGTAGCTTCTTTAGCCATGAAACACTTAGCATCCTTGTAAAGCTCATCATCAGATGATGTGGCACTTTCAGCCCAGTCTTTGGCTACCAGACTCTTCTCATTTCTGTTCACCTTCTCAGTTAGCTCAGCTACTTGTGCTTTCAAGGCTTTGTACTTAGTCTTGATCTTAGAGTATTTTTCACCTCTTCCACCCGGTTGAGCAGCTTCTTTGGATCTACAATCACTAGCCATATGTCCAGTCTTGCCACACTTGTAACAAGTAACCTTGGACATATCAAATGGCTTCTTGGCTTTATCAGCTTGGCAACCTCTTCCTTTTCCTTTAAACTTGTTAAAGGATCTCCTTCTGATCCTTTCAGCCAACATAGCTACTTCATTAGCTAGTTCATCACCATCAGATTCATCACATTCAGATTTAGCACAAACAGAGTAGGATTTGACATCACAAGAATATCATCATTAACATAAGGAATGATCTCATTACTAATTGAACTAGGGTGTTCAGTCATAGAAGCAACAAGTGCAGCAGCAGGCTGACTATAAGAATCACCCATAGCAATTAGTTTTTCACCTCTGAACATTCTTGGTTATGAAGCAAACCAAAAAGTCCAGGGAGATCAAGATCATGATAAACAGAACTTAATTTAACAGATGAAATATAGTTGTTCCATTTGGGTGGTAATGAATCAAGAAATTTGCTCTTTAAAACCTCATTTTTCTTATTAATTCCAACAACAGCTAAATCATTTTGTAACACCCCAAGCCGGAGCTCGAAATGTCACGGAAATCATACAGCACCCGGTGGAATTACAATAGAACAACTAAATGCAATTAATGATTCGGTGAATCCAAAACATAGTAAAACAAGTAACAAAATACAACAGGAGCAAATAGCCATCAACGTTAACATAATACATCCAAAGATGGCAAACGATCCTAAGTAAAATGCAAAAGGAGGGTCAATGAATCCTTGATCCATGAGGTCCAAGTCCGGGTTAGACAGCAAGCAATCGACTAAACACCACGTCCGGGGAGAACCTGATTACCTGAAAAGTGTACTAAGCATAGTCAACACAAGGTTGGTGAGTTCGTAGTAATGGTTCATAACGAACCAGCATCAATAATCACAATATAAGAATAGAGGCTAGACATGACTTACAGCGAGCCTCTAAGCAACACAATATCGTCCAACAACAAGATTACACAAAAGAAATGAGAGTGTAATGAGGATGCACAAATGATGTATGTATCAATGCAAGTGCCAAATGTATGAATAAGCAAATATGCCCATCCCAAGCGTGACCTTCAATCACGTATGCAACGATACCCTTCTGCCATCGCCATGGACAAGGCTGTATCTCAAAAACATCGAGATATATATGTCTATATACTCGGGGTCAGGTCTACATCCAAAATGGGTGCATACATCTATGCACCAGGATGCTGGCAATCCCCTGCCGAGGGTCCAACAATAATGTATGCAATGCTTACAAACAAATGCAAATGCATACTTCATAAACCAACAACCAATATACGATAACCTGTGCCAACCATCAATATTTCCTCAAACATAACCCAGAAATCAATGCATGATAATCAAAAGCCAACGATCAATAATCAACAAAACATGAGCCACTAATCACAAAATAAACCAACTATACGTACATATACTTCAGAGGATTCTACTTTCTTCAAGTCCCAGATGCTTATGTATAGGGTCACCCGCAGCCTTCCCACCACATCTAAGACCCAAAGGAAAGCATAACCGACTTCCATGTATGTACGTCTATCCTAATGTATAAGTAATACTTAACGAAAACACAACCCAAGTCAATCAAACGAAAGGATACGTCACATCAATCCAACAATCAAGTCAACAAACAATACATCAATAAATACAAGTAAACAAGCCAGGTTTACACTTTTCAGCCCGAATCCCAAGCGGGTAGGGAGATACGAAACTCACCTTGATTGGTTATGAAAGATAAGATCGATATAAAGTTAAGTTATCTCCGTACGAAGTTCACCTCGCGTCCAACACCTAAATGTCGATCATATACATACACATTAACACGCATGAACACATATACGTAACTTAACAATTTCTCGACAAAACCCTAATTAGGTTTCCAAAATGCTTTCCGACGTTAAATGACTTCTACGACTCTAAATCAAAGTTATATAAGATAATAAGTGAATTAGATTAAGACTCGGCGCGCAAAAAGGCTCAGAAGGTCAAACTAGGTCAAACCAGGAACATTCAGAATTACAATGGCCGTAAGTTACGGTGCCAACCACCGTAACCTACGGTCGGTCAAATTACAGCAGGCGTAACTTACGGCCCAAAGTGGCGTAAGCTACGGCCCTCTAGAAAAGGGCCTTTTGGCGTAAAAGTTGGCGTAGACAGAAACATTTTGGCGTAAGGTCAAAATTGAAGTTAGGGATAGGCGTAAGCTACGGCCCCTATGGGCGTAACCTACGCCCAAGAAAAATGGCCTGGCGTAACCTACGCTTGGGTGGGGCGTAAGTTACGCCCAACACTGGGCAGCTCCAGGTTCAGCAACACCAGCAGCTGCAAGTCCGAACCAAATAACCCAAAAACGACCCAAAATGATTTGCAAGTGTTTGTAACTTAATTTGAAGCATATTTAAGCATCAATGACCATAAATACATATAACCCAACCCACAAATTCGACCAAAACATCACAATCTCTTCCAAATCATTCAAACCCTAATTTAACCCTAATTTAGTTTTAAGCCGATTTATGACTTGCAAAGGTTCAAGATGACTAGAAATGCATGAATAAACATAAGTAGGAGTAAATGGGATGAATTAGACTTACCAAAACTTCCTTTCCGAGTTAAAACCCAAATTAGGTCGAAATGGGCAAAAATGCAAGAACTTCTATCTTGATTCTTCAATATGACGAAAATGAGGTATAGACGGTAATGATTCTTGTGTTATAATCGACCCACTACTAGTTTGATGCAAGAAAATGTGGAGAGATTGAAATGGTTCTTTTACTTGAGAGAGAAAGGGGAAGAAGATAGATAGAAAGTTAGATAGAAATGAGAGGAGGAGAAGAGATATGGGGGGGGAAGAAGGGTCATAGGTGGCTGGTGGGTCTTGGACTACCCACGGGCCGACCCGTTTCTCCCACAAGCCATAAAACAATCGTTACACGTTTAAACACCCATCAAAACATATTATCGACTCAAATAACACACATTGTCATTTAATTCACCAAACGACCCAATTATTTCATTCAACAAGATTGTTAGTCAAATTACACAAAAAGTCAACGGGTCAAAATTCACGGATGTTACATTATTCCCCCGTTAAAAGAATTTCGTCCCGAAATTCAACCAAAACCCTAATTATTAAATAAATGCGGATACTTCAACTTCATGTGATCTTCCCTCTCCCACGTGAACTCGGCTCCACGTCTAGCACTCCATCTAACCTTGACAATTGTGTAGCGTTTCTTCTTGAGTTTCTTTTCTTGACGGTCCAAGATCTCTACCGGTTCTTCAACAAAGTTTAGGCTCGAATCAACCCTAATTTCGTCCATAGGCACATGATGTGTAGGATCCGCCAAACACTTGCGCAAGTTACAAATATGGAACACATCATGCACACCGCTAAGCTCTTGAGGCAATTCTAGCCGATAAGCAACTTTCCCAACCCGTTCAAGAATCTTAAAGGACCAACATACCTTGGTGCAAGTTTTCCCCGCTTCACAAATCGTACGACTCCTTTCCACGGTGACACTTTCAAAAGTACAAATTCACCAACTTCAAACTCCAACGGTCTTCGTCTCACATCGGCATACTTCTTTTGACGTTCACGGGCCAATTGCAACTTCTCCTTAATTTGAGATATTACCTTGGTTGTTTCAATCACAATTTCTGGCCCGATAAGTTGACTTTCCCCAATTTCCGCCCAAGCTAGAGGAGAACGACATACCCTACCATACAATGCTTTAAAGGGTGCCATTTGAATAGTAGCGTGGTAGCTATTGTTGTATGAAAACTCAACTAACGGCAAATGGTCCTCCCAACTTCCACCAAAATCAATTGCACACGCCCTCAACATATCTTCGAGTGTTTGAATGGTTCTCTCGGTTTGCCCATCCGTTTGAGGGTGAAACGCCGTGCTCATGTCAAGTCGAGTACCCATGGCTTTTTGAAAGGCTTCCCAAAATTTTGATTTGAAGCGGGCATCTCTATCGGAAATGATAGAAACCGGCACTCCATGCTTAGATATTATTTCTTTGATGTACAAACGAGCTAAAGTGTCAAATTTATCGGTTTCACGAATGGCTAAAAAGTGAGCCGATTTCGTTAACCGATCTACTATCACCCAAATCGTGTCACGGCCGCTCCTTGCCTTCGGTAGTTTAGTAATGAAGTCCATTGAAATATGCTCCCACTTCCATTCGGGCATCACCGGTTGCACCAACAATCCGGGTGGCTTCTTGTGATCGGCCTTAACTTGTAAGCAAGTAAGGCACTCACTCACATACTTAGCCACATCACGCTTCATGCCCGGCCACCAATACAATTCCTTCAAGTCAAAGTACATCTTATCCGACCCGGGATGGACCGAATAAGGTGATAGGTGGGCTTCATTCATAATAAGCGTTCTTAAATCGCCGAATATAGGAATCCAAAGTCTTTCCACCATGTAAAGCCCATTATCATTCTTTCGGTCAAATAGTTGTTCCATGCCATCTAGGTTTTCGTTTCCAAAGTTTTCCGGTAGGGTGGCTTGGATTTGGGCTTCAATAATCCGATCACGAATACTTGGCCCTACCGTGAGGCTCATAGCTCTAGCCCGTCTTGGTTTCACTCTCTCCTTTCGGCTCAAGGCATCGGCTACTACATTTGCCTTGCCCGGGTGATAACGGATGTCGCAATCATAATCACTAAATAGCTCTAACCAACGCCTTTGCCTCATGTTCAATTCACTTTGGTTGAAGATGTGTTGGAGACTTTTGTGATCGGTATAAATCACACATTTGGTGCCATAGAGGTAATGCCTCCAACACTTCAAAGCAAACACAACCGCCCCCAATTCCAAATCATGCGTCGGGTAGTTCTTCTCATGCACCTTCAATTGCCGAGAGGCATAAGCGATGACTTTACCCCTTTGCATAAGAACGCAACCCAACCCTTGCCCCGAAGCATCACAATAAACCACAAAATCTTCTATCCCATCCGGTAATGTCAAAATAGGAGCATCACATAGCATATCCTTAAGTGTTTGGAAGGCGTTCTCTTGTCTTTCGCCCCATTCGAAGTTTCTATCTTTTTGAGTCAAAAGAGTGAGTGGTTGTGCGATACGGGAGAAATTTTCAATAAACCTTCTATAGTAACCCGCCAATCCAAGGAATTGGCGGATCTCGGATGGCGTTTCGGGTCTTCTCCAATTCTTAACCGCTTCAATCTTGCTTGGGTCCACATGAATACCATTCTTGCTCACTACGTGACCAAGGAAGTGGACCTCTTCCAACCAAAACTCACACTTGGAAAATTTCGCATACAACTTCTCCTTCCTTAGTAATTCAAGCACTTCACGCAAGTGCTTAACATGCTCCTCCTTTGTCTTCGAGTATACAAGTATGTCATCAATGAACACAATAACGGACTTGTCTAAATATGGTTGACACACCCGGTTCATCAAGTCCATGAACACCGCCGGTGCATTAGTCAACCCAAATGGCATCACGGTGAATTCAAAATGGCCATACCTTGTGCGAAAAGCCGTTTTGGGGATGTCATCTTCATGTACCCGGAGTTGATGATAACCCGAGCGAAGATCGATCTTTGAGAAGTGCTTAGCTCCTTGAAGTTGGTCAAATAAGTCATCAATTCGAGGGAGAGGATATCGGTTCTTCACGGTGAGCTTGTTTAATTCCCGGTAATCAATACACATTCTGAAGGATCCATCTTTCTTTTTAACGAAGAGAACAGGAGCACCCCAAGGAGATTGACTAGGGCGAATGAAACCCTTCTCTTGGAGTTCCTTGAGTTGAGTTTGTAGCTCCTGCATTTCAGTTAAGGCCAGTCTATAAGGAGCTTTTGCTATGGGCGCGGCTTCGGGAATAAGATTGATACGAAAATCAAGTTCACGGGGCGGAGGCAACCCCGGTAAGTCGTCCGGAAAAACATCGGGGAAATCACAAACGATAGGGACGGTCTTCAATTCTACCTTTGAGATGGTAGCACTAAAGACTTTAGAAGTTGAAGAATCGGAGGTTTCACCTTGAACCCTAAGAATTTTACCGTTAGCCAAAGGTATCTTAACAACTCTCTCACCACAATCAATCGTCGCATTAACCGCCGCTAACCAATCCATACCCACTATCATATCAAAACTACCAATGTCAAGAGGCATAAGGTCAATGAAGAAGTCAACGTCTTCCAAGGTCAAAACACAATCACGGAGTATTTGGCTAATTCTAGTTAGTGACCCGTTTACCATTTCAATGTCAAGCACATAGTTTAGAGCACACGGATGCACATCAATCAAAGGAACAAAGTTAGAAGACACGAGGCTAAAATCGGCCCCGGAATCAAATAGTACGGTTGCATAGAGACCATTAAGGAGGAAAGTACCTGCCACTACGTTAGGATCATTTCGGGCTTCATTTACATTGGCCGCAAAAGCTCGGCCGCGTGGTTGCACTTGGTGGCCTTGTTGTCCCCGGTTTTGATTAGGCCCGACCATTTGTAGTTGATTGGGGTGGACGGCTACTTGGACTTGTTGTCCCACCCATCGAGGACAATCATTACGGTAGTGGTCACGGCTACCACATTCAAAACACTCGCCCCTTCTTTGGTTACCTTGAGGAGGAACGGCCCGGATAGGAGCCGCATTCACTGGACCCGCTCTTGGAGCCCTACAGTTCTTGGAGGCGTGCCCAACTTGGTGGCAATTGTAGCATGCACCACATGGAGTGGTGGCGGGATGGTGCCTGTTGCACCTCCCACAGAAAGGATGAGGCCCGGTATAAGGCCTCCTAGCCGGTTCTACCGCCGCCATCACCCTACCCCTATAAGCACTCTTGGGATCAAACCTTCCCGCTTTCTTTACCCCACTTGACTCACCCACTTCTTTCCTCTTGTTTGATGAGGATTTGCTCAAAACACCACTCCTCAATAAATCTTCAGTCACACTTCCGGCTTGGTTGACCGCATTAGCCAAGGAAGTAGGCATGTTTGAGTTAACATAAGACCGGACTTGCGGGTTCAAGCCCAACACAAATTTTTGGATGGCTTGTGGCTCGGTACCCACCAAGTGAGGAATGAGAGTAGACAACTCTTGAAATCGTCTCACATAGCCCTTGTAATCGGCTCCTTCCATATTGAGGTTTGCAAATTCTATGGTTAAATTCTGTAGCTCGTACGGAGGACAAAACTTGGCTTTCACTTTGTCTTTGAAGTCAATCCACTCCAAATTCTGAGTCCGCCCTAGAGTTATTTCCTGGTTCCACCAACTCAAAGCGTCATGCCTAAACATGCCGGATGCATAGGGAATCCGGTCATCGTAGGTGCAATGACTCCTTTCAATCACTGCTTCTATTGCCTCAAACCATCTTATACATTCCGTGGGACCACCTTTTCCATCGAACTCCGGTGCCCCACAACTCTTAAAGTCTTTGAATACACACCCTTGTCGGTACCCACCATATTGGTTATTCAAGGGCATTCCGATATTAACTCCCATTGGTTCCTCTTCCTCATATTCTTCGGCTTGAGGTTGATCATTTTCATTGTTTGCGTTTTCTGGGACTTCGTTGTTTTGAGGTCCATTATTTTGCCCAAGACTTGCCGTGACTTGAGCAATGATGGTTGGCATGATACCGGCAACCGTTTGAGCGATTACCTCAGCCAAGTTTGGCTCAGGAGCTCTACCACGACCCCTACCACGGCCCCTACCACGGCCTCTACCGCGGCCTCTACCACGACCTCTACCTCCCTGTACTTCCGGTTGAGCTTCCGGTTGAGGCTCTTCTTCTTCAGCCCTATAGTTTGTTCGTACTCTCCTTGGTCTTTCCATTTCTATAAAACAAGTGACACGTTGACCCGAGAGTTAGTCTCAAATGCTCGCATGTTAGTCACACAAGTAGTCATGCCCTCATACCGATACCACATACTCATTTCATAACATTATGCTAAGGCAACAGTGTTAAAATCGTAAGGGGGTTTACATATCATATCATCACGTTGCATTTATTGCCATATTTTATCATTAAATTAAGTACTCATGTTCATTTCATCATGTAATTAAACAACTAACACGAATGATTCAAAGTATAATCCGAATTCGATATGCTCTCTAGTTATCAACCGGGTATGTATACAAGGTGTACCAACGGCTAACCTTCCACCCAATCAACTTCCATTAAGCATATCGGTTCCTTATTATACTTTAAGCCACACGTGCGCAATCCACGATGTCATGAACTTGCTATAATATCGGGTAACCGTAAAAGAGTTGATCGGGTTCTTTTAGGGTTGCCACAATATTATACTAAGTTAATGGCATCCTTTCATTTTGCCCTAAATCAACACATTAATTCCAACAATTTACAACAACAACCCATGTCAACTACAATTCACATTCATCACATTGAATTCAAGTTTTCATACAATAGGTCTTAACTACGAACTCACACGGGGATTCACATAATTCACATTGCACACGAATTCCTAACCATGCATGCTATATGGAGAGTTTTAACTTAAGCCGTAGTCTAGGTCAAACCGCCTAATTCTCTACGACCACGCATGGGCCACCATTCTGTAACACCCCAAGCCGGAGCTCGAAATGTCACGGAAATCATACAGCACCCAGTGGAATTACAATAGAACAACTAAATGCAATTAACGATTCGGTGAATCCAAAACATAGTAAAACAAGTAACAAAATACAACAGGAGCAAATAGCCATCAACGTTAACATAATACATCCAAAGATGGCAAACGATCCTAAGTAAAATGCAAAAGGAGGGTCAATGAATCCTTGATCCATGAGGTCCAAGTCCGGGTTAGACAGCAAGCAATCGACTAAACACCACGTCCGGGGAGAACCTGATTACCTGAAAAGTGTACTAAGCATAGTCAACACAAGGTTGGTGAGTTCGTAGTAATGGTTCATAACGAACCAGCATCAATAATCACAATATAAGAATAGAGGCTAGACATGACTTACAGCGAGCCTCTAAGCAACACAATATCGTCCAACAACAAGATTACACAAAAGAAATGAGAGTGTAATGAGGATGCACAAATGATGTATGTATCAATGCAAGTGCCAAATGTATGAATAAGCAAATATGCCCATCCCAAGCGTGACCTTCAATCACGTATGCAACGATACCCTTCTGCCATCGCCATGGACAAGGCTGTATCTCAAAAACATCGAGATATATATGTCTATATACTCGGGGTCAGGTCTACATCCAAAATGGGTGCATACATCTATGCACCAGGATGCCGGCAATCCCCTGCCGAGGGTCCAACAATAATGTATGCAATGCTTACAAACAAATGCAAATGCATACTTCATAAACCAACAACCAATATACGATAACCTGTGCCAACCATCAATATTTCCTCAAACATAACCAAGAAATCAATGCATGATAATCAAAAGCCAACGATCAATAATCAACAAAACATGAGCCACTAATCACAAAATAAACCAACTATACGTACATATACTTCAGAGGATTCTACTTTCTTCAAGTCCCAGATGCTTATGTATAGGGTCACCCGCAGCCTTCCCACCACATCTAAGACCCAAAGGAAAGCATAACCGACTTCCATGTATGTACGTCTATCCTAATGTATAAGTAATACTTAACGAAAACACAACCCAAGTCAATCAAACGAAAGGATACGTCACATCAATCCAACAATCAAGTCAAACAAACAATACATCAATAAATACAAGTAAACAAGCCAGGTTTACACTTTTCAGCCCGAATCCCAAGCGGGTAGGGAGATACGAAACTCACCTTGATTGGTTATGAAAGATAAGATCGATATAAAGTTAAGTTATCTCCGTACGAAGTTCACCTCGCGTCCAACACCTAAATGTCGATCATATACATACACATTAACACGCATGAACACATATACGTAACTTAACAATTTCTCGACAAAACCCTAATTAGGTTTCCAAAATGCTTTCCGACGTTAAATGACTTCTACGACTCTAAATCAAAGTTATATAAGATAATAAGTGAATTAGATTAAGACTCGGCGCGCAAAAAGGCTCAGAAGGTCAAACTAGGTCAAACCAGGAACATTCAGAATTACAATGGCCGTAAGTTACGGTGCCAACCACCGTAACCTACGGTCGGTCAAATTACAGCAGGCGTAACTTACGGCCCAAAGTGGCGTAAGCTACGGCCCTCTAGAAAAGGGCCTTTTGGCGTAAAAGTTGGCGTAGACAGAAACATTTTGGCGTAAGGTCAAAATTGAAGTTAGGGATAGGCGTAAGCTACGGCCCCTATGGGCGTAACCTACGCCCAAGAAAAATGGCCTGGCGTAACCTACGCTTGGGTGGGGCGTAAGTTACGCCCAACACTGGGCAGCTCCAGGTTCAGCAACACCAGCAGCTGCAAGTCCGAACCAAATAACCCAAAAACGACCCAAAATGATTTGCAAGTGTTTGTAACTTAATTTGAAGCATATTTAAGCATCAATGACCATAAATACATATAACCCAACCCACAAATTCGACCAAAACATCACAATCTCTTCCAAATCATTCAAACCCTAATTTAACCCTAATTTAACCCTAATTTAGTTTTAAGCCGATTTATGACTTGCAAAGGTTCAAGATGACTAGAAATGCATGAATAAACATAAGTAGGAGTAAATGGGATGAATTAGACTTACCAAAACTTCCTTTCCGAGTTAAAACCCAAATTAGGTCGAAATGGGCAAAAATGCAAGAACTTCTATCTTGATTCTTCAATATGACGAAAATGAGGTATAGACGGTAATGATTCTTGTGTTATAATCGACCCACTACTAGTTTGATGCAAGAAAATGTGGAGAGATTGAAATGGTTCTTTTACTTGAGAGAGAAAGGGGAAGAAGATAGATAGAAAGTTAGATAGAAATGAGAGGAGGAGAAGAGATATGGGGGGGGAAGAAGGGTCATAGGTGGCTGGTGGGTCTTGGACTACCCACGGGCCGACCCGTTTCTCCCACAAGCCATAAAACAATCGTTACACGTTTAAACACCCATCAAAACATATTATCGACTCAAATAACACACATTGTCATTTAATTCACCAAACGACCCAATTATTTCATTCAACAAGATTGTTAGTCAAATTACACAAAAAGTCAACGGGTCAAAATTCACGGATGTTACACATTTACCAAAGCATTAAAGCGGGTATGAGTGTCAGTCAAGGATTCATTTCTCAAAGAGAAAAATCTCTCATACCTCCTGGTCAATGTAGTAATTGTGGATTCCATGGAGGTAAAGCAACCCTCAAACATAACAGTCAATGTACCCCACATTTTCTTTGCTATTGAACACATTTTAATTGGATGGTAAAGGTCTTTGGGCACAGCTTGGACAATGAAATTTCTAGCCTTCACATCCAAGTTTGCCAACCTCCTATCCTCATCCCCCAATCTGCCTTGTCCTTAACTATAGATTTGACTGTGTCAGGAATGGTTGGTTGACCTTCCCTGACCACAGCTTCTACCACAATGGTTTGTGTAGGAACATAAGGACCATCCGTAAGGATGTCAGGCATATTGTTATCGATGGATTCAAGAAACAAAGACATTCTACCTTTCCACCCACTGAAATCATCTTTGTCAAACATGGGTGGTCGGGTTGAAGAACCATTATCAATATAAGATGACATTGCTTTACTATAAATGAAAATATGCAAGGATCAAGTCAAGTTAATTCTCAACCACCGCTCTGATACCAATTGAAACGTCCCACGGTGTATCAATATACCAAAGTATATTGAACACATAACAGTTGTAGAGGGGGGTGAATACAACTTTCCACAATTTAAAAACTTTTAAACACAAAACGTTTTAAGATTCAGATAAAGAATATCAAGCAAGTTAGTAAAGTGCAGAAATCATTAAAACAGTAAAGCAGTAAAGAAATAAAACATTCTTGAACACAGATTGTTATTTTCAAATGTAATCCTTTATTATGAAATAATCTATACAAAGAATTACAGGGTTGTTGCGGAATAAAGATAACCTATAGATATCTAAACAACCCTATGAAGTGACAAACAACAATCAATTAGTTTCAGCTCAAGAGAATCAGCCCAAGCTGATCTCGTACAGACTAAGCTATGTGTAAGAGCAGAGAAACTTGTGTGAAGAATGATTCTCAAGAAAATGCCACACATATGCAATCCATGAATGAGGATTTTATAGGCACAAGCGCTCATTCATTAGGTGTCCGTTGCAGCTACGTGTAATTCATTCAGTGGTTGATGAAGGAATAATCAATCGTGCCTTTCATGGTACTTGTGGTCCCCCACGTACTGACGCACATTCTTTCATCTTCCAATAGGAGTATGGACACGCATATGTAAACAACCACCAACCTGGATACTAGGAATATTCCTAGTCACGTCATTTTTCCTTATCTTCAATCCAGGTTGTTATCTTCACTTGATTGTCAGACACAGATTGGGCCGTTGGTCAAGGCACCAATCTGCCTAAGTGTTTCCAAGCTGACTGCTAATCCCAAGTTGTCTTCCACTAACAACTTGGTCTTCTATCTTCAATCCTCCTCTTCGACTTGGACTGAATGCAAATACATTATTGATGCAGCTTGAATAACACTTGCTTCCACAAGATATTACAATTACAAGTATGAAGCGTGATCTGAGTCAGAGACAGATCGTAAGCTGTGTCAGCTTAGTCTGACCCAGATCAGATTACAAGAACCAAAAGATTACTAAGTGTTTATAGGTCAGATTTGTCATCATTAAATTTACAATTAACATTGGGACTCAACAAGATGGCATATAAAATGATTAAGGACGACAGACTAGAAAGAGAAAGAACTGCTGCAACTAAGTCTGATTCTGAAATTGCTAAGGCCGTTCAAGAACAATTAAATAAGGAAGATGAAGAAGATCTTGCAGCCATTGGTTCTAAAAAAAAAGTTGTGAGCAAAGGAAAAGGAAAGAAAAAAGTGGTGGTTCATTCTACACCATCACAGAAGGTCAAAGATGTGAAATAAAGTGTGAAAGTGTGAGTCCCAAATATAGACGGCTTAACTACCCGACTGGCAAGTAATTCTAACTGGAAGATGACCAGTTCAGAATACGATCCAGATATGGATGAACAATACGATAAAGATACTGGAAGTAAATGCAAGAAACAATAAGGGCTGAAACTATATAAATAATATGTATAGATCAAGTATGTAGCATTGAGACACAATGTATTTTTCAAGGTATTTGATTTATTGATATATAAACAAATACAAAGGTTGTTGCGGAACAAAGATAAACACTCAAATGTAAATATCTAAACAACCTAGAAATACAAGTGATCAAATAACTTGGAAATACTCGTAAGGATTACTTAGAGTATATCTCACAAGTTGCAATGCAAAGGTTTCAAGCAATTTGCAAGTTGTGAGAAGACTTATATTTATAGACTAAGTCCATGATGACGTGGACCAGATCGTACAAATATGGTTGGGTGTATTTAAGGAATTAAAGCTAATTCCTTACATGTGTACTTTTAAGGTTTAGGTATATAAGTCGTTGATGTGACTTATCAAACCTTATTCCCAACCTTTACTTTACCTTGTACTTTAATTAATAGTTAATTTTATTAACCGGGTAAAGATATGTAAAGTAAAAAGTCTTCCTCGTAATCAGTGTAAAAGTGTGTAAGTACTTTTACACTGAGATGCTTCAGTCTTCGATCAGGTAGAATCAGTTTCTGAGCTCCACATCTGAACTGATTCTCATTCTTCAGACTTCAGTCTTTGACTTCATTCTGAACGGGTTTCTGATACGTTGATCTGAACTGAAGTGAAGCTTCAGTGAACAAATTCTGAGCGACCTCAGAATTCTATACAAGTATTCTTCACTGAGCTTCAGCTATTTCTGAACAAATTATACTTGGTCGATTTTCGACCTAACAAATTCCCCCTATTTGTTCTGAAATAGTGCATGCATCTCAGACTTCTATCTATACATGTTTGTAAGTCTGAAATGCAAGTTTTTGTTTAAGTTGTAAAAAAATTTTAAGTACATCTTATAGATCATTGATGTATCAGAATTTTACTTGTGGTTTTTCTAACTTAAACCTATCATCTACTTATAAGCTACAAAATGTAACATATTTATACAAACTGAAGTGTTTGTTACATTTGCAAGTATTTATACAAGTACATGATAATCTGAAAAAGAAACTACTTCTTAGCAGGCCTTGAACCAGAAGGTGCTTCAGTAGGTTTCCTCTTCAGTGGAGAATGATCCTTCTTTCCAAACAATCTGCCTTCAATCTCTACCTTGGCCTGCATCTTTTGTTGTATTCTTGATAACCATGCACCAATCAAAGCAGATTTCGGCTCCCCCCTCAGAATTTGGATCATCTCCCTATGCTCAGAAATCCCAAACTCGTGCACTGAAACTTGATTATACTCTTCAGCTGCTCTACCTTCTCTTTTTATCATCAAATCAAAGAGCTTCAATCCATCAGCTTTTGTTACCTCCATATCAACTATTTTAGCTGGATGAGATCGATGCTTCAGATAATGCTCATATTGATCCTTCTCATGCTTTCTTTGGAGCTCAATAGCATCATCAGACATTGGTTTGAAGGTGGAGAGATCAGCATCACGAATATTTTTTCTTGATGATCTTGGTCCAGTCACTTTAGGCTTAATGGGTGGCCTTGTCAATTCTTTTTCCACCTTCAGAACTCCAGCCAGAATTTCCTTCTTTTTAATTGCCATCTCTTTCTCTCTGTTTTTCACCAAGTCCTCAATGGACATTTTGAATGTGAGATGGTCCAGCTTTTGTTCTAAGGGAGTATAATTCACCCCATATTCATACTCGAGCATATCAACAACAGCCTTCTGCACTCTTGGATTTTTTTTAATTTTCAGATATCTTTCAAGTGAAAGACCAAGAGCTGCAGCATCAATATGATCAAGGGTTCCCATTTTCTGATGTTGAACCCTTTCTCTTTCCTTATTTTCTCCCCACATAATAAATTGATTAGAAACTTGCTTTTGCAAAGTCTCTAATTTCTTGCTATCAGCATTCGGATCATGAATGGGATAACCTTGTTCATCAATATTCTCACCAACCACCAAACCAGAACCTTTTGCATCTTTCTTTGTTGGTTCTTCCACCACTTGGGACTTGCCCTTATCTTTCTTAGCAGGTTCAGAAGCTTGCATTTCAGATTTCTAAACCTGTTCCCCCTGAACTGAGGCATCTTGCTTCTTGGTTGCTTCGATTAATTCCTGAGTACTTGAGAGCAGACCAATAGGCACATTTCCCCCTTTGGGGACCTCAGAAGGCATTTTTGCATAAACATTAATCGCCGTCTGAATGACCTTCAGAGGTTCCCAACTCTGCTGCAGAAGGCAATCAGAAATGCCTTTTGCCATGGTAGAGAACTGAGCCCTTAACCTGAATGATGAGTTAAGGTTCAGATTCTCTTTTTCATTTAATTCTTTCAGCAATTTCCTATCTTCTTCAGAGAATGAAGGAGGAGGAGGAGGAGCAGCACCAACATTTTCTTTCTTAAGTAGGATCAGAATTCCATCTAACTGCTTGGACTGGCCTTTAACAACTTCTTTGAGAGTAGACACAGATTTCTGAACTTCTTCAACAGCTTGATCTACCTTCTCGGAAGTGTCTGCAGTAAGTTCTAAGACCATCCTTCTAACCCCATCTTCAACCTTTTCAGCCACAGAAGCTGAAATCTGATCAACAAGAGTCTGAGAGATTTCAGACTTCAGCTTCTTAATCACATTATTACCAACGGAAGACCCAAGTTCTTTCTCATTGACACTTGGCCTTTTTACAAACTCATTCACCTCCTTCCCGACTGCAAGAACTTCTTGTTTTAGCAATTCAATACCAGATGTCAAGTTTGCAACTACTGAAGCTTGCACATCTCTTTTGGCCAGTCTGAAGGCTTCCCTGATAGCTATACTGATCTTATTGCATGAATGCACCAGCTCATTTAGCTTCCCACCTACCAGTCCCTCATTTCCAGCAACTTTGGTGAACTCATTTCCAAGAAACATCTGAGCACCCTTCATTTCAGCGATGGAACTGGTATTGGCAGTTAGAGATTTAGTTAAGTCCTACACTCAAAGGAGGAGGTGGTTGTGCAGAAACAGAAGCAACAAAGGGAATTCTACCAAGCCCATCCAATGCCTTTTCCAACTGCATTTCAGTTGGACTCTCAGATTCAGTAGTAGAGTCCAACTCTTTCTCAATTTCAATATCATAGTTGGTGGGCCTTGGCACTTTGTGAATTTGGGGATGTAAGTGTTGGAGTTGTGGATGAAAACGTGGTGATGAAACATAAGCAGGTGTAGAGCCGGGTGGAAAAAATGGATGTTGATGTGAAGTTTCTGGTTGGCGATATGGTTGTTCAACATTTTGGATTTCTGGGGGAGGTTGGACGTTTGCGAGGCTGAAGGTTGGCTCAGAATCAGAAGACTGATTCTCCTCCAGTAGACCCTCGTCAAACTCAAAGTCAGCAAAGGAATCGAGATTCCCTTGAGGTGGCTCATCGTCATCCCAGAGGTCAGTCGTAACTGCAGTCTGATCAGATATGCCCTGGTTCAGATCACTGGTACCTGAACCAGCTTCTGGTTCAACAACTGCTGCTGCAGATGCATCGTCACCAGATTTATTGGTTGGCTCAGCCATAGCTTCATCGCCAGAGACAGTAGACACGGGGATTGCCTTAATGATTCTCGTACCGTCAACAAGAATCACTTCATCGGCCGTAGAGTCTGGAATCTCAGTCTCAGGTGGTGTCTCACCAAAGACTTCATCAATTCGTGCTGCAGAAGAGTGTGAGATTTGTGAAGTTTCAGGGGGTGCGCGTGCAGACACGGACTCTATTGTGTGCTGGGCGGACACACTAATATTTTCTTCACCATCTCCCCCTAAAGAAGTTTTGGAGATGGCTGCTTGTGGGTTTCCCTTTAGACTCGATTCCTCTGGTTCTTGTTGGAAGATCCAGAGGGGTTTGCTTCGGTACTAGTGTCCTTGGGCTGTGAGGACTTCTTAAATTTATATCGTTTTAAAACGCCCTTTGGAGATCCTGAGGGATCTTTTGGGAGATCCTCAGGTTGGTCAGTGGATGAGGGAGGTGGTGGTTGGGTAGAAGAAGTTGCTGGGGGTTTAAACAACTTCAACATTTGACCACCAGGTGCACCAATGGGTCTCGCATTCTTTTGCGACCCGCTCGGTGACCTTTCTGAGCCAGCCGGTCGTGCTGTTTCAGTTTTAGAAATTACCTGAAGCATTGCAGCGGAGAGTTCTGGTTCTGGATCTGAAGCAGAAAGCTTTGATAGATCCCTGCAGAACTCTGTCGCTGAAGATTCAAGCCCCTCAAAGTGATACGCATCTCCAAGCATGCTTATGAAGCAAACGCTCAGAAATCTAGGGAATGAGATATGTGGACTTCTTTTCCCTTTTAATTTTGCTATCAGCTGAGAGAAAAGTATCTCAGCAAAGTCCACCTCAATCCCATGCCACAAGTAATACCCTATTTCTACTTGTGTCAAGGAAATCTGGTCCAAGCCACCATAATTTCCTCCAAGGCACTCGACAATCTGAGTCCAAAAATATTTCCAACTGTTTCCAAATCCAGACAAAAAGATGTGTCCAGATGTTCTCAGATTTCCATCTGCATCAACCATGTCATTATGACCAGTGGCCAGCAGAACTTCCCTGAAATTAATCCCTTTGAGCCTTTTAGCATAGGCTGAAGAGGAGGGAGGGTAGTTCAAATGAAGGGCCTCCCAAAACCCATCAAGTGAAAGGATATACTGTTTTGTGCCTTCATGTAAAGAAAAAGCAATGGACTTTTCATCCTTGCTAAGAGTAGCAGTATACCAGAATTCAAGTAAGTATCGATGATACATTACCTGAGGATCAGCAGTCAAGGCGTAGTGGAGAGGGGATTGTTCAAGAAATGTATTTATCCTCCCCATTAAGTTTTTGCCTTTGGCATTCAGTGCGGCCATAAAATTATTCATATTGAATCTAAGGGTCGACGCATCGAACCCTTGTGGCCATTGAGCACTGGCCTTGACTATCTTAGATGGTTTATATTCGAAAGCAATTAAAGATTTGACTACTTTAGCCATTTTATCTGCAAGGGAAAACTGAAACTGAAAGATGAATTTAGGGTTTTGAAGTTATGAAGGAATGAGAAGTAGAGAGAGAGAATGATGATTGGGAGTAAATGTAAGGAGAAGTAAATGAAGGAATTGTTTTGGAAAGGGTATTTATATTTATGATGGAATACAAAAGGTTTTTCCAAATAAATAAAATAAAATGATTTTTTGAAATTCAAACCCAAAAAAAAAAAAAATATTATTAAAATGAAATCAGTTTTGATCGGGTTTGAAGTCCGAAAATAATTTTTTTGGTACACGTCCGCATTTAATGCAACGACGGCTATGACCCCACATTTTCACAAAACTTTTCAACACTTTTAAGAAAGAGTGATCATTACTTTCCTTTTACGGCGCCACTTGTGTGCCACGTCAGCCAAAAACATCATTAGTTAAACGTTAAACAGTAACCTTCACGTGTTCACTCAAAGACCAAGTATCAAAATACATTATAAAGGATAGACTCATTTCAGAAATGATATACAAAATCTAAGCATGATCAGAATCAAGAAATCTGAGCCATCTCAGTTTATACAATTATTCTGAAATCATTTCAGAGATTCTGAAGCATTTCAGTCAAAATATTTTTCTGAAAGCAAAGTTCCCCCTTAGAGAGAAATTCTTTTTAACATAAAAATATTTTACACTTCCCCCTGAGGTGATGCTAAGCAGGATTTAGCATACCTAATTCACTGATGAGATGTTTAAACGTTTTGACATCCAAGGGTTTTGTAAAAACATTAGCGAGTTGTTTATCAGTGGGAATGAAATGAAGCTCTATGTCACCTTTAATAATGTGATCTCTAATAAAATGATACCTGAGGTCGATGTGCTTGGTTTTGGAGTGCATGACAGGATTGTGAGAGATGGCAATGGCACTGGTGTTATCACAAAATATTGGAGTCTTTGTATACTTAACACCATAATCAGTTAGTTGATTCTTCATCCACAAAATCTGAGCGCAACAACTGGCTGCAGAAATGTATTCATCTTCAGCTATGGAGAGTGATACTGCAGTCTGCTTCTTGCTTGTCCAACTAACTAATTTGCCACCCAGGAAATGACAACCACCTGTGGTACTTTTCCTATCTATCTTACAACCTGCATGATCAGAATCTGAATAACCCATTAGATCTAGACTTGAGCCTTTGGGATACCAAAGACCAAGTCTGGGGACACCTTTGAGGTATCTGAAAATCCTTTTCACCGCATTTGCGTGTGCATCTCTGGGATCAGACTGAAATCTTGCACAAAGGCATGTTGCAAACATTATGTCAGGTCTACTAGCAGTTAAGTACATGAGGGATCCCACCATACCACGATATTTTGTGGGATCCACTGGTTTTCCATTTGGATCTGAGTCCAAAGTTAATGGTGGAGAAATAGGAGTATCTTTCGATGAGACTGAATCAAATTGATATTTCTTCAATAAGTCTCTGACATATTTTTCCTGATTTATAAAAATACCATCACTGGTTTGTTTCACTTGAAGACCTAGAAAATATGTCAGTTCGCCCATCATACTCATTTCATACTCAGATGACATTATTTTAGAAAACTGTTCACACATTTTGTTATTCGTAGACCCAAACACAATATCATCAACACAAACTTGTACAAGTAAGATATCATTTTTATCATGCAATATGAATAAAGTGTTATCTATTGCACCCCTTTTAAAACCATTTTTCAGAAGATGCTTAGTAAGAGTATCATACCAGGCTCTAGGTGCTTGTCTCAGACCATATAAAGCTTTGTTCAGTCTGTACACCCAATGAGGTCTTTCTTCATTTATGAATCCTGGTGGCTGATATACATACACAACTTCTTCCAATTCACCATTCAAGAATGCACTTTTAACATCCATCTGATAGACTTTGAACTCATGATGAGCTGCAAAAGCTAAGAAAATTCTGATAGCTTCCAGTCTAGCAACTGGTGCAAAAGTTTCATCAAAGTCTACTCCTTCTTCTTGTGAGTAGCCCTTTGCAACAAGTCTTGCCTTGTTTCGAATAACATGACCATCTTCGTCCATCTTGTTTCTGAAGACCCATCTTGTCCCAATTGGTTCTTTCTTTAGATTACTGGGACAAGGAACAAGTTCCCAAACATCGTTCCTCTTAAACTGATTGAGCTCATCTTGCATGGCTTCAATCCAGCTAGGGTCGTTCATAGCCTCGTCAATCTTCTTTGGTTCTATTAGAGATAAGAAGCTGATATTTAAGCATTGATCGCTTGTGGCTCTTCTGGTCTGAACCCCTCTAGTGGAATCCCCAATGATTTGCTCGATAGGATGTGCTTTAGTCCACTTAGTGTATTGACCAGGATGAACTATGATATCAGTGCAAGAACTCCTCTGAGATACTTCAGGAGGTGCTTCAGAAAAGACTACCTCAGTCTCATCGTCTTCCTCCTGCAGATCATGATTTGCATCATGAAACTGTTCAGATTGGGGTATTTCAGTGGAGCCTGATATCTGAGGTGAAGCAGCATGTACGTCTGATCCAATAGTCAGTTCAGAAGGTAGTTTAAAACTGACTGAGGGATAAAATGGAATGTTGCTTGACTTGATTATTCTTGGTTCTGAACTTAAATGTTCAGAAGCAGGTTTAGGTGACTGATCAGATTTAGCAATAGGATCAGAATCACCGAAACTTATTGGACTTTCTGAGGGTGGTACGGGAATGGAATTTTTAAAGATTGCAGAGTTAGATTCATCAAAGGTAACATGAATTGACTCATCAACCTTTTTCAAGTCTCTTGTTAAAGACTCTAAAGGCTTTGCGATTTGATGAATATCCTAGGAAGTACCCTTCATCAGCTTTTGCATCAAATTTCCAAGCTGACTGGAATCATTCAGAATGTATACTGGACATCCAAATACATGGAAATATCCAATATTAGGCTTTCTATTTCTGAGTACTTCATAGGCTGTCTTCTTGTATCTTTTGAGATAGACAGATCTGTTCTGAGTGTAGCAAGCAGTTGCAACAGCTTCAGCCCAGAAATTCTTGGGAAGACCAGATTCATTCAGCATACTTCTAGCAGCTTCAATCAGCGTACGATTCTTTCTTTCTACAACACCATTCTGCTCTGGTGTGTGGGCTGAGGAGAAGTTCTGAGATATGCCAGTTTCAGTGCAGAAGGACTCTAGAGTGGCATTTCTGAATTCAGTGCCATTGTCACTTCTGAGTTGACAAACTTTTCGCTTATGCTTGAGTTCAATTTGTTTGATGAGAGCAATGATTTCAGCAGCAGCTTCACTCTTAGATCTTAGGAAAATTACCCAGCAATATCTTGAGTATTCATCAACAATAACAAGGGTATATTTCTTTCCTGCTCTTGTCTGAACATTCACTGGTCCAAAGAGATCCATGTGAAGCATGTGAAGAGGTTCAGTTATGTAAGTGCATGATTCTGTTGACAACAGCAACAGCGA
>CM067168.1:117584059-117591559 GCA_034093135.1 Erigeron breviscapus
TCAACTTAAAGTGGCGATGGAGTTTTAAATTTGAAGTTCAAATGTTATCTGCTTTAGTCTATGAATATTAAGCACATGGACTTTTTACTTATAACTAACATTGAGATAAAGTCCAATTTAAATGGATGAATTTAAACAGTTGTGATTGATCTAAAATTCAATCGGATGGACTTGTTTAACTTTTAATTATATGCACCGGCAACAATATATATATATATATATACTAATATACATATATATTTTTTATTATATATATATATATATATATATATATATATATATATATATATATATATATATATATATATATATATATATATATATATATATATATATATATATATATATATATATATATATATATATATATATATATATATATATATATATATATATATATATATATATATATATATATATATATATATATATATATATATATATATATATATATATATATATATATATATATATATATATATATATATATATATATATATATATATATATATATATATATATATATATATATATATATATATATATATATATATATATATATATATATATATATATATATATATATATATATATATATATATATATATATATATATATATATATATATATATATATATATATATATATATATATATATATATATATATATATATATATATATATATATATATATATATATATATATATATATATATATATATATATATATATATATATATATATATATATATATATATATATATATATATATATATATATATATATATATATATATATATATATATATATATATATATATATATATATATATATATATATATATATATATATATATATATATATATATATATATATATATATATATATATATATATATATATATATATATATATATATATATATATATATATATATATATATATATATATATATATATATATATATATATATATATATATATATATATATATATATATATATATATATATATATATATATATATATATATATATATATATATATATATATATATATATATATATATATATATATATATATATATATATATATATATATATATATATATATATATATATATATATATATATATATATATATATATATATATATATATATATATATATATATATATATATATATATATATATATATATATATATATATATATATATATATATATATATATATATATATATATATATATATATATATATATATATATATATATATATATATATATATATATATATATATATATATATATATATATATATATATATATATATATATATATATATATATATATATATATATATATATATATATATATATATATATATATATATATATATATATATATATATATATATATATATATATATATATATATATATATATATATATATATATATATATATATATATATATATATATATATATATATATATATATATATATATATATATATATATATATATATATATATATATATATATATATATATATATATATATATATATATATATATATATATATATATATATATATATATATATATATATATATATATATATATATATATATAATTCAGGTATTATTTAAATCTTTATATGTTTACTCACAAATAATGTTTATTGCCATCATGCATTATTAATTCAATCTTTCATGTCTATATCTCGATCCTTTCCCTATTTGGTATCAGAGCCATGTTTTCTATCTAATTAAGGATCTTTATAATTGAATCACTATGAAAATTTATTTAATACAAGAATTTAATGAACAAATAAAGTATAATTATAAGGTATGGGTAAGTATTGCGTTGGTAAGCCCTGTCGACCGACGGTTGGATTAGCGTAAAGCCCGTTATTTGATTTGAAAAGGGTGGCCGGACCACGACGGTATGGGGGTGTTCCCGGAATATAAACCTATTACTTTAAAATTAAACTAGATTTTTTCATCAAACTCTTAAGTATTAAAATCTTTTCATTATGAATCAATTATCTAGAATCTTAAATAGACGGAATCATAGTTCAAATGCTATAGAGCAGGAAGAAGATATAGACATGAACTCTTTACAAATGAATTCAGTTGAATTAAACATTTCTCAAATTGAAAATAATTTATTAGATTGGAGTATTCCAAAACAAAATGTAAATACTATTTACAAAATTGGTACTTTTGATTTTTTACAAGATTATTCTATTAAAACTCATGAACAAACTATACCTATAAATAAAGAGTATCAAAACATGCAATTATTATCAGCAGAAGCTATTAAAAGACATAGAAAACTTTATAAGTTTTTACATATAGGATTAATTCAAGTAGCAGTTAAACCCATGTTTAGATTAGGAATAGATGCTCCAGTATTATTAATTCTAAGAGATGCTAGGCATACGAATTTTAATAATTCTCTATTAGCTATGGCTGAATCAAATATATCAAATGGTCCTATTTATTTTAATTGTTATCCTAATTTTACAATTGGTTTATTTGATCCAAATATATTAGATACTTTGACTTTAACTATTAAGACAAAAAATTTAGAATTTAAAGAAAGAACAAATGCTGCTGTAGTAATATATAGAATATATTATAAGACTATGACTACGACTATAGAACCTAAGACAAAAATAGTATCCCCTAAAGATGAAACTATTATATTTGAAGCTAATACTATGCATACAAAAGTAAAAACACCTAAGAGATTAAGATGGAATGAAATAACTCAATCATTAACATGGAATCTTCAAGATATTAATCCACCAAAACCAATTGAAATAGAAAATCAAACGTCTACTATTATAGAACATTCAGATGGTTCAATAGATATTTCTTTCAATAATCAGGAATTACCAAGAAATTCTATAGGAACTAGTACCTCTAGAAATACTATAGATGAAAGTATATTAAGAAGATGTCAATCTATGAAAATTAAAGGAATAGATTTTTCAACTAATATTCCCAGACCTTTATATGAAGAAAATTTAAGTGAAACTAATACTTATAATCCAACCAAATCTGATATGGAAAATTACGAAGAATTAAATGTCTGATTCTAAGGTACAAGTAAGAAGAAATCATAAAGTATTTTTTATGAAATATTGTGATCAAAGAATAAAACAGATAGAAGAAAGTATAAAGAAAGAAGAAAGATGTTTTTATTGGTTAGAAAATAATCAACATCTTAACTTTTTAAAATTTAGATTAAAAGAAGAACTAAAATATAGGAAAAAGCTTTCTCAACAAATTACTGCAACTACTTGTTAAAAATGGATAAAGAAATGATAAAATTTTTAGAAGAAGAAATGTTCAATGAATATAATAATAAAAATTTAATATGGTATTATATGACTTTTGATGAAAACGAAAGATTTTTACACAAAATTGATTGGCATTTATATATGGTACAAAATGATGAAAATATGCCATTTTTCTCATGGTTTTCTATATATTGTGTAGAAAATAAGATTAAAAACCCATTTTTCGAAGAAACAATAATTTCGACTAGTTCTACTATTACCAAAAAATATAAAAGAAATATTCAAAATAAAAAACAAGGCAAACAAGATGTTATAATTTGTTATAAATGTGGAAGACAAGGCCATTATTCAAGAAATTGCGATACTAAGAAGAAAATTAATGAGTTAAATATTTCAAAAGAATTAAAAGAAAAAATGAAAAAAGATGGTATTCAAGGTCGTAGTGAATTAGGAAATTTTTGTCAACAATATGGATTTGAACCAATAAAAATTCCTACAAAATCAAGAAAGAAAACTTATAAACAATTTATTAAGAAAAACTATAATAAAAAACCATACATTAAGAATAAATATAATCAACAAAAATATGAACAAAAATACGATAAAAAATATAAAAGAAATATTCAAAATAAAAAACAAGGCAAACAAGATGTTATAATTTGTTATAAATGTGGAAGACAAGGCCATTATTCAAGAAATTATTATCCAAGACCAACTCCACCCGATTTACAATATGAAGAAAGACATACTTTAGTTCAATCAAAATATGAAGGAAGTTCTTTATATGAATGGAATATTGATGGTCAAACTGAACATCAAATATTAAATCTATTACAAGAAATGATTATGGCTGCTAATGCTTATAAAGCAAATGGTAATAATGAACTCCAAATTTTCCAAATGATAACCTCAGGATTCACTGGAACTCTTAGAGGCTGGTGGGATAACTATTATACTGAACAAGATAGACAATTTATTCAAAATGCTAAAAAGATAATAGTCGTCAAAAATGAAAGTACAAATAATCAAGAAATACCAACAGAAACAACTGATATAATAAATACTTTAATATTTGCTATAATAAAAAACCATACATTAAGAATAAATATAATCAACAAAAATATGAACAAAAATACGATAAAAAATATAAAAGAAATATTCAAAATAAAAAACAAGGCAAACAAGATGTTATAATTTGTTATAAATGTGGAAGACAAGGCCATTATTCAAGAAATTATTATCCAAGACCAACTCCACCCGATTTACAATATGAAGAAAGACATACTTTAGTTCAATCAAAATATGAAGGAAGTTCTTTATATGAATGGAATATTGATGGTCAAACTGAACATCAAATATTAAATCTATTACAAGAAATGATTATGGCTGCTAATGCTTATAAAGCAAATGGTAATAATGAACTCCAAATTTTCCAAATGATAACCTCAGGATTCACTGGAACTCTTAGAGGCTGGTGGGATAACTATTATACTGAACAAGATAGACAATTTATTCAAAATGCTAAAAAGATAATAGTCGTCAAAAATGAAAGTACAAATAATCAAGAAATACCAACAGAAACAACTGATATAATAAATACTTTAATATTTGCTATAATAAAAAACCATACATTAAGAATAAATATAATCAACAAAAATATGAACAAAAATACGATAAAAAATATAAAAGAAATATTCAAAATAAAGATTTATCTTATGGTCAAATAATAAATTATATAAATCAAGAAGGATTAACTATATGCAATGATATGAAATTAAAAGAAAAAATGAAAAAAGATGGTATTCAAGGTCGTAGTGAATTAGGAAATTTTTGTCAACAATATGGATTTGAACCAATAAAAATTCCTACAAAATCAAGAAAGAAAACTTATAAACAATTTATTAAGAAAAACTATAATAAAAAACCATACATTAAGAATAAATATAATCAACAAAAATATGAACAAAAATACGATAAAAAATATAAAAGAAATATTCAAAATAAAAAACAAGGCAAACAAGATGTTATAATTTGTTATAAATGTGGAAGACAAGGCCATTATTCAAGAAATTGCGATACTAAGAAGAAAATTAATGAGTTAAATATTTCAAAAGAATTAAAAGAACAAATTAATAAAATACTTATTGATGACAGTACAAGTGATGAAAGTATTACTGATTATGAAGATAATGATTTAAATTGTTTAAACAATAGTTCAAATTCTAGTTCAGAAAATGATGAATGTGAATGCATTGGTCCATGTATTTGTGAAATTAATGGAGAAATAAATGTTATAACCAAAGATAATAAAGAATTATTAGATTTAATAGAAGGAATTAGTGATAAAGATATAAAAGAAGTATATTTAAACAATTAAAAGAAAAAATGAAAAAAGATGGTATTCAAGGTCGTAGTGAATTAGGAAATTTTTGTCAACAATATGGATTTGAACCAATAAAAATTCCTACAAAATCAAGAAAGAAAACTTATAAACAATTTATTAAGAAAAACTATAATAAAAAACCATACATTAAGAATAAATTAGAGAAATAAAAATTAAGATAAAAGAATTAGATAAACAAAAAGCTGTAAAAGATGAATCAAGTAATGAAGAAAAAGATAAAGGAGAAATAATAATTAATCGAATAAAAGAAATCAATTCTCAAAGATGGTATACTAAATTAAATATTATTGTTAATAACGAATTTAGAATATCTTTAGTTGCTATGATAGATAGTGGTGCAGATATGAATTGTATACAAGAAGGTTTAATACCTACAAAATATTATGAAAAAACTTTATATAGATTATCTAGTGCCAATGGATCTAGATTAAATGTTAATTACAAATTATCAAATGTACATATTTGCAAAGAAAACTATTGTTATAAAACTCAATTAATTCTAGTAAAAGATTTAACTTCTCAAATATTATTAGGATCACCATTTATAAGTCAATTATATCCTTTTATGGTAACTGAAAATGGAATTATTACCAAAGTTTTAGGAAAAGATATTTGTCAAAAATTCCAAAATAATCAAATAACAAAAACTCCTGTTACTATAACAGAATTACAAGCAGAAGTAAAAGTTATTAAAGAAGAAATTAGAGAAATAAAAATTAAGATAAAAGAATTAGATAAACAAAAAGCTGTAAAAGATGAATCAAGTAATGAAGAAAAAGATAAAGGAGAAATAATAATTAATCGAATAAAAGAAATCAATTCTCAAAGATGGTATACTAAATTAAATATTATTGTTAATAACGAATTTAGAATATCTTTAGTTGCTATGATAGATAGTGGTGCAGATATGAATTGTATACAAGAAGGTTTAATACCTACAAAATATTATGAAAAAACTTTATATAGATTATCTAGTGCCAATGGATCTAGATTAAATGTTAATTACAAATTATCAAATGTACATATTTGCAAAGAAAACTATTGTTATAAAACTCAATTAATTCTAGTAAAAGATTTAACTTCTCAAATATTATTAGGATCACCATTTATAAGTCAATTATATCCTTTTATGGTAACTGAAAATGGAATTATTACCAAAGTTTTAGGAAAAGATATTTGTCAAAAATTCCAAAATAATCAAATAACAAAAACTCCTGTTACTATAACAGAATTACAAGCAGAAGTAAAAGTTATTAAAGAAGAAATTAGAGAAATAAAAATTAAGATAAAAGAATTAGATAAACAAAAAGCTGTAAAAGATGAATCAAGTAATGAAGAAAAAGATAAAAGAAAAACAAAAACATTTTCTAATAAATGAGATAGATTATATTAGAATAAAGAATCAATTACAAGATAATATAATTAAACAAAGAATTCAAGATATTGAAGAAAAATTTAAAAATAATGTTTGTGCTAATATTCCAAATGCTTTTTGGGAAAGAAAGCAACATATAGTCAACCTACCTTATATTAAGGAATTTAATGAAAAGGATATTCCAACAAAATCTAAAGCAATACATATGTCTCAAGAATTAGAAACTTATTGCAAGAAAGAAATACAAGAATTATTAGATAAGAAATTAATTAGACCATCCAAGTCCCCTTGGTCTTGCTCAGCTTTCTATGTTCAAAATAGTGCTGAAATTGAAAGAGGAGCACCCAGATTAGTAATCAATTATAAGCCTTTAAACAAAGTATTAGAATGGATTAGATATCCTATACCTAATAAAA
>CM067168.1:117599059-117625211 GCA_034093135.1 Erigeron breviscapus
TTAATCTTTACAAGTATTGGCAGGTTAATTCTATATTTAGTTTGAGACCCTTTTTTGAAAATGTCAAGCCTCACTTTTTCATTGACTTACAACATATGATTATTTCAATCCCTCTTCTAGCTCTTATAAAGGCACCAAATTTAAGGCAGATTGATGGAGAATGAAGGTCAAATCCTAATATTAACAATTGTCCAGTTACGCTATCTTATTTACTGCGGCTATAGACACGTTAAGGTTTGCAAAGTGGTTGTGTTGGTAAAAGGTGGAAACAGGTAATCTGTTGGTAAAGGTCACAAGGGAATGGGTAGATGTGGTATCTATATCAAAATAGATGGTTCTGAATCTCTTATAACTTTGAATTTCATATTCGTTTTCTTTTACGAGAATAAGAATTTAGACCCCTTCTGATTTTTCATTGTTTTTAATGTTTTTTTGGATTTTGAGGACTTATTGAATGTGAATGTGTCTCGCAACCAAGAATAATTCACAATGTCATTTCGGTTAAAATCTAGGATAATAGGTTAAAGAGATGAGAGAATTAAGGATACCCACCAGAAAGACTAATCCAATCCATAATGATGTACCGGAAAATACAACATTTTTGTTACTTGACCAACCATCAGGATAAGCAACTGATATATTTGCATATTCCACCCCTCAACTAATTCTTTGTGTTTATAAGTACTAAAATACCCAATTTTTTGTTATGCGTCATCTAATATCTCAGTCTACGTCCCGGAGGAGGCATACAAGCTTATGCACATCGTGTACTTATCAATGTTTTTCTACATTTCATCATTGCAACTGTGTAGAGGTGGCTAGGGACAGTCAGGTTGGGTAACGAGTTCATGTCGGGTCAGGTTACCGCAAACTCTTCTTTTCATGTTTATTCTATTATTAAAATAGTTGATACATTAAATATAATTTTAAAACATGTTGGACATAAATTCATTTAGGGAGGAGAAGGGTAACAATCCAGAAATGTATTTTGGTAAGATTTTATGGATTTAGTACCGATAATGTATTTTAGTTCAACTAAATATGATGTTATCTGAAAAAGAAATGAAGTTTGATGATTTTTTATGAGAAGTACGATTGTGTTGATATAGTCGGGGCAAGTTACAAATGTCAGTAAGCTAATATATCCAATTTGTAGCCTGACGCTATTAATGGTAATTTTGTGTTTGTCTTGCTACAAAAGGAGCATCTCAAGTTTACCAGAAAGTAAGATGACATAATTTATGAGCACACCTTGGACTTTACAGAAGCACTATGTGGCTTCGAGTTCATCTCGACCCCTCTGGATAATAAGCAACTTTTGATCAAGCCCCTACTTGGGGATGTCATGAAATCTGGTAACTATCGTACAATTATACAAATCTCCTCTTTATTTCTATTTTAAAGTACATTTTGGTTCATTAAAAATGAGTGTCAGAATTACATAAGTTGTATAATAGTCTGAACTGTTATTTGCATTCCATCCAGTTGTTGGGAAGACAGTGTTTCTGCTACAAGAGGTGGTGGCAGGTATTCCAACAACGGAAACACATACTAGAAAGACCCTTCACCCTCTTAGTTTCTAATCATCGGTTACTCTGCACGCTATCACAGGTGCTTCTTCTTCCTTTGCTCCATTTTCTCATTCGCTATACACAGATAATTCAGTGTGTTATTAGAAAGGCTATTATATTTTCTTAGTTTGGTTTTTTTTTAACTTTCTAAGCACTATCATTTTCTTTTTGGCTTTTTAGTTCCTCGATTTTGGTAGACATGTTTCTTTAATTCTTTTGTGATTACTTATTAATCATTACGGAAATAATATTATCTTATGCCCCATCAAACACTTTTAGTGCGTTGCACCGGGCTATCTTATATCAAATTATTAAACCTTATTTCAAAGGAAAATTTGCAAACATATTTATTTAAACCTTATAACATAAACGGAAGGTTTTGAGTATATGCACATTATCATCACCGGATCATGTATTAGCAAAGCTTTGGGTAATGTTTTTTTAAGGTAGCAGTATACTTCTTGCTCTATATGAAGATTTAAAATAATATCCCAAATGCTTTCTGGGAAAGAAAACAACATAGTCAACTTACCTTATATTAAGGAATTTAATGAAAAAGATATTCCAACAAAATCTAAAGCAATACATATGTCTCAAGAATTAGAAACTTATTGCAAAAAAGAAATACAAGAATTATTAGATAAGAAATTAATTAGACCATCTAAATCCCCTTGGTCTTGCTCAGCCTTTCTATGTTCAAAATAGTGCTGAAATTGAAAGAGGAGCACCCAGATTAGTAATCAATTATAAACCTTTAAACAAAGTACTAGAATGGATTAGATATCCTATACCTAATAAAAGAGATTTATTAAAAAAGATTTATGATGCTAAGATATTTTCAAAATTTGATATGAAATCAGGATTTTGGCAAATTCAAATTGGTGAAAAGGATAAGTATAAAACAGGTTTTAATGTACCCTTTGGACATTACGAATGGAATGTAATGCCTTTTGGATTAAAAAATGCTCCATCAGAATTTTAAAATATTATGAATGATATTATCATACCATTAGGAAATTATGCTATAGTATATATTGATGATGTTTTAATATTTTCAAACTCTATAGAACAACATTTTAAACATTTAAATGCTTTTTTATAATATTATTCATAAAAATGGATTAGTTGTATCACCTACTAAGATAAGTTTATTTCAAACAGAAATAAGATTTTTAGGACATAATATTGTTCAAGGAACTATAAAACCTATTGATAGAAGTTTAGAATTTTCAAATAAATTTCCAGATGAAATTAAAGATAAAAAACAATTACAAAGATTTCTAGGATGTTTAAATTATATTCATGATTTTTTCAAAGATTTAGGAATTATATGCAAACCTTTATATGATAGACTTAAAAAGAATCCAAAACCATGGACTCAAGAACATACAAATATAATAAGACATATTAAAAAAAATAAAATATTTACCTTGTCTACATATTCCTCATCCTAATGCTAAAATTATAGTAGAAACAGACGCTAGTGATTTAGGATTTGGAGGTATATTAAAACAAAATTTGCAAAATAAAGAAGAATTAGTTAGATATTATTCAGGTGCATGAAATGATACTCAAAAGAACTATTCTACTGTTAAAAAAGAAATTTTAAGTATTGTTTTATGTATAAAGAAATTCGAAGATGATTTATATATGAAACCATTTTTATTAAGAATTGATTGTTTATCTGCAAAATACATTTTAGAAAAAGATGTTAAAAATTTAATTTCTAAACAAATTTTTGCAAGATGGCAAGCATTATTAAGCAACTTTGATTTTCAAATTGAATTTATAAAAGGAGAGAATAACTCTCTTCCAGATTTTTTATCAAGAGAATTTTTACAGGGAATATGAGACGAAACCTGTAAAAAACAAAAAAAGACGAAAGTAGTTGCTCATTCGCAGCAAATATAACTACCCAATAGCCTACAAATTACAAACTATGTAAGCTAATATAACTTATAAAAGAAACACTAAATATTAACCAAGCATCAATAGTACCTTTTCAGCGCCATATGTAATAGATACAAAGCCAATAAGTATATGCACTTACAAAACATCATTACACCATAAGATCAGCTAGTTAAATATTCGATCGTTCACTAAAAAACTTACTTGCAAAGGATATATCATAGTGACAAGATAGCGAAGATGGGGATACATTGTAAAAAATAAGGATATCACTATGAAAAGTACTACTTAATGTGTAGGGAATTATGATTGGGATAAAGTCATAAAAACTCACCTTTGCCAACTATCTACTAAGGTGTAAATACAAACTAACTTCTTTGAAATAAATATGTAAAATAATAACATGACATAAAATATGTATCGATAGACCTAAAGAAACCATGATCAATCACCGTTGCACCTTGGTCATCACATTTTGCCACTGAGCTATCGTTTTTTTCTTCTTATCAAGCCGTCATTCGACCCTCTTAATACAATAAATTTGACATAATAAAAGACCAAACTTTGATGGTAACAAACATAAAAAGCAACGATATGAATAAAATTTTAATTCCTCCAATATAAATTCGAGTCCAATTCATCGAAATGTGTCTCATCCATCCATTAATAAAAGGCAAATGTAGTTTAAAAATGACATATCGGGTTTAGGATTGTCAATCACATATAAAGTTTTTAGTTGGACATACATTTTGGATAATAAGAATGTCGTAGAACAAAGGTGGCATACGAAACTGAAGCACGTGATATCTCGTTATACATGTTGAATCAAGAAAAGGCAAATTGTTGTTCTAAGTGTGAAGATACATAATTCAATAATTTGAATAATTTGCACAACCACTGTTATCACAGAATGAAGTTATTGACTTGACATTCTATATTGTTTGATAGTATAAATTAATCATGATTCTAAGTTTTATAACAAAATCCGTATAAACTGGGCTATGCTTAGTTAACCTCCTTATATCAAATGGGGACTTTAACCTCCTCCTCTAGCATGTTCTTATTGAACTAACTAAAAGAAACCCGCATTGTTGCTTCATTTATCAAAATCGTAAACATCGCCGTGTCAATGAAAGTAATATGGTGGTGCGTACAACTAAAATGATTTCTATCTATCTAATCAATAATAACTATAATCAAGAACAAAGAAGGTATTTTCTATCCCATCTTTGTTTTACTAATTGATTGATCATATAATACATATGGATCCGACTATGGTGATTGTTTTATTTAAACGCTTCCGCTTTACTTTGATCTTATATTTTATGCTTGTTACATATCATATTTGATGACAAAATATGTTTTATGAAAACCAAAAATTACCAACAGTGGCATCAGAGCCTCTTATGTTATTATATGATCAATATATAAATATATATAGATATATTTAAGAATTGTTCTACATGTTTAAATATTGTATTATTTAGACGTTGTAATAGGCTTGTTTTTAATTACAAGTTTTTGTAATTTCATCCATGGCAAAGACATGCATCTCGTGCCATGGAGCAAGCCATATTAGAATTATCATAATCATGTTATTATTGTGATAAATATTGTCATGCATAGCCGATGAAAACCTTGACCTTTTGAGCCATTGTATGTGTTGATTATGTGGTTGTGGAATTTAGTGTGCCATATGATTGTGGTTTTATTCATGTAATCTAAATTTATTTGGAGGCCAATTTGAGCCATTGATGTAATTTACAATTCCTAGTATAGTTGTATTTTTAATCAAATTTTGTAACCTCCATGATGGAAAAGAAAACATGAATAAAGAAAATTCGGACAGCTTGACACCCCTGCAGTAAAATGGAGTTTCCCGATTCGTTACTTGTCCAATTGCTACGAATTTTTACAGATTCTCAACACATAGGGCTACAACTTCTCAGAAGGAAGTTTTTCGATTTGAGGACTTCTTGACGGAGTTTTTTGCTGCTGAAGTCTCTGGTCAGATTCAGTGGGAGATCGGTTCATGAAGTGCATTTGATCACTATAGGATCTTGATGCAAGTGGGAGCTTCATGTGGTTGATATTGTGATTGTCCCTTAGTTGACCATTTGGTTCTCACTATGGCTCGTGAGACCAAACATAGGTTTTTTCATCGGTTGAGGCTATGCATGAATATGTCATGTTTTATTTTAGTTTTATTGCATTTTATATATTATTGTGATTGTATATGACATGCCAAGAGAATAAAATTAAAACTAAAACAATATTTTGACATTAAGTTGAAAATGGTTTTTAACTTGTGAGACGAATGTTGTATGCATGCTACATTCGTAACACAAATTTTGCTAAATAAGATTTATCGAAATTTTACAATACCCGTCACAATTTTAAGTCGTGCCGTCCAATCGTTTTGGAACACTTGCTGTTATTTTTTGGCTATGCGTGAGACCTAGTTGAATTATAATTCCGAAGTAATTATTATCTATGCGTGAGACCTAGATTTATTTTTACAAGTTCCAAAATTGGATGACTTAATCGTGTCGAGAGGTGAGACCGCGACCCGAGGCAAGGATGGGACTAAACATGCCAAAATGACACTAGATGTCATGAGTCCCATAAGGATCTAAGAATTGCACTAGTAATGCAATTGGTGCCCGCCACCTACCAATTGAATCCATCATTGCTAGCAGATCAACTGATGTGGTGATGGAAGCACAATGTGGATCTTAGCCTTTTACGTAAATTAATTGTTTTAATATATAAAAACATGGGTAGTTAATTTTATAAAAGGATAATTATCAAAGATACTAAACAAACTTTGTAAATTTTGTAGATGTCATCAAACGTAACTCAATCCGTAAACAACTCGACCATAAGGTCAATCCTCGAAAAGGAAAAACTAAACGGTAGCAACTTTATAGACTGGTATCGCAACCTCAGGATTGTCCTGAAGGCTGAGAGAAAGTTGCACCATCTGGAAACTGCCTTGCATGAGGCCCCTACTGAAACTGCCACTGCTACTGTTCGTGATGCATACACCAAATTGTTTAACGAACAGCTTGAAGTAGCATGTCTTATGCTTGCTAGCATGACCCCTGAGCTCCAAAAGAACTTGAGAGAATATAGGAAGAGGAAATGAAAAGGAAATTAAAGATATGGTAAGGGGGGGGGGGGGAGGGGGAGGGGGTGGTTTTTTTTTTTCTATGTTCCAACAACAGGCAGATCAAGAACTATTTGAAACAGTGAAAGCATTCCATGCTTGTAAACAAATAGAGGGGCAGTCTGTTAGCTCATATGTCTTGAAGATGAAGGGCTATCTTGACCAATTGGAACGCCTTGGTTTTCCCATGCCGCCAATCCTTGGGGTGAACTTGATACTTACTTCACTCTCCAAGGAATATGATGGTTTTGTAATGAATTACAACATGCATAGCATGGGGAAAACTATTCCGGAGCTACATGCGATGTTGAAGCTAGCGGAAAAGGGGCTACCGATTAAAACTCCTGCTGTATTGACAATAAAGGAAGGCAGAATCCAGAAAAAGAAACCGCGAGCTCCTCAAGGCAAGGGAAAGGGCAAAGGTAAGCAAGCTTACAACCCCAAAAACAAACCCCCTCCAGAAAAGAAGGAGCATCCGGCAAAGGACATGGCTTGTCATCACTGTGGAGTGATAGGTCACTGGAGGCGGAACTGTCCGACCTACCTAGCAGAGTTGAAGAAGGGAAAGACTGGCTCGACCAGTACTTCAGGTATCTTCGTTATAGAACTCTATGCTTTTCCTAATAAATCCTGGGTGTATGACACAGGTTGTGGTACTCATATTTGTAATAATATGCAGGGACTAAGGGAAAGCCGAAAGCTGAATAAAGGAGCTTTGAATCTGTACGTTGGCAATGGCAATCGTGCAGCTGTCGAAGCTATAGGGAGCTATGAGCTTATCCTCCCTAGTGGACTTATTATTATTTTAGATAATTGTCATTATGCACCTACTATTACTAGAGGTGTTATTTCGCTTTCTCGTTTGAAGGATAATGGTTTTATTCATGAATTCACGGATTATGGCATTTCTGTTTCTAAGGATAATATATTTTATTTTAATGCTATTCCTAGAGATGGTATTTTTGAAATTGATATGCATAATCTTAAAACAAACGAACGTTCTATATATAATTGTAGCACAAAGAAATTCAAAGGTGATTTGAATTCAACATATCTATGGCATTGTCGTCTTGGTCATATAAACAAGAAACGCATAACCAAGATGCAACATGATGGGCTTCTTGAGTCAACTGACAATGAGTCGTTGACATATGCGAATCTTGTTTATCTGGTAAGATGACAAAGAAACCTTTCACCCATCAAAGTGATAGGGCGAAAGATCTACTTGGACTCATTCATACAGATGTATGCGGTCCTTTTAGAACGATGTCTAGAGATGGTGCTAGCTACTTCGTTACATTCACTGATGATTTCAGTAGATATGGTTATGTTTACTTGATTAAACATAAACATGAAGTGTTTGAAACGTTCAAGGCTTTTCAAAACGAAGTAGAAAATCAACTCGAAAAGACCATTAAGGCTCTACGATCTGACCGTGGAGGCGAATATATGAGTCAAGAGTTTTTAGATCATCTGACTGCTCGTGGGATTGTCTCACAATTTACTCCTCCCTACACACCTCAACATAACGGGGTGTCGGAAAGGAGAAATCGAACTTTGCTTGACATGGTTCGATCAATGATGAGTCTAACTACTCTGCCACCGTCCTTTTGGGGATATGCTTTAGAGACTGCTGCACGCATTCTCAATATGGTTCCAACCAAGAAGGTGAATAAGATACCATATGAATATGGCATGGAAATGTCCCTAATTTGTCTTACTTAAAGAGTCTGGGGTTGTGAGGCTCACGTGAAACGTGATACACCGAACAAACTAGAGTCCAGAACTATCAAGTGTATCTTTGTAGGATACCCAAAGGATTCTATGGGATATTACTTCTACAACCCAACCGAGAATAAGGTTTTCCCGGCTAGATATGCTGAGTTTTTGGAGAAAAGTCTCCTCTTACAAGAAGCAAGTGGGAGTACTGTAGATCTTGAAGAAATTCAAGAACAAGATACACAACCTTCTGAAGACACTAGCGAAGAACGCACTGAGCCCCAACACGAAAGTGTTGAGCCACAGGGCGAAGCATCTCTTATTCTTAGATCTAGCAGAACCCCACATCCAACCAAAAGGTTTACCTTTATTGTTGATGATGAGGATTTGGAATTAGGGGATCAAGGTGAACCTGCTAATTACAAAGAGCATTATCGGATCCAGAATCCGGTAAATGGCTAGAAGCTATGAATGCAGAGATGCAGTCCATGAAAGATAATCAAGTTTGGCGCTTGGTTGATCTTCCACCAAACGGCAAGACTGTTGGTGCAAGTGGATCTTCAAGAAGAAGACCGACATGGACGGAAATGTACACACTTTTAAAGCCTGTCTGGTGGCAAAAGGTTATACTCAAACCTATGGGGTTGATTATGAAGAAACCTTTTCACCAGTCGCGGACATTAAAGCTATTAGGATACTCATGGCCATAGCTGCTTTCTATGATTATGAGATATGGCAAATGGATGTCAAAACCGCCTTCTTAAATGGTCACCTCAGCGAGGACGTTTATATGGTGCAACCAGAAGGGTTTGTGAATCCTAAGTCTCCTAAGAAAGTATGTAAGCTTCAAAAATCCATTTATGGATTAAAGCAAGCATCAAGGAGCTGGAACAAGAAGTTTGATGAGAAAATTAAAGAGTTTGGTTTCTCTCAAAATCTTGACCAACCTTGTGTGTACATGAGAGCTAGTGGGAGCGTTGTCGTCTTTCTGATTTTATATGTCGATGACATACTACTCATGGGAAATCACATTCCAACGCTACAAGATGTTAAATCCTGGCTTGGAAAGTGTTTTGCCATGAAAGATCTGGGTGAGGCAGCATATATTCTAGGAATCAAGATCTATAGAGATAGATCTAGGCGGTTAATAGGTCTGAGTCAAAGTCTTAAACCCCAGTGGCCAGGGATATTTAACATTCCCACTATGTGGGGCCCCGGTGGGTTTTCCCCAAGGTTGTGGGTTCGAGCCTCGGCTGACACAATCCTTGGGGTTTCCCATCTAGGAATTTTCCATGAGGAGATGGATGGGGAGATCGCATAGCCGTTGGCTTGCATATCTTAGAGGTCCAGCGTGCGCTGGTTAAAACCGCCTCGTACCATCGTGTCTGAATCGAAATACACCTTAAAAAAAAAAATGAGCTAGAAAGAATAAATATGATACTAAATGATTTTAAAGGGTATATTATGCCAAGTTGGGGAAGTCCGTGGGCTATTGTGGAAATGTATGAAGATAGTTTTGTCTTCCATATCGGAATGAGTATAAACTAACGAGATCACAAAAACAAAACAACAAAAAAAACCTACGGCCGCACAAGAACGAGCGGGAGCAGCATCTAGTTTATTTGACGTCATCTAGTTTATTTGACGTTCAGAATCGATCCAGTCATCTGGTTTTGCTATCAGTTATATCATAAGGTATAATCCCCAACGTGTTTCTAGCTTTATTCTATTAGTATAAGTTTGCCTAACTCGATTGGTTGAGAGGTTAAGAATGTTAGTAGTTTTTGGCTCAATGAATTCGTACCTTTAAAGGATCGACTTGGGTTTTTAGTGGCGAGTTATTAGATATTAAGTTGAATCGAAAACACACGTACTGTTTATGTATATAGCTACAGTTAGTCTATGTTAAGACGTCTTGAACGAATATGTAATATATATACACCAATAGTTACAGCTTGTTGATGGACGTTTCGTTTCGCAAGGGAGGTGAGTTCAAGACTGATAAGTCGTATTTCAGTTATATATTGCACCAGTAGTACGTATTGCAGATATGTTTATTTAAGTCTGGACTAAATTAATATAAATCCTTTTTATTTAAAAGTATAAGCAAAGCTGACTTGTGGCAAAGTGGTAAGAGTGTAGCCTGTTAAGTCGATCGATGGACTTGGGTTCAAGACTTTGCAACCATTTATCTTTTTAAACTTTACTATATAGGTTTGTATATCACTTAAGTATGAGATCGACATTAAAACTTGTAACCTTTATGAAGTCTAAACTGCATGGCCTGTAGTTTTTGTAGTTGTTAGTAGAAAAGTAGTAAAGGTGGTGGTACAACTTTGGTTTTATTATATAAAGAGTAATATACTTTTACAAAGACCATGAAATGAAATCATACAAGTTTTCCACTTGGTTAAGCACTGAAGCAGCTAAGACTTACTGATCTCATACATAATAAATTTTATGAGTGGTTTTAATTGAGTAGCTAGTGTTTAGTTGTCATAAATAAAATGATGGAATATAAAAGAGACACCTATTTGTTTTAAAGTTTAATTACGTACAGAGGATGCCATTACCTTGAATTAATAATATCATTCATTGAACATATAGAGGTCTCATGTGTAAAATTCTATATTCAATTTCACTATATACGTGAAGTTATTGAAAGAGGTGAAGTATGTATTCTCAAAGTTCCGACAGAAGACAACTTAGCTGACTCATTTACGAAGCCAATGTCTTGTACCAAACATGTTGAGCATTCTAGGAACATTGGGCTTCGACCTGCTAGTAGTCTTATGTGATCTATTTTAGTATTTGGATAATAAGAATTGTGAACAGTTGTATAAAATAAAAAATGATGTACTTGGTAATACGATCAGTTTTCATTCATACTACTGTATTCTTTATTAGCATGTTTAATCCGTGAATAATTATTTATTCTAAATATTTCCATTGTCGATTGATGATACGGGAGTAACATCAAACTAAGACAAATGTGAGAGTGTTGATAAGATTCATTGTTGATGAATATGTAAGTGTGTTACTATCAAACTCACATGTGTTCATTGTGATGAACATTGGAATGACCCAACCTACGAGTTTTCACTGCATGGATCGGTGTCAATAGTGAAACTCGCAAGTGGTTATGTCATGATGTCCTTAGACTTGAGATGCATGCTGGTTTCGAATGTGTGGAACATTATGCTTTGATATGGTTAAACGTTGTCCTGAATAAGGCTACTATAAAAACCATTATTGGGTGTGATGTAAAGCACGTGACAAACACGTGTAGTCAAGATAGGATTTGTTCCTCCACTTGACTGGAGTTAGATACTACTGGGCCCCTCGATGAAATGAACAAGATATTGTATGGCCATACCCAAATGTAATTGAGATGATACTTAATTAATTTGGTAATCTAGTTCAAGTTCAAGATCGAGAAACATAATCGTTAAACAATGAGAATGACTGCTGATCCATGTCTCATGTTCAACTAAGTGTCTGTAACAAAGGGACAAATGACATCAAACCATTTAATGAGAAGTTTTGAGAAACTACCCTCACGTGAATTTAGGGGCAATGGTGTGTTGCTAGACGCTAACCATTGTCTGTATAGTTACAAGGTGTTGTGCCATGCACAAGTGGGAGTCTGTAGGATTTATGCGCAAGGTACAACACATAACTATATGGCTAAATTCATGTGAGCCTTCGGGGTCACACACATATACACTTAGACGTCATATATCGTAATATTGTATACATATATATCAAAATTAAAATTTAATTGATAAAAGGTTTATTAATTAGTTAAGGTAAATTGATTTACATATAAATTAATTAACCAATATATATGATATATAATTGTGATATATATATATATATATATATATATCACTAATACCAAAGTGGTTATGCATGATTAAGTAAAAACAAGAGTGGTTATACATGATTAAGTAAAAACAAGAGTGGTTATGCATGATTGTTTTGATGACATGATTAAAAGGAAAACAACAAAGTGGTTTTGTTTTTCTCCCTTTTGATTCATACGTAACATGCATAAGAAGATATGGGTCTTGTTTTTTAAATAATAGTAAGCTTGAAACATAGACTTGGTTTTTCTAAATTCTTTTTCTTCTCTGTCGTCGTACAATAATCAGAACAAAGGAGTTTTTGTTCATTTTTGATACTTGAAGACTAGCATCTATTTGACGTTGTTTGAAGTGTAGTGTGGACTACCAAAGAGACAATCACATATTGATTGTTAGTTTCTTTCCTATTGAGTAATCAACAAAGAAGGTATTTTCTATCCCATCTTTGTTTTACTAATTGATTGATCATATAATACATATGGATCCGACTATGGTGATTGTTTTATTTAAACGCTTCCGCTTTACTTTGATCTTATATTTTATGCTTGTTACATATCATACATATTTGATGACACCAAAAATCTACATGCCTGATAAAGCTAATGCTTTTGATGTTCTAGATATAGCACCTGTTAAGATAAACATCATATCATGGATGCATTTACCCAAAGTCAAGACTCCTTTGCACAATTTTTCTTCCTAACAACAATACCGATAAACCAAATATATTCTCACCTTCAAATTGCCCTTTTGTGTTCTCAATGGCTTCTACATGGTAACTGGTTGAAGGTTTAATTTTTCAAAAGCAAGCTTTTTGCATTCAAGTGTCCAAGTGGAGAATTTGTCAAAGCTCTTTGTCAACCTTTCCAATTTACACATTGGTTTTGGGCTACAATAGACAATTAGTCAAAGCTTTCCATTCTGAACAATAGATTACCTTTTGTTTAAACCGAAGATAGTAATCCATTCTGAACACATTGATAATTTATACTGAACAATAAATTGACAACCTTTTCATTTTGAACAATAGATTACCTTTTGTTTAAACCGAAGATTGTTAATGGGTGGAAAGTAAAGCTTTAAAAAAGGGATTACTATAGCCTCTATTGTTCAGAGAACTGTAAGAATGCAACTGCTTCTCAAAGACGATTTAGAATTGTCAACTACATAAACCCATAATGGGCCTACTTTCTGAGATACATTAACTACTTGTCAATTGTCGAGTTTGCCTGGCCTACACTGCTGATAACCCCAAGAACTGTTGATAAAATAATCCTGTAAAGTCCCTCACACGATGGTTTAACCCACGAGTGTAAAATAACAAGACAAGTATGAACTAGAATCGGACTAGTATTACTTTAAAATATATATGCAAGAATATAAACAAAGTAATAAATGACTTAAGCAATATTTAAACAAGTAAATAAATGATGGAACACAAATGTAATTTTCAAGTGTATTTTCTTTATTGATGTATAAACAAAATACAAGATCGTTGCGGAACCTAGATATTACAAGTATGTAAGTATCTAAACAATCTTTGAATTACAAGTGATCTATACTTGCTAAATAATCTCCTTGGATCGATATACTTAGAGTTGTGAAGTATAACTGTTTAGATCGAGAGTATTTAAGCAAGTTCACCAATTTGCTAAAAAGTAGTTTTCTCAAAGAAATGACTTTGTATTTATAGGCAACAAAATTCACCAGTGAATTTTGTGCCGTACAAATATGGTTGCATGCATTTAATGAACCGACAAGAACATTAAATGCATTGGTTAAGGTACAAGGATAAAGTCACATCAATATGACTTTTATTCTTTTAACCAACCACCTTTACACACGTATATACTTTGGTAAAGAACAAGTGGATTGTTCTTTGGAAAGTGTGTAAAGGCTAAAGTCAAATCCTCGATATCAGTGTTCAGACTTGTAAGGTCTAGAACACTGACAATCCTCCAGTGTACAGATCTGGTAAGACTTCCAGTGGACTCCGCCATTTGTCAGTCTTCTTTATTCTGACTTCAGTCTTTGACTTCAGTGAGAACGTCTTCAGTAGAGTAGATCTGGACTGGGGTGAAGTCCAGTGAGCTAATCGGAGAATACTCCAGATTTCCTATACAAGTATTTGCTCACTGGACTTCCATTATTTCTGGACAAATCTTCAGAGGGACTCCAGATTCCAAGTCTGGAGTAGGTCCAGCAATTATCATTTCTGGACAGATCTTCAGTAAGGCTCCAGTAGCCGAGTCTGGAGCGAGTCCAGTAAATCTGGACCTAACAAATTCCCCCTATTTGTTTAGAAATAATGCAAGTGTTTTCAAGCTTATATCTATACAACTTTGTATGCTTGAAAACACAAGTTTTGACTTAGTCTAAAAATAAGTTACTGGAAAACACTTTATAGATCATCAGTGTTTTCAGTTTCATCTTTTAAGTTCTAACTTAGACTAAATCTGATCATTTACTTATATGAATCAAAAATTGCAACTAATATTACATACATCAACTGATAAATAGTTACAATTTTCATCAAAAAATAAATTACAATAAGTAAATGATAAGAGTCAGGCCCTTCTCTTCGATGTTTGTCCTGGAGCATCTTCAGAAGCCTTCTCTTTGGTGATGGAGATGATGGAACAGACACTGGTGGTCTCAAACCCAACGCAGCTTCCATTTGTTGTATTCTTCTCCAAACCTTCTCAATTCTCTTCATAAAAGCCCTTACATCTGGAGATAAATGTAACACCCAACTTTAAAAATATGGATTTCCAAAAATTTTTGCATAGTCTACAACACAAGAGAGCTCGGTAGCTCCAATTGAACGCACAAAGAAGCGCAAGAGCAAAGGTTTGCGATAGACGCAATTAAAAACCCGCTCTTTTAGGAGGCTAGCGCACTCCGACTTATACCTTTCTTAGAGTTTGTTCAAATGGGTGAGCCGGTGTATCTCAAGGTTGTTAAAAGAAGCGGAAGCAAACTTTAAAATTCCAAACCATACCATATTGTTTGGTACATTTATTATTAAAAGGTGTTACTTGACATATCATTACAATAATTCAAACGGAAATCCAATGGTTGCCCAACATTAAACAGCCAACTTCTTAAGTAATTACAAGTCATCGCTGTCTAGACAAAAGCAATTGTCTAATATGAGAAGCTACTATGGGTAAACTAAAGCCATCTTCATTGCAATACCCATGCCTCACACTTTATTCATCATCTAACTCAAGCTTGCTAAACCTGAGGGAGCAACACATTTTAAGAAACAAGTGTTAGCTAACGAATTAGCTAAGTAAGATAACACATAGTTTATAAAACGTTTGTCCATTTAAAACATTATATAAAAGTCATATTAAGTCGTTAAGGCACATATCATCAAACATTTCATCTCACATACATATCATAGCATCAACATCATTCATATTAGGATGGGTCATCCTAAATGTGCCTAGTCATCTTTTGCATCTCCACATATCACATCTAAACATCTTTATAAGTATGACATAAGTCACACCCGACTGGATGGACAACCTTATGGCTGTACATCCTTGTCGTTAAGGAATGGCAAGCCAATCCAGGAGTAGTCCGTATGTTCAAATACATTGGTGGGTAATCAGGCCACCCGGAGATACTCTACCACTTAATTATGTTGCAAGGAGCCACCCGAGCAACCACATATACGCACTCACCGGGCAAGGGCAAAGTACGGGTTAAGCTTAACACTTACATCATTTACGAGCTCGATTTACATCACATATAGTTTAGGTGTCCACGTTACCTAAACATCATCACATATTCATCTTTTACGTTTGGCCCTTAAACGTGCACGTGTCATGGCAACTTAATAACTATTAAAATTCGTGTTCTAGTGCGGAAGTAAGGTAATCAACAATGGTGGAAAGTGTGTGTGTTAGTGTGTGTTCTTGAGAGAGAAAGGTGTGTGTGGGAAAGTAGGATTGATTGATTATCATAAGTGTGTAAAAAGGCTTACCAACAAAAATTGAAGGCTTGAGGGGTATTTATACTCTAAGTATATTACATAAGCTCCCCCTCAACCTTACATTATATACATAAAATACAATGTTTAGAAATACAACTAAGCACTATTTTATATTTCTAACATTCTCCCCCTTAGTGCTTGGTTGTCCATCATCACTTTCTATGTTGTCTCCTCCTCTTGTTTGCACGTCTTTGCTTGTTCTTTCTTTTCTTATATCGTCGTGCAGCATTTGAGGTTGATGGCTTGTCAATCTTTGAACTCCAGAAGGCTCTCTTCTTATAACTGTTCCATGAATCATTCCAAAACTTCTTAGGGATGAAGTGCCAGTTATCACCTACAGGACGTTCATCTGGCAATTTGATATTATCTTGAAAGTTTACAGGAGGAATGTTATGGGGACCACGTTCATGACTAGGATTCCAATGAACCCATGAACCTGTCTTGGTATGAATAATTCCTTCTTGGGCTTAGGAGTTCTTGTGACAATGAGATCTCTAATCCTTTGACGCATATCAAGAGTATCTTTGATACGTCTTATATGATCTTCTCTCTGAGACTTGATTTGTTCATCTTCTTCATTGTCAAAATCTTCATCTATTGCATTCAGAATTGATTGACAATATTTCAAGGTACCATCTGAATATTTGGGAAACTCAGAGGCACGAATGAAGATCTTTTTTCTTCAGTCGATTAATGAAGACAAATCCATCCAAATTTTCAATTGGATCTCCAATCTGATATGAATCTAGCTCATAACCTCTGGCTCTTTGGTTTGGTTTTGTAAGGTTAATCCTGCTAGTTCTTCTTTCTAATCCAATCTGAAAGTCATTGAACTCATAAATCTGATCAATGCTTGAATATGACTTTTCAAAGCTTCGTAGGCTAGAAGTTGATCTGGAGTCTTGATTATCAGATAAGCATATTGATTGTAGAGAAATAGGATGTCTGAGATCGTCATATGTTGAAAAGATTCTTCTTGAACAACATAGATATTTCCATCTGCTCGACGAACTCTGAATCGAACAAGTCTAAGATTGTGGTTTTTGAGAGGAGTAAACAACTGAAGGATTTTAGTGATTGGGATTTGAAATTGCTGATACCACCATTCAGCTCTTACAGAACTTTCAGCATTCATTAGCTCCATATATGCATCTCTTTGACCTTGATGTCTGAACAGAAAGAATGCTCTTAATCGGTTCAAGGTCATGTTGAGTCTTTCACTTGGTGAGCAATAAATTTGGAAGGCTCTTTCTTCAAGATATCTAGCTCTGCACACCATTTCTTCAGGTCTAGTTCTCAAATCCAAAATTTGTTCATAATTCTCAGCAAAATAACCTTCATTGATCTGCCATATTTTATTTCTTGAGATCCTTGGATGTCTAACTCCTTGTCCAAGTTCATTGGGAGTTTCAAGATTTTCTGTGTTTCTGAGATGAAACTATCTCTTCAAAGATATTTTCTCCATATTCTTCTTGAGTTACACTTGCTGGAGCATCATCAGGATTATCAGAATCAGACTCATCATCATTACCATTTCTGGTTGAAATGGATCAGGATCACTTGACTCATCAGAACTTGATGTGGAAGAATAATAATGAGAAATATTTCTGATGAGTGGAGGTAAATCATCCGACTCTTCTTGAATTTGAGTTCCTTCTTGAGTCTCTGTAACAACTTCTTGAACAGTTTCTTGACCATCTTGAGCTTGTGTCTCATGACCCTCTCTAATATCTCTCATATTCTCCCCCTCGGGTTGATCATCAGGATCTTGATCATCCCGACGACTTGAGATATTAGCCAGTCGACATTGTTGATCAAGCTCAGTGACTCGCTTTTGAAGAGCTTCAATTTGAGCCTGTTGTTCCTGTTGTGTATTTTGGAAAGACAAGTATGCAAGAAGTGATTGAAAAATAGATCGTTTATGTGAAGAAAGATGGGGTTCTTCTGATCTCAACCGATTCATGAGAGCAACAATTAAAGTATCGGTAGATAACCCACTGGTGGCAATTCTGTCTGGTGAGCAATCGCTTAAGTATTCGGATGAATCAGATGATTCAGAAGAAGAGCTTGAAGAATGATGTGGTGAATTTGGATCAGGAAATGAGTGTGGTGGTGGTGTTGGTGGTAGGTTGTTGTTGTTGTTGTTGTTGTTGTTGTTTGTGGGGGTGTTGGAGTTTCTTTTGGAGAACGAATTCGTAAAGCTCCTCCAGTACACAATCTTGGTGGTTGAGATGTGGTTTGAGATGCAGGAAGTTTACCAGTGATAGTGTTTCTCGATATAAGTAACTCACTTCTTTGTCCCTCTTCAATACCTTCAACAAAATGAGCAATTAACCTTTGAGCCTCAGGTGGTAATGGAATATCAGAAGTTTGGCACATCAGTAGTCTCAAGTGATTCTACTGAGTGACCTGAAGACATCATGACTGTCTCAGGATTTCCTGTTGGTTCAAAAGTATGAGCAATAGTTGATGATTCGGCTTTGCAACCAGAATCTTTTGAAAAGTGGATATAAATAACACCGGAGTCACTTAGACGAACCGTTAAGCCCATAGCACGAAGAGCTGATGCAACAGTTTGAGCTCGTAAGAATTCAGACTGTCGCACAACTAGGGCACCTTCGTTCAAAGCTGGCGTGATGTTAGCAATGGAAGGATTTCCAAACAATCTTCGAGAGGGCACAAGAGCCATCTTTTATGTTTGTTCCGGCAACATCACTTAGATGTGCAGATGGTATCACAAGTGGTGTCCTAAGTGTACTAGACACACGTGCAGAAACGAAAGTCAAGAGAGGGGCAGGTGTCTCTTTTGCTTCAACATTCACAGACTCTGAAGGAGAATGGAATGGAGTACGTGGTTTTTGCCCGTGCAAAAATGAGACGTCAGTCTGTAGAGAGACTTCCGAATGGCTTATGGAGGTTTGTTCATGCGAGAGTTGGGAGCTCTCGTCTTCTACCCTACGGCGAACCCGACGTTGATATTGGTTTGAGACTAATTGGAGGCCAACGTTTTCTTTTTTCCTTTCACCTATCCCGGACCTCTCAACCTCTCTGGTATTTTCAACCCCTCCCTCATTCCTTCCTTTGTTCCTCCGGGATGTCTATGACATCATCAGCAAACTGATTTGCATCATCATCAGATGCATCATTATCAGAAGTAATCGTATCTTCTGGTTCGGGTTCTTGAAATCGGTCATACTCAAAGCGAGATCTTTTAAAAGTTTTTCGAATATTAACCGGAATTGATTTCTTTCTGCCTTGAGTATATGTCGGTGGAGGAGATCGGACAAAAGATGATGAAGGTATGGTTGAGGTAGATTGAGGTAAGATAGGTGGTTCAGGTGTAGTAATTTCCGGAAGTGGTGAAGATTGATGAATTGGTGTTTGATGTAATTTGGGTGAAGATGTAGATGATGGTTTTTTGAGGTGATGGTGTTCTGGGTGATCGGATTAAATTGATTGTTTTAGGGAGTGGTGATCGGATTGGTCTTTGAGACCCAGAAACAGATATTGTTTCCTCAGAAGATCTTGGAGAAGAAGTTTCAGCTGTAGCTTTGCTTTTGAGTTTCTTTGATGAACTCTTCTTCTTCTTCTTTTGATGCACTTGTTTACTCAATCGTAACACACACATTTCTCCTTTTTGTTTCTTTCTTTTTGGCTTACTGGAACTAGATTCACCCTCACGCTCTTTTCTTTTACTACTTGACCCCTCACCAGGTGTCCTATGTACAGCTTGGGTAGGAACCGGGAGGCTTTCCGGTCCCAGTGCTGTTCTAATCCAGTCCAGATAAGCAATCTTATCATCATCAGAATCTGAAACCATATCTAATAGAAATGATGGAATCAGGAAAGTATAGTTAGCAGTTCCTGAATCTCTAACATACTTATAAAAGTGTATGGTCACTTGGCTGCTGTCTGGAAGCCTTGGAATGCTTCTTTCCTGTCTTACTGCACTGTAGACAATTGCTGTGAGAAATCTTATGAATGGAATATACTTCTTGGGAGCAGAGACTTTGCCATTTACTAATACTATCAATTGATCCCACAGAAGTTGAGCAATGTCATAGTGTCTGTTGAAACAACACCATAGAAAATGTGCAGCATTGGCTGTGTCAGATTGTCCATCCCTCTTGTGTAAGGAGGTTAAGCAGTTGCTTAGGATGGAAAACACATAATACCAAATCTTTGGTAGATTTTCAACTTGAAATCTCTTGTCCTGGATAAAGGACCTTCATAGCCAATAGAAATTAAAGCAGCAAACATTTCTTCATTGGACTCAAATTCATCATAATCAGCATGTCCATTGAAGTTTGCTTCAGGTAGTCTTAAAATCCTTCTGAAGTCATCAATATTGAACTCAAACTCATATTTTCTATCTCCTGAAGTCAACTGATATTGAAAGTAGCCTTGACGACGAAGTTCAGGAGATTTTGATTTAGCTTTGGCTCTTGGATTTGTTGGATCATAAGGTTGAACAAAGGTAATCGATCTCCACATATCAAAAAGGTAGACTTCAGCTAAGTCTTGTTCAACAGTAAGTACATATGTGAGAGGATGATTGTGAAGAATTCTTGGAACAATTTGAAAACCAGGAGCAATGAAAGGATCAAACAACGCTCTGTTATTTCTCATGCTACTTGTGTTTCCGGCAAGAGAATTTCTTCAATTGATTCATTTAGAGCAACCTCTTCATCATGTTCAATAACTTCTTGATGATCCATTTTTATTTTTCTGATTTAAGACATAAAAGAAAATTTAACGCACACATAAAATAATGTTTGAAAAGCAAATAACAAGTTTCACTCAAATGATTTATATAAAATACAAAGAGGTTCACAAAGGCGATCAACTCAGTGTATTCTTTATAAATAATTTGAAATGAGAAGATAAACTCAGAAAATAAAGTATAATCATATAAGTACAAGGTATTTAAAATAGCAAGGAAGTACACAAAGGCGTTCGATTCCCTGTATTTCAAATAAATTGTGATTATATGATAATACAAAGCACTTTGTCACACACACAAAATTTAGAGAAAAAAAAATTAATTTTTTTTTTCTAAGTATAGAAACTAGGACGATCTTGACAAGATCGTCCTGAGGTTGAACTCAGGTTTTGGAAAAACAAAACGATCATAAGGAAGATCGTCTCAACATTTGTTATTGAAAAAGGTTGAAAAAAAATGAAACGATCTTGTTCAAGATCGTCTTAACTTTGATTATTGAAAAAAAATTGTTAAAGTATGGGAAAAATGAACATGGGACGATCTTGTTCAAGATCGTCTCAACATTCAATATGTTGACAAAGGTTTTAAGAAAAGGAAAATGAGACGATCTTGTACAAGATCGTCTTAAGGTTTTATTATAAAATTTGAAGTGAAAAAAGGACGATCTTGTAGAAGATCGTTTTTAAAAACAAGTGTTAAAAACACTTCACTTCAATTTTTATTTAAAGAAAAATTCTAACACTTTGAAAATAAAGTGAAATCATCTCAATGATTTCCCTTTAAATTAAAAAGTATTAGTTTTGAGCAAACCGATCTCTTACGAGTTCAGTTACCCATTCATTTGGTTTTCAACTCAAATCATTAACCACACAGCGTTCAGACCCTAGAACGATCTTTGACAAGATCGTCTTGGTCTTGGTCTCAAGGGTTACAAGGCAAATGAATGAGAAAGAGGAACTAAGACGGTCTTGGCAAGATCGTCTTATTTCCAAGTCGTTCTGGAACCAAGACGGTCTTGAGCAAGATCGTCTTAGAACAAAATGACTTGAACTAAGAAAATTTTGGCCAGAATCGTCTTATCTCCAGCCAGTTAATCTCTAATCACAAAATGATTTATTTTCACAACTAAGCATGGCAAAATCATATATTTGAATCATAGAAATCAAGATTGAACTACTTACATCTCTTAAATCAAACAAAATAACCTAGAACAAATCGAAGATCGTCTTAGGTCATCTTCTTCACAAAACCAAATGAGTTGCAGGTTTTTGAATTTTCGAAATCACAATACTAATCATTTAAACATGTAATAAACATACACATGTAACCTAAACATGCTTCTAAATCATTCAATCATCACATAATCATCAACAGAAGCAGAAATTTCAAGTAAAAAATGAAAGAAAAAAAACTTACATTCTAAGTCGAAATCTTACTTGAAGATGTGATTAGATGACAATGATGTAATGGAATGAAATGATCAGTATGTAATTACCAACAAAACCCTTATCTTGTTTCAATGATCAGCCAAAAGTTGTTTTCGAAGTGATTTGAGAGTTTATGGGAAACAGTGAGATGAAAAAAAAATATGGGAAAAAGAAAGGAAATTATTGGTTTCCCTCCTCCTTAATAGGAGAAACCTTGGGTCGGGTGGGTATTTGACCCGATTTGAAAGTCATGGCTTTTGAAATTGGGCTTTTAAAAAATGGGCTTATGTTTTTGTTTTATCATACCAACAAATAATAGAAAAAAAACATTTATTTAAACAAAACAAAAAAAAACAATTGACTTTTTTTATTTTTTTTTATTTTTATGAATTTTTCAAATTTTATATTTGGTTTTTCTAATATAAACAATGAGTTTTTCTTCAAATAGTGCAAATACACAAACTCCCCCTAGATTCATGAATTATCCTTTTTCTCCCCCTCAAACATTGCATGATATTTAAGCACATTGCACATAAGCATATCATCAATGTTTGACAGATAATGAATGAAAGAGAAAGAGATGAAGGATGTGTACAGAACATGCAGAGGCAAGTAAGTGCATTGGTAACGAGCACTTATTTGAGATTGTTTCTTGAAAAGAAACTCATTCCAGGATCATGTGTTTAACAGTATCCGAGATTGGAATACTAAACACAGACCTTTATTACCTGCAAAACACAATCAAGGTTTTCTAGTACCCACCTTTGAATGGGTCCTTTTGGGTTAGTGGAATCATTCAAAGTATACAGATGGGGTTTTCGAACAAGAGGTTTATCTTAAGATTCATCACAATCCCATTGTAATCAACAATCAAAGGTTTAGAAATCACAGCAGAAGATTTAGAATTTCTTTCAGACCATGGTTAGCTAAATTACTCAAATTTGAATCAAATTTCCTATCAGGAACTTTCTTCTTGTAATCATTAGCTATCCAACTTCTTCTAACTGTTGATTTATCAGTCACTTATGTTTTAGCATAACTAGTAGTTTTTATCAATGATGATTTAGAAATCCACTTATGGTTACTAGCTAAGCTCTTCTCTCCTTTATCAGATAACTTCTTAGATTCAGTTCGAGGAGTTAAAAACACATTCTGATTTTTGCTTTGCTTGGTGGAAGATTTGATATTCTGTTTCTTTTGAGTTGCAACAGTGAACCAACCATACTGATCTCTATAACTAGTTATACCATTAGATGTATCTTTATTAGCAAATCTTGGCTAGTTTTAGACATCTTAGTAAGACAACTAGATTGAGAGATAGCTTTAGAAGCAGAGGTTCTAGAAACAGATGAAATATCAACTTTAGGCTTTGAGTAAGCAGAAATGGTTTTCTTACCTTTGACAGCTGGAGCATGCTGACCTTTGGGTGTATAAAATGAAGTTGGAGCAAACTTAGATTTAGATTCCTTGTTTGATTTAGGCTTTCTGGGGTGAGAGTTTTTCAAGCTCTTTTTCAACTTCTGGTGCAAAAACATGATCAGTTTCCAAAAACTTATCAAATTCTTCAACAGAAAGATCTGGATAAGTAAACTGTAATTCTTTTGTTTGAACTTCTGTTTGAAAACAGTTTTGTTAGTCAATTTTAATCAATGCTTTTGCTTTAGCCTTAAGATCAGTAGGATCTCAATCTTTTGCTCTAAGTTCAATTTATTTTGGTCAACAGGGGTGATCACAGGGGTATCAAAAGAAAGTATTTTCTTGACAGAAGCAAGATGTTTAGCTTTCAAAGCTTGAACTTTCTCTTCAACATGGAAAAATGATGATAGCATTGAGGTTGACATATCATGAATCTCTTGAGAAGAGATGCTATGACCCTGCATATCTTTGTTAAAATTCTCACTCCCATTGGATGGAGTGGAGCAATCAACAGAAGTTAGATTATGTTCCATTTGAGTCGGGGTGGTCTCACTTACCTTTGAAGACTGATTTTGAGTTTTCAGATGTTCAATGACTTGGTGTTGAGACTCAATCTGTTGTTTTAAACCTTCAATTCTTTTTCCAATATGGTAGTTGGAATGTAAAATCTTTCTGAGATTGGTTTTGAACAATCTTTTTGAGACTCATTTTCAGGAATGAAATGTTGTCTATTTCTTCTAACTCATAGATGGATCTTTTATGAGTTTTCTTGTATGTGTCATTAATAGCAACATAATCAATCTGAAAACTGTTTGGTTTTTGTCTTTCAACATCATCTGACTCAAAGTCATCCTCAGATGGTCTGATGAACTCTTGAATCATGCCAAATCTAAGACATTTTCCATCATAAAGTGGACCAAGGTCTTCTTTTTGGACTTTTTCTAAATGTGATGGATTCTCATAACCCAAACCAAGAAGAAGTTCTGATCTATCAATCTTTGACTTATTGTAATAAGCAGTGAAATTCAGAAGAGGATTTTGTTCAATTTTATAGATTTTTTCTTGATAAAACAAAATGTTTGTTTTCAAATCCTCAACTTGTTTTTGAAGAGTCTCAATTTCAACTCCTTTGAGAAAACAAGTACTGTTTAGATCAGAAATCTGTCTTTCATGTTTTTCAAAGTTGGGTCTAAAATCTTTCATTTTATTTGTGAGAAACTCAACATCAGCTTGTCTTGCATTTGCTCTTAACCATTCATTGGATTTCTCAAGCTTTAAAGTCTCAATGGTTTGCTTGAGTGAATGGACAGTCTTTTCAAGGTCTTGACATTTGTTGGTCAAATGAGCATTGGGTGAAACAACTTGAGAACTGTTACTTGACAAATGCATTTCTTTTAAAGAATCATAGTTCACTTTGAGAGCTTCATGAGCTATTGAGAGTTATGAAAAATCTTCATTAAGTTTATCAAACTCTTGTTTAGCCATTTTCAGATTATTTTTCAAAGAAAGATTTTGCTTTGTCAAGGTATCAGCAGGTGGTTGGACAGACAAGTAATCATCTGTGGAGATGAATTGTACCTCACTTGTTGTTGTTTGTGAAGTATTTTGTGAAAGATTAGTTGTTGAAGTGACAGATGTCATTAAGCATGTGAGATCTTCAGAATCAGCATCAATATCCCCGAATAGCCATGGTTTCATCTTTTGTTGTTTGGCTAAGAACTTCTTTCTGATTTCAAGCTCTGAATTTTTCATTGTTGTCATTGAAATGAATGAACAAAGATTTGTAATTGTTTTTGTTGTTTTTGATTAAAAAAAATGATACGATCTCGAGGAGATCGTCTTGAAAATTTGGAACTTAGAACGATCTTGAAGGAGATCGTCTTAGAAACTTGTTGAAAATATTCTAAGTAGGAGTGAAGAAATGGTAGGACGATCTTGAGAGAAGATCGTCTTAAGAAAATTTAATGATGAAAAGTAAGACGGTCTTGGTTGAAGATCGTCTTAACAACTGGTTAAGAAAAGGTAAGACGGTCTTGATTGAAGATCGTCTTATAGTTATGACGAGAGTGCGGAATCCTCTCGTGATAACCTGTTTGGTTAATTAAATTATCGTCTTTCGTTATTAAAATAACCTAAGACCTTAAACGCGCGCGAGCTTACAATTAGACAAGGTTTCGGTGTATTATCTTAATTAACTGTTTTTAATTACGTATTTTTGAAACGTATTTATACTAAGATGTACTAAACGCGTGCTAAGTATGGACCGTGTATATTAAGGCCCATAGTCCATTAACAAACGCGTGTCATTAAGTAAACACGTGAATACCACGAGTTTAGGCAAACTCGTGTT
>CM067168.1:117626211-117641469 GCA_034093135.1 Erigeron breviscapus
CGACAAGAAAGAATTTACCTTGATTAGCATGTCTGTTGGAAGCCAAGCTGGTGCGGTTGGGACCCCAATCCATGCAATCTAATACACAGGTTAAGAAATCAACTTTTAATCGTTTTTACACGGAGCATAGAAATTATTTATATTCATGTAGCGTTATGCTTCATACAAGTTTTGTGACAGTAAAATGTGATACACAGCATCATTATATGTTTCCTCAAGGTTAAAGGGTAGTGGAGTTATTTCGTGAACTTACAAGTGCATACTCTCCTGTTTCAAAGATACGGATATCCAACACCTCCCCACGATCTTCATATATGTAGTCCAAGCCTTTATAGTAAGGTGGATGCCCAACAGATAGATACTGAAAGGTAACGAACCATCAGCATAACATAAAACAAACTACTGAGTTCTAATTCGTGTCTTGAGCAAGAAGCCCATATTACTTGGCAAAATAGTGTAACTAGAGGTAGCCAAATGGGAATTCGTTAGCGCAGCCGTTATGTGGCCTAGCTTATTTTCATATCATGATTTCCCATTCTTTCAACACTTGAAGATTTACTATAGAAATAATTTTGCAAATAAGTGGTGAGTTGAAGTTTTAGTTTTTCTGTTCACTATAGGAGTTTTACAATAATTTGTCCAAAATCAAATCCAGAGTAAAGTTTGTCAAAGTGATTAATGTGGAGATGCAATAGGCCTACAACTGATATGATTTTGGGTACTCCTGCGTTTAAAGTTATGTTCTTAGTTAGAAGAAGCAAGTCACATGAACCGAGTCAAAGTGAGTCGAGGCCTAAATGTGGATTTCCAAGTTTGGGGGTAGTATATTTTAGCTTCAATACTTTAGGATACTAAAACAGCAAGGCCTATACTTTACCCATTTGACGCGATAAACCCAAAGTGAATCAACTAATAGATAAGTAAAGGGCTTGAAAATGTGACCTCTAAATGCAACCGTTGTATCTATCTCGTGTTTATATCTATAGTTGATGAGATAATGCACTAGTGGCTCTTGTTTCACTTTGTGTATTTGTGAGATAGAGCTTATGCATTTCAAGCCTTATCATCATGTTGCATTATCATATGATCTGATAGGAAATACTTACATTGACACTGTTTAGATACTTTTCCTTGTCCACTCTAACAATCTGGCCCTTTTTCACTGCAAACACAACACAAATTTACAACTATGACGTAATGCAAGTTAATTTGCAAATGGATTGAAACAAGAAAAAGAAAAGGCGAGAAAAAACCGACTGGAAAAAACAGGCTTCTTGGGTGGTTTTGAAGCAGCAGGAGGAGGTGAGGAAGCAGGAGGAGGTGAGGGATCAGGAGAGTCAGATGATTTCACAGCAATGGAGAAACTTAACTTACCACTGCCACCAGCAGGCACCAGTCCAAGTTTAGTTATGGTATTTGAAGGTGGTGGTTTTGTTAATGGAAATGAAGAGAAAGATGAAGAAGAGTATGCCATGGCCATTTCTTGTTTGTTCTTCCTACTCTACCTCTTCTTTATCATTTTTGTTTATATATATGTATTATATGTATAGATAAGAAAAGACTGGTCATCCATTTGCACATATTTTCTTCTCCTTATTATTTTTATCTCCTAAAAATGGTTCTATTAGTTAGTTATCTCAATTGTTTATTCCACAATCTTGCTCTTGGGTATATACCATTGTAAACAAGTAGAAACTAAAATTGAAGGGATTTCTTATTGATTTTTGATTTTATTACAACTTTGGTTCATCTATTTATATATAATTAGTTATAAGTAACTATGGAAACAATAAATAAAAGGGTTTTCTTATTGCCTTGTTGCCTAAGTCGATCCTTCTGTCTTGTTGCCAAAGTCGAAAACCTTTATTTTTTTTCTCTCATTCTAACACTCCCCTTCAAGTTGAATAGTGGGATTACCAAAATTCAACTTGCTTAGACATTTGTGAAACATTGACGTTCCCACTGCTTTAGTTAGAATATCAGCAATTTGATCTTCAGATTTAACAAATGGCAGCTTGATAATCCCGTCTTCAAGCTTTTCCTTAATGAAATGACGGTCAACTTCCACATGTTTGGTTCTGTCATGTTGTACCGGATTTTCTGAAATTTGAATAGCAGCTTCATTGTCACTCATGATCTGGATACTTTCTCTTGGAGCAAAACCTATTTTAGATACAAGTTTTCTTAACCATAACGCCTCTGCTAAGCCTCTGGCAATACCTCTAAACTCAGCCTCAGCACTTGACAAAGAAACAACCTTTTGCTTCTTACTTTTCCATGTAACAAATTACCTCCTACCATAGAAAAAATATCCTGAAGTTGATCTTCGTTTACCTTTATCTCCCATGTCCAGTCAGCATCTGTATATATCTGAATTTTAAGATGACCATTAGCCTTAAATAACACCCCATGTCCTGTAGTTCCTTTAAGATATCTGACAATTCGTAGAACTGCATCCATATGATCCACTTGAGGTTGGTGCATAAACTGACTCACCACTCCAACAGCATATGCTATATCTGGACGGGTATGAGCTAAATAAATGAGTTTACCCACTAACCTTTGATATCTATTCTTATCAGCAAGTTCAGCTTCTGTCTTCATAAACAACTTCTGGTTAATAACCATAGGTGTGTCAGCTGGCTTACAGTCAACCATCCCTGTTTCAGCTAAAAGATCCAGTATATACTTCTTTTGACAAATGAAGATTCCACGGTTTGACCTTGAAACTTCAATACCAAGAAAATATTTAAGATTTCCCAAATCTTTCATTTCGAATTCTGCAAACAATGCTTTCTTCAGTTTCTCAATCTCTTTTTCATCATTTCCAGTGATAATCATGTCATCAACATAAATTATTAGACATGTAACTAGATTCCCTCTATGACGAAGGAACAATGTGTGATCAGAATTGCTTTGTTGATATCCATATTTCTTCATAGCAAGAGTAAATCTTCCAAACCAAGCTCTAGGTGACTGTTTAAGTCCATATAAGGATTTCTTCAATTTACAAACTTCCCCGTGTCTGAAATCATGAGAAAAACCTGGAGGAGCTTCCATATAGACTTCTTCTTTTAGTTCTCCGTGCAAAAAAGCATTCTTCACATCAAACTGATGAAGAGACCAACCTTGATTTGCTGCTATTGAGAAAAGAACCCTTATTGTATCTAATTTTGCAACTGGAGAAAAAGTCTCTGAATAGTCAATGCCATACGTCTGAGTGTACCCTTTTGCTACCAGTCTTGCTTTATACCTTTCTATAGCACCATCTGGCTTATATTTGATTGTATAGATCCACCTGCAACCTACCGGCTTCTTTCCTTTTGGCAAAATGCATTTATCCCATGTATCATTCTTTATGAGTGCTTCCATTTCATAATCCATAGCATCCTTCCACTTTTTCAATTTCAAAGCATGCTCTACTCCTGATGGAATTTCTTCTGAATATAACTTTGCTGTAAATGCTTTTGCTTCTTTAGACATATTTCCCTCTGCAATATTAGCAAAATTGTCTACTGGATATTTGGTAGACGAGAACTTCTTTCTGGAGAATACGTTTGGCAGGTATTCCTATAGTTGACCTTGGAGGAAAGACATACTTTTCTGGAACTGTTTATGGAACTACTTCTTCTACATCTTTTGGTTCTTCATTTACTTCATCATGCTCTATATTTTCCTGCACTTCATTATCTGTAATACCGGTTTCATTCAAAGTATGACTCGGTGCAGAATTACTTACCTCGGATATCAGGCCTGGACTTATATTCGGATTGTCACTTTGAGAGGAGGACTGTAAATCTTTATCTGCATTTGAAGAAACACTTGGAGTAGTCTGCATCTCTGACGAATATCTCAGCCAACTCAGTGTGTCACTCTGTTCCTCCCCCTGACCACTGAGTTCCTGAGAGTAGAAATACTTGGTTTCCAAAAAATCACAATTCATCGTAGTAAACATACGACGAGTTTTTGGATTGTAACACCTATATCCTTTTTGAGTAACCCCATATCCCACAAATACACATTTTTCAGCACAAGCTTCAAGTTTATTACGATACGACTTTGGAATATGAACAAAAACTGTACATCCAAACACTTTAGGTTGTAGAGTAAGAACCGGTGGAAGCTTATGATATTCATTGAGAACTTTCAAAGGGGTTTTGATATTTAGAATCTTTGTAGGAAGTCGGTTAATCAGATAAGTAGCCGTAGCTAAAGCTTCTGGCCAAAAACTTTTTGGAACTAAGGACTCAATAATAAGTGCCCTAGTCATTTCTAATAGAAGCCTATTTTTCCTTTCGGCCACCCCATTTTGCTCTGGAGTATGAGGACAAGAGGTTTGATGAACTATTCCCTTGGATTGAAAAAATAAGTTCATTTGTGAGTTTACATATTCTCCACCATTATCTGTTCTCATAACTTGGATAGATTTTTGAAACTGAGTTTGAACCATATTATAAAAAACAGTGAATCTATCATAAACTTCATCTTTGTTTTTCAAAAAATAAATCCAAGTCATTCTGGTGCAATCATCAACGAATATCACAAAATACTTGAAACTATGACCTCCAACAACTGGTGCAGGACCCCACACATCTGAATGAACTAATGAAAAAGAAATTTGAACTTTAGTATTACGAGGTTTAAAGGTTTGCCTATGACTTTTAGCTAAAATGCAAGTCTCACAAACAATTGGCTTATTTAAAGGAAAAAGTTTTGGAAACAAAGCATGCATATAACTCACTGAAGGATGTCCCAATCTTCTATGCCACAACCATGCTTCTCTTTCACTTGATCCATGAGCAAGCATCACATTTCCACTTTCAGTAACTTCATCAACATAATACAGTCCCCCTCTCTCAGTGCCACGCCCAATAATCTGTCCCGTCCTGATATCCTGTAAAAGATAAAAAGTTGGATGCATGAGAACTGAGCAATTAAGTTCCTTTGTCACATGACTTATTGATAAAAGTTTATGTGACAACGAAGGAACATAAAGACAATTGGTTAAATTGATGTTTGGAGAAATTTTAACGGTTCCCCCATTTTTAACATCCATTTTCCCTCGATTAGCAGCTTGGATATGAGTTTTTCTAGGTTTTGAAAAACCTGAAAAATCAGATAACTCATATGTCATAGTATCGGTAGCACCACAATCGAAAATCCATGACCCACTTGGTTTAGTAGAAGCAGATTGGGCCATATGTACTTCTCCTTTACCACTACTATAAGTGGTAACCAATGCGTCCCATAGTTCTTTGGATGTGGAAAATTCGGTCAGATTTCCGGCAAGGTTTGGCTCGATATTCTGGATGAGCCACGAGAACACAATAAGGTCATCATGCTCCCAAATTTCATATTTTTCGGTGGTTGTTTTTTCTGGTTGGTTTTCGGTTAGATGGTTTATCAGTGTTTTTGATTTTCTGCTTATGGCGACTCGGATCATTCGAGACCATAATGCGTAGTTTTGGCTGTTTAGTTTGAGATTGATTTGAAGGTTGTCGGAAAGTTTTGGATTCTGAGGTTGATTGTTGTTTTGCAATAACATGGCTAGCTGTAACTCGGAACCCAAGCTTGAGCCGCCGGTTTCACCCATGGTGGCTGCTTGATGGTTTGTGACTTGAATGGACGGTTATTTGGTAGATGATGTCGAACCGAAGCTGCTCGCTCTCCTCTTCCTTTTCTTTCTTCGGCCGCAAAGAACCACATCAACAATAACTTCAATTTTGACCTGCTTCCTTAATTAAATTGAGCTAGTATTTAATTTTCACCTAGCTACCTGCTTGCTTTCTTTTGTTCGGCCGTAGCTCAACAACACCTCAATATTAATTGCTAATTGCTTTTAATTTTGTTGTTGCTGTTGGACGAGTAGCAAGAAATCCAAAAAGAATTGTTTTGTTTTTTTCTTCGACGATTGATCGAATGTTGTGGTTTTTTTACGATAGTTTTTTATTTTTAGGGTTAGTGGTTCTGATACCATGTAAACAAGTAGAAAGATGAAAAATTAAAGGGATTTCTTATTTGATTTTTGATATTGATTACAACTTTTAGTTCATCTATTTATATAGAATTAGTTATAAGTAAATATGGAAACAATAAATAAAAGGGTTTTCTTATTGCCTTGTTGCCTAAGTCGATCCTTCTGTCTTGTTGCCAAAGTCGAAAACCTTTATTTTTTTTCTCTCATTCTAACACTCCCCTTCAAGTTGAATAGTGGGATTGCAACTACGTGGGATTACCATAATCTTTAAGCATTATAGATCAAAATCATTTTCTCATATTGCTCGTATGGACAATTCCTTACCATTTGTGGTCTTCGTGACAATATGCTTGCTTACAAAAAAAGAAAAACAGTAACAGTGTGATCGTCCATTATACTCCCCTTTCTCTTTTCATTTTTCTCTATCTCGCCGGATTTCAAGAATTCACCAGAATTATGACACTCGTCGGAGATGATCACACATCTCAAACTTCGGAGTCAAGAACATGAGTAAAGTAGAACATATTATTTCTCTCTCCTCAAAATGGTCTATTAGTTATCACGGTTTAATCTAATATTGTAAAGTACATAAATTAAAGTGGTATGTTTTAAAAACATTAAAATATGATCATAAATTAATACGAGTAATGAGTAATCAAAATTCAATGTATATAAAAATATAACAATAACTAGTGCTAGACCCGGCAGTGACAAGTTGAAGATATTTTAGATTCGCGATTTTTGTTTTTCCTCTCAAACCAAAAGTTCGCGATTTTGAAAAAGAAACCAAAAACTAAACTAGACTTTCAAATATTAGTTTTGTACTTCAAGTAAAGTATAATTATCTCAACAATAACAACTAAACTAACCAAAACCTATGTAAAAATAGTAATAACCGGTTATAACTTTTAGAAGCTGCCTTATGCCAGGACTCATCCCTAGGAGGACTAGTCCTAATCAGCGCCACATTAGCAAAAAACCATCCAAGGACTAATCCCCAAAACATACCCAATACCAAGGACTAGTCTTGGACCCACCAATTATTTAATTCTACCTTTTTATCTAAACTTTACACTTTTAACCCTCCAAAATTATAACAAAATCTATATAAAACACATACTTCATAAATAACAAAATCTAATAAAACACATACTTCATTAATAACAAAATCTAATAAAACACATACTTCATTTATTTTACAAACTAAAACATACATAATAAAACATTAATAAAGACTAAAAAACATACATAATAATTATAAAACACATAATACTACAACATTACATAATATTAAAATACATAATACTAACACTCGGAATAGTCCGAGTCCACAGTACTGTCGCCGTCGTTTCGATGAATGTATCGATAGGGTTCAGGAGACCCGGCAGCGTCGCCGGGTTGAGGAGATGCGTACTCCTCCCCAGGGTCAGTCTGGTAATCTACGGGACGACCACCACCGACATTGCCTTGCCAGAATTCCGCGTGGTCTAGCGTGGCTGTTAATGTGGAAGAGGCAGCGGTAAGCTGGAACAATGATTTGATCCAGCCAATCGATCTTCTGTCGAAGATAAATAACATACTCATCTTCGACGACGCTAGGAATCCGGCCTACAGCTTCAAGTCGTTCGATTTCGGCTGTCTAAGCCGCCTTGTTGGAAGTGATGCTCTGAATCACATTGTTAACTTCAGTTTTGTGTCTGTCATCGTTAAGCATGTGACTCTGCATGACCATTTTTGCATCATGGACAGTCATGTTTGCCATCGAAAATGTGTTTGTGTATAGAAGTATAGAGGAATATATGAAAGACTAGTATGAATTTTAATGAAATGGAAGTGTATATATAGGATTTTAGAAAAACTAGCCGTTAAAGGACTAAAAGTGTCATTTTTTTGAACTTGTTTTGGTCAAAAAGGCCGTTAGACCTGTTTTGCTTCTTCCATTTATAACACTTTAGTTAAAATAAATAATAAAATAAAACAGCTACATGAATTCGCTCCTGGGAGCGAACGAATGCACCGAACGAGTCACCCGAACGACGTGGGACGAGTCCCAACCCAATGTTGGACGTCGTCCGTCCCTGAGCGAACAAGGCGGGGGACGAATGTATTGGCGAAAGCCTCTTATGAGGGAATATGGAATTTAGTTAAATTTAAAGATCAAGTATAAAGGTAAGGATTGAGATTCTCTAAAGTTATTCCAACTTCATAGGTGAAGTTGGAATAACTTCAACCATTGGATTAAATCCAATGGTCAATATTAAAAGTTGATGTTTTAATCTTGACCATTGGATTTAATCCAATGGTTGAAGTTACTCCAACTTCACCTATGAAGTTGGAGTAACTTTAGAGAATCCTAATCCGATAGAATTAAAGACAAGATGGGAAATGCAAAGTTGATGCTAATTACTAGTTAGAATGAGTGTTTGCAGGTTATTGTGCAAGATAGCTGCTGTTATGGAAGGAATGCATAATATGGGAATGCAAGTGCTAGCAAAAGAGAAGTAAGGTGCCCAGATGGAGGTTTCATTTTGTAACTTTGGGTCAAATTGGTATTATTGTATTGAATTGATTATTTGAAGTTAGGAATAGTATATCGATAGATAGATGGATTAGTATGGATTGTTGTTTAGTGTAGGCTTGTATAGTATAGATTATTACCCGCGTAATACGCGGAAAACATATATAATTATGACATGATATCATAAGTTGACAAATATTTAACCAGGTAAGAATTAAACCACTAAAAAACATGAAGTTACATTAGTGGTCGTTTAGATTCCGGTTAACAGTGACCAGACAGTTGAAAAATGGATACATCATCTATTAGAGGTCTCGCTAAGTAAGGTTTTTGTTTCTTTGGATGTCTTTCATTCATCCGAATATGTCTGCATTGTCATTGTACTTATGTTTTAACGTTTTGCTCGAATAATTTAGTTATCTACTAAAATTACTAAGCAATTTGATTATCAATCTATATATCGCATGTTGTGTTAATCTAACTTAAAATTATGCATAATATCATTGCAATTTTCATACAATTATTTTTCTGATATATAATTGTGATAGCTTATTATAGACTCCATATTTGTATTGGTTTGACATCCGGTCCGGTTTTCAAAACATTGATTTAAAAATAATAAAATATTAATGATATAAAACTAAATACTTATAACCAAATTTTATTACGTTATATGATAAAAATCCTATACAAAAACATAATTTAATAAAAACGTATACAAAATTTTAATTAAAAAAACATTCATTAAAAAAGAAAATATTATTGTCAAAAAAGTAAAAATTAATTTTAAAGATAAAAAATGATGTAAAATATAAAAATATTAGTTTCCATAATTATATCATTAATTATTAATGTCTACAAACTTAAATAAGGAAATAATAATCATTTAAATTTATTAAAATAAAATTAAATCTAAAAAGGTTAAAAAGGTATATGACATCATCATTTGATCTAATGACTCAAATTAAAAGTTGAACTTCATCTAAAGTCCATATTTCCAATTATGAATTAAGGTTTCTCTTTTTATATATTTAGAGATACTTGCACATATCATGATGGGAATGTCCATCATGAATATAGGGTTCAAATATTGTATTACAGTATAATTTTAGATGAATAAAAACTTTTATTTGAAAAAAAAAAAAAAAACAACCAAAAAACTATTAAAAATAGTGGATACTAGTTTTTAAATTCTTTGTAATTTTTTTTTCAGTAATAAAACAAGAAAGAATAAACTATTCTAAACAGCTTAGTTCAATGACAAATTATGACTCGAGATTACAAAACAACGTCCTTAGAGAATATAAGTTAATGCAAGCATACACAAGGCTGTGATGCTACCCAGAGCATTTATACCATCTTTTTAGGTAAATAATTGTTATGCCTTGGTTAACTTGTATAGATCGATCATTAACAAAAATATACAGGCGGAATGGTTGAATACCAATTCTATCGTTCATTGTATGTGGTGTCACATTGAAACATCATTACTCTTGATCAAAGGAAGGAACACAAGCACTTAATCTCAAGTCAAATTTATTAGGCTTGAGGAAAAATGCTACCCTCAATAAATTCCAATGTAACCTTTAATAGATGATGTTGTCTTTCCACAAGTATCAAGATCGATCTTCGCCCTGTCCTCATTGTCATCTTCGACTTCATTGAGTGTTGATGACTTCATTGTGATTTGAAACTTTTAGCCAGCAAAAAATATAAGAGTTAATTACTTAAATGGTACCTAACGTTTGCGCGATATTGCTGGTTTGATACCTTTCCTTTCGATATTACGCGGATCATACCCAACGTTTCCAAAACTCCACTCGGACCATACTGGAACCAAACGCCGTTTGATGGCCGTTAAAAAACCCCCCACGTGACTTGCACGTGAGGGGTAAAAATGTAATATCGCGTTTCTTAATTACTTAAATGATACCTAACGTTTGCACGATATTGTTGGTTTCATACATAATGTTTAGTTATTATTATTTTTTATTTTTTTTGTATTTTTTTTATTTTAAAAGGTGAATTTCGCTTTAAGCTTCGTGTCGATATTCGACAGCGGGAGGTCTAGCATACGTTGTCTTTTTCTTTGAACGACATTATTTATAATTTTTAAGAGTAATTACAGTTTTGGTCCCTGTCGTGGTTTAAAAATTACCGTTTTCATCCTTAGGTTTCATAAATTACTGTTTTAGTCCAAATAAGTTTGTCCCTCAACGGTTTTGGTCCAAATGATTAACAACCGTTAAACTTAAGGTCATCGTGACTTGCACGTGATGGGTATTTTAGTCTTTTACTTACTATAAGGACCAAAAGTGTAATAGATTCTAATTTTATATTCATCATGATCATCTTCTTCAATCTTCATGAAGAACAAACAGATCTAGCTCATCTATATTCAAGATAATACAAATAAATTAGTCCATGTTCTTAAATTGAGTCTAAGCGGTCCCAGTTGATTTTCCTTGGCGCTTCCTCCTCAAATCTCAAGAGGATATTTCCTTTCTTCTTCCTTCTTCCTCCTCCTCCGCCAGCCACCACCTCTTCTTCTCCGGCGAGACAACCACCGCCACCACCATCATCTCCGACCACCACGGCGCCGGCAGCAAGGGCGCAGCCCGTACCGTATCAAACCGCCACCATCTCTTGGATCGCCGCCCATCAAATCCATACGATTCCCATATGCGTCCGGTGAGGATGATGCGAAATTGCCCCTGAGTTACCCTGAACTCAGTTCAGACCGAGTCAGCTTGGACTCAGTTCAGGCCACGATGATGTTTCCCTCGATGGCACACTTTGGGAAGATGATTGGTGATCCTATCTGCCCCCTAGGATTCACCTTACTTAAGTGGGAAGACTGAAATGTGGGGAAGTTTAAAGATCAGCCTCGCAAATTCGTCCAATCTGGGTCAGCTTGGAAGAAGAGTCAGCTTGGGACGACCAGTCTGGGTCAGCTTGGGCAGAGTCAGCTTGGAACTGAATCAGCTTGGGATTTTCAAATACTAATCTGTTTTGATGCTTTCAATAACCAGGTCAAGTCATGTGATTAGCACGTGAGTGTGGCTGTTCTAGATGGTTCTGAATAAGGATAAGAATTCAGTTGTAAGTTTTTTGTCTTGTTTTGGTGACACCTGATCGTAGGAGAAGAAGAAGAAAAGTAGGGACCAGAGAGAGAGAACCACCACTACCCTGCAGGTGCAGATTATGTTCTCTATTCCTATTGGTTGATTTATAACAACCTTGTACTAGTTGTCTAGGGTAGAATATTCCATTGTCTCTTGTATTTCCTCTATAAATAGAGGCTGCCATCCATTGTAACAAAAACAGAGTGTGTTTATGAAAGTTTGATAGAGCTGAATTCTATTACAAATCTTCTTTACCTCTATGGATCTTTGATCTTGGTGGTTTGAAGTGATCCCTTTATCAGTAATCTTGGTGGCTTTGCCTTTATAGATTATTGTGGTGAGATCTTAAAATCTTCATTACTTTTATCTGTATTTGTGGTGGCTCAGCCTTTATCAAATATAGTGGTGGTTTTGGAGTGTTTCTTGTATTTGATTCTGGTGGTTCAGTCCTTTACGAGTCAAGTATTAGATTCTTATCTATCCTTGTTTATTTTATCTTGTTGTTCTTCTTTCAGTCTATTTTCACGGTTTTATTGTTGTTGTACTATTTGTTCTTATAGTCAGCTTGGGTGTGTTTTGTTATAAAATCCAGAAAATCTCTACAAAGTTTTATATTCCGCTGTGCTTGTGTTTTGTGAGTTGACTCAGCCTAACCCTGAGTTTTTTACATCAGTTGGTATCAGAGCCAGGTTTAAAAAGGTTTTAATCGCCCACATCATTATTGTCCATTTTATTAAGTGTTTTAAGTCGATTTTGTGTGCATTTGGCGCGTTTATGGTGTTTGTTAGTGTTTCAGGCTCTAAACGGGTTACGTGTCCATTTGGTGCAATTTCGGATGATTTCTGAGGCCAAGAAGTTGATTTGTGAGTTCGAGAGTTGTTTAAAGTTGTGAAGATAGAAAATTTCAGCAAGTTCATAGTGAAAAGGTTGTCTTCGGATCAGCAGGATTGGACTGCGCCGCAGTGGGAGCATCACCAGCCCACTGCGCCGCAGTCGGCTAGTGGAAAATGAAGTTGAACGACCAGTCCAGTGGAATTAGACTGCGCCGCAGTGGGGAGTTCATATGCCCACTGCGCCGCAGTAAATCTGAAGACAAACGAGCATTAGACCAGTGTCATTCCACTGCGCCGCAGTGGGGGCATCACTCGTCCACTGCGCCGCAGTGGGATGACGGACCTGAGGGTTTTTGACCCATTTTTGCATCAGATTTGGGGTATAAATAGAAAAAAAACCTAATTCCCAATTGATCCAAATTCTTTCTAAGAGCTGCTCTCCAAGGGATTCCTTCAAGGATCAAGGGTAGATTTCTTCGTCCGATTCATTGAAGATTCACGGGCACCCACTTAGATCGTATCTATTTTATTGTCTTGCAATTTCAATTTCAAGAACGATTGGTACATAATGTTCTTCTTTTATTTTGATTGTTATTTTAAATTAATCATGAGTGGCTAAACATTCAATCATCCACTTGATGAAACTAGACGAATGATGTGATTGCTATATGTTTTAATTCAAAGAGTTGATTTCAATTATCGTTGTGTCGAGATCTTGATGATTTAATTCCTTTATATATTATTATGATATTGGTGGCATGTGTGTTCTTCGTTAGTGGTAGTAGTTGGATGCATATGTGATTTTCAAATGGTTGTTTGTCTATGAGCAATTATCACTAGTTCATGGTATGATAGTGAATATCATTTTAATAAAAGGAATCATTTTGTCAACGTGTTTTATAACGGTTGGTGGTACCACGTTATTCACATAGGCACAATTGTTAATTGGATAATCAAGCAAACTAATTGTTGGTAAGGTTGTCTAGGCATTGGTGGTACCGGCTTGGGTAATTAAACTAGCAACTTAGGTGTTTGGGTGATTTGCGAGCGGTTGGTGGTACCACGTGAGCATTTATCCTTTCACGATTATCTTTTCAACTCAATGAATTTGGTCTTAATTGAATGCAATCATGTTTGAAGTCTAGCGAATTCAAGGTGGATGATCTTTACTATTATTGTCTGAAGCTTTTCTTTACTTTTATGTGTTTTGCCTTTTAAATTTATTTTAATTTAATTGTCAAAGTGAGACTCGAAGCAACACCCTGTTTTCCAAACCATTTTATTAAACAACTAGTTCAAACCAATCCCCGAGAACGAACACGGACTTACCTCTTAACTATATTGCATACGAACGGGTCCACTGCCCGATAGTGTGTAGTAGTGAGTTTTTAGGTGATTCTAGTTTATAATTTTTGAACTCGATTTTGCACATCAAGTTTTTGGCGCCGCTGCCGGGGATTGTGTGCCGATTTAGTTGTTAATTTAGTGGTTTGATCCTTTCTCACGCGTGAGAAAGTTACTTGTTTTATTAGTTTAGTTTTCTTTTCTTATCACAGGTGCAGTTGACGTGTTTGGTTAGTTGTGTTTTGCAGGTCTATTTCTTAGTTGATGAACTTGCGGTCTTCGGGTTTACCTCTAAATAGTCCTTTGAGAACACCAACAAGACGTAGGTTTAACTTCACAACACCTACACCATTCTCACCTATTGCTAGACCTACTCCTGATTCGGACAAGGAAGGGTTCTATTTAGACGAGTTTTTCAATCTAGAAGTTAAGTTAGAAGAGGAAATGGGAGACGAAGAAAGGGATCCGAATGATATTCGTTATGGTGAGAGGGTCCGTACTATTCCTGCCAACCGTGGTAGTCCTATTAGACCTCCGGCCATTGATAATGCCTTCAATCTGAAAGGTAATCATCTTAAGAGTATTGAGGAGCAACAGTTTGACGGAAAGAGGAAATGGGATCCTTACCAACATTTGGAAAGGTTCGAAAAGTTGGCACGGCTTTATCAGTATGGTCAAGGTCAAATGAATGTCGTGAAACTTGAGACTTTTCCTTGTGATTTTTTTTTTTTTTTTTTTTTTTTTTTTTTTGTGAAACTTGAGACATTTCCCATGTCCATTACCGGTGATGCTCTTGATTGGTTTAATGATCTTCCGGAAAATTCCATCACTACTTGGGACCAACTTAAGCAAGCTTTCATTGGTGAGTTTTATTCACTTAGAACTCAACGGAAGTTGGAAAACTTGATTAGGTCTTTTGAGCAAGATGAAGGGGAAGATGTTGTAGATGCATGGATCCGTTTTAAGGAGATGTTGAGGAATTGTCCGGGCCATAATATGACTAAGGAGCAATATGTTGAGCTCTTCTTTGATGGCCTCGATAAGAAGTCTAAGAGGGAGTTAGGATATGCTTTTGGGGGTGGTTTTAACAAGATCACACCAAATGAAGGTTTTGAAATCTTGGAGTCCATGGCAAAGGATAATGCAACCATGGATGACGAAAGGTTCTTGAAAAATGAGAGAAGGATAAAGAGAGGTACTAACCAAGCTAGAGTTGCGAAGGTTGAAGCTAGTCATGAATCTGGGGTGATTGGAGAGATTAGGGCGCTATCTGAGCGCATGGAAAAGGGGTTTGCTATTCAAGAGAATAGGTTTGGAGCAATTGAGAGGGATGTTAAGGTAGTAGCCGATGGGTGTGATCATTGTGGTGATATGCATTATTCTGATGAGTGTCCCAATCGGGGACCCGAAGATGTGAGTTACATCCAGAATCAACAACAAGGGAGCTACCCGCACACCGTT
>CM067168.1:117642469-117714750 GCA_034093135.1 Erigeron breviscapus
TACTTTAGCATGTGAACAGAAGATGCATCATTCTTTCACATCTTTAAGGAATATCACAATATTCTATGCTAACATTCATCAGTATAGACATACTCAAGGTGTTAAACCACTAATCCTAACTTTGGTCAGTTAGGAATGTCTCATTGGTTATTGTATATAACATTTACAATGCCCTTATTCAATGTAGCACCATGACTACTTAGACTTTGACGCAATGGCATCACCATTTGACTCATCGGAGGTTTTAAGCCAATATATTAATATATTTATAACATAAAATGTTTGTTATAATATATCAATAGTAACTTCGACCTATAGTTGACAACATCTGCCATGTTTCAACAAGAATATAGGTAACACGCATGTATACCTATTCAATGATTATGTGTTTATCTGAATTAAAAGATGAACAATATCACCATTGTCATTTATAGAAATTCATATAAATAAATCTTCCACCAAATGACATATCAACAGTAATGTCTTACACATAGACATACTTATCATAATCATTGTTTAAACAATACATCCTAGAATGATGTGTTTGGTCACAAATCCTAGACATTCAAGCACGATGTCTTTTCTAGATTATAATTTCATTATTTAAGGTAGTTTCTAGTCATATCGTGACTTAACAACCTTATAATTTGTCATTGCAACAACTTTTAAAGTTATTTCATACGAAATACTTTTTGTCTATATATATACCGCATATTTCACAAAGAAATATCATATCACTTTCAAGCACCGAGAAAGTTTATAATTATCATTACACAATGATTAATTAACACAATCATGATTTCACGAATAAATATACTTTTAAACATAATGAAAGTTGTATATTTTATGATCATTATTTCTCAAAGAAATAACTTTCACACAAAGAAAGTTCACTAAGATATTGACAACAGTAATATCTCAAGACAATCTTTTGTGATCTCCGTTTTGGTCCTTCCAAATTGGAGTGATCAATATCTTGATCCACATCCACAAAATTACATTTGCATTTCATCTGAAACACAAAACTTAGAATCATTAGCAATATATTCTAAGTTTAACAAGAAACGCATTCCTTGTTGAGTAGTAGGCAATCTAGAACTCTTGTTAATTATATCAATTAACCGCAACAAGGTTTCACAACCATTACCTTTTAAATTACTCAAATGAAACTTTGTTTATTAAGCCTTCATATAAAATTAAAAGAATTTTATAAACGACTCTAGATACGTTTACCACAAAATTATAAACGTTTAACAGTGACCATAATCACATTTAACAAAGTTATATGTAGTGACACAATCTCCACATATTATATCACTTTCCAATTAATCTCATAACAAATTTAACATATACGTTAAACTATATTTAACCAAACATCAGGTCAAACATCTTTAAGATAAACAATCTTAATATCCAAAATACCATTTAAATACGTATTTTGTATAGTTTATTAAAATTGTTTTATAACATAATCCAATATCTCTTTCTAGTAGTGACCAATACAAGAAGGACATACAACATGGCCATTAAAAAGAAAAACTATGCAAATGACAATTCGTCGCCATAGTCCCAAGATACTTTTCTTTCCTTAATATACAGTTACGAATAAACGCAACATTAAAGTTTATGTAATTACTAATCACACAACTCTTTGCCAACAATCGTTATCGTTCCAAGTATTTCTACAAATAAATACAATATCCCCTAGCAGCCAAGATTGCCCAGAAAATAATGCAAAGCCACTTTACACATAATTATATGTTGCTGTAATTCGCATTTGACAATTAAGTCAAAAGCATAAACAAAGTTCATAAAGCAGACAAGTATTCCACCCCAACCATCTTTCTTTCTTCTAAAAGATCGATGGTTTTCATAATGGAATTCGAGACTCAAGATATTGAAAGCTATTGCATAAGGTATGCCATTTTATCCTATACTCACCTTTAATTTCTTGTAAACCATTTTGAAGAAAGAAAGCTTTTGTTTAATTCCTTTCTTAAAAACCCATAAGGATTTAATCAAAATATTTTGAGAAAACAAGGTAATTTAAAGAATACATCTTTAAATATATTTTGTATTATTTCTTTTACAAAACCCAACATGGTTTTCAATCAAATGTTTCGTATATAGTAATAGAATCTGTTTAAGTTTGATGGAAATTTGGTATATACGAAACTGGATATGTACATATTTGTATGATTAGTTATATACAAATATAAGTATAGATCAAGGATCAAAACCTTTATCTTAGGTTGAAGGTAAGACTTGATCCAAACCAGTCTGAATCTTCTAACTGTGTTTGATAATCCTGAAACAAAATAAGAAGAAACAAAACATTGAAAGTAATGGCCGGGCTTGTGTTTGACACAATTCCCTTAAACAGATTCGCCGTCTGTTCCCAGGGTACACCGGTCGAAAGCAGCGTACTGCCGGACGTTGATTACTTGCCTGAAAGAAGAATGGAGCACGGGGATGGATGCTGTTTCTAAAACCGAATTTGCAAAGTGAATATGGGTGGTGATACGAATTCTATGAATTCTGTGTATTGTGTGTCGTGTATCTCTCACAAGTCCATGATAGGTCCTTATATACACAAAGTTGAAACCGATATACAATTACTATCATTAATTATTATATCAGTTTCAGGAGTTACACAAATTGATATTTATTATATCAGTTTCAGGAGTTACACAAATTGATATTTATTATATCAGTTTCAGGAGTTACACAAGAGATGCCATGCCAAAAGCATGTTCTAGAATATTCTTAGATGTCATGCCAAAAGCATGTTCTAGAATATTCTTAACCGGGTCAAAACCGGGTCGGGTATTTTCCCGGGTTGTACTCTCTCTCCAGCTTATGCACCAAACACACAACTTTGAGACTCGATATCTCATTCACCTTTATCCCAATTTGGACGCATCTTAGTTCGTTGCGTAGCCTTGGCCAGAGACTACCAAACCCACTAAACGGTTCTCGATATATGTCACTCGACCATATATTTATTGATGTCCAAAGTGGGGAAAAATTCACTTTTTCCAACAGTGATTGTTGGCGAATTATCTGAGCTCGGTTATGGCTTGAAGCGTGAATCGAGTTCTACATCAACAAGAATTGGAGTGTAGTCCAAGTTCAACTCAAATAGTATTAGTTAATGGTTTCCTTATTTGTGTTTATCTCTAATTATGTGTCTAGATAATTAGTAGAATCCTAGTTATAGCCTAATGAGTCTTGGTTAGTCTATATATAACGTGCTATGGGTAGGGATTATAAACACACCGAGTTAGGGTTGAGGATGATGTACACCGAACCGAGTTAGGGTTGAGGATGATGTACACCGAACCGAGTTAGGGTTAGGGATTGTACACACCGAATATTGGAGTTTTGAGTTAGATTTCTTCAATAAAAGTTTTAGCGTGTTTTGGCTATATTCTTTTGTTTTCGGTGTCATTGATTTGTGTCTTTAGTGTATACTTGTGTCATATTATTTGGCATAGAGTGAGCAAATGGATGGGGGATTTGCCTAATTATCCGATGAGATGAAATTTTTAACTCAAATGTATGTAGCCCCACGCTAAAAGTCACAGACTTGGAGTCTAGATCCATAGTTTTGTCAAAGACATCACGACCCAACATCCAAAAGATCAAATGTAACTATTATGGCCTAATAGTTTAATGGCTGAAAGGAGTGAAAGCCTAAAATTAAAACGAATCATGAAACGCTACATGCCAAATCGAAATGTCCAAGTATTTTTAACATGTAAATAATAAAGGGGAAATTTCTTGAACAAAAATTTTTCATTTTATCCCCCTGAATATTAATAAATTTACATACTGAGTACCCGGGATGTGAGTGTCGTAGTACTTAACATACGTACTACGGCCAGTACGTATGCTGTCCCCAATAATAAATTATGTTGAATGTCTATTCAAAGTTTTACACTATAAGAAGAAATGAACATTATTTTATTTTAGTGTTAAGGTAATTTTTCGAATTTTATTATATTTATTTGTAACACATTTCTGACCCTGAGGAAATGAACATTATTTTATGTTTGTAACACATTTCTTACCCTGAGGAGTCATCAAGACCTGAGTGGGCTTTGACTGGGTGGCACCGGCCTCTCCAGACCATGACCTTGCGATGTTACCGCGGGTCTGTTCGGGCCTGGAGCTTGCGGTGCAGATCTATCCGGAGTTCGCTCCTGTGGTGCAGATCTTTCCGGATCTTGACCCTGAGGTTCGGGCCTATCCGAAGCTCCTTGTGCACTTGATGTTTCGCCCACAGCCGTGCTATGGCCACCTGCCGTAATAATAGGTGGACGATAGTTCGACCCAGGCGTGTCAAAGGAAAATTGTTCCTGAATATTTAACCCCCCTTGGGTATTCGAGATCCCCCCGCGTTAGGTGTTCGTGGGGAGTAATTGGTGTCTCTGTCGGCCATGGTATTGATTATTCTGATCGTGGGTGGGATCGCTGTGGTTTTTTTTTTTTTGTTAAGGATGGTGTCCCACGGATGGCGCCAATTTGTTTGATCAAATAATCGCACTATGGCTCAACCGAAGGTGTGCGTGAAGGGATTTAGAGTATTGGTGGTGGTTTGTTGGCGATTCCCTTCCGGTCAGAGGGTTGTGGCCGCTTTACGCCTAATTTTAAATTGAGTATTCTCACCGGTTTTGGGAGGCCAGTGTAATGTTGTGCGTGAATGGTGTGTTGAGGGTGATTCCAGATGATTTGTGCCGTATGATATCTCCTCTTTATATAGAGGGTAGAAACTTGGAGAGGAGGGTAAGAGAATTATGGTAGATCTCTTCCTCTTTTGAGAATATCTTTTATCTTATAAGGAGATTCGTGATAATCTCTTAATGAGCCGTTTCCGAAGCCTTCATGCTTAAGTATATTGTTTTATTCGGATAATCATGGAAAGAATCTATATCCGATCTTCTTGATATGTTTCCTCGAAGTTGGGTATTATTACCTTGGGAGCTCCGGAATAGTTATGTTAAACGGAGGTCGAGCTCCGTTCTGGGTATATGGATAAGTAATTTTACCTGTACGAAGGTGTCTTTGAATCTGCTTCGGGTGCGGAGATAAAGCTCTGTATAGGGTATATCATCATTGACATAGTGTGAGCTATGACCAGCTCAAGTCAAACACTATTGGTTTGCTAGACCAAGTGTATGATTAAGGGTCGATATGATCAATGGTCGTATGCACCCAAAGGAACAACAACGAAAAGTTAAACCGATTTCTGGAAAGATATTCTGATTCATTTTATAAATTTACACATTACATTGAATAACAAAACCTAACTAAATACTTATACAAGAGATTAAAAATTATACTAAAAAAGCTTTACCACTTTGACAGAACCAATTTCTTTTGTTCTATTAGAAGTCGATTACGGCTTGCAAGAACTTGACACAAACTGTAGTAATAACTATATATCTTTTTTTACTGAAAGATGTCTATGCGATCAAAACTCGACTCAACTCTTTTGCTACGTACTATTATAACGACATGTACCAGCTAGGATTAATATGTTCCCATCATTATGCGAAACCCGAAAGCTACAAACTTAGTTTCGCGAAACTTAAAGCCGTTCAATCTTCCAAGAAGATACTAAATCGCTAGTTAAAACTCGTTTAATGCTAAGTGTCATGATCGACTCTTTTCGAGAACAGATTTTTAAGCTTATGTGTATACCCTTCTCGACATATATATATATATATCAATGACCACCATGCGATTAACGACATACGAAATCTAACTCAATCAACTGCTATATGACATGCGACTCCATGAATAAGTTAAAAGACTAGGACGAAGGTTACCAACTTACCGCTATCGAATTCAGATGGATATGTATTGTCGATGACAAGCTGATCTTATGATATCACGTCTACTTGATCTCTGGGTTTTCTTTGCTGCCGCTTCCCTTTACGGTTTTAGTCGTAGTTTTCTAATGATGTATTCAACCCAAAACGGTTACTTATATACCTCTACGGACTAGCTTCAAACAAAATAAGCCCATTACTTTATGAGCCGAAGATGTGAGGCCAAAGTTTACAAACCCAATTTTCACATTCACGTGGCTGTTTCTTTTCTTAGCTATAAAGCTCACGCCCTCGTATCTCTTTTTAGTTTGGATATATTAATTTGTTTTGTTTCTTGTTTCTTTTACCAGTTAGGAGCCAATACCATCATCTTAATATATACTAAAAGGCAACTGACTTAACCTCAATTGACCAATCACAACTCTCAATTTCACAAAATTAATTAAATCAACACATGTCTAAATTAATTTACACTTTTTGGTTTTCCATCACCAATTTACACTTTTAACCCAATTTAAAAATATTTAATACTTTATTGCATAATGTCTATCTAATAACAAAATATAGCTAAAAGTTAGGGAGGTTACATATTTATATCAATATTTTATTTTATATTCCTAATTGTAGTCAAATTAATTGTAATATTGTTGTTATTAGTAATTGTAATCAGCCTATAATTAGGATAATCATTGTTGTTATTAGTAATTAAAATCAAACTATATTTAGGATACAGATTCTTCTTATATAAACTGAAACCTACAAATAAAATCACAACAGACAAAATTATTGAAACCCCACGAACTAGCTGCTACTTTTATTATTCTTAACAATCATGGCTAACGAAAAAAATTACTTTTTTACAAAACATCAATGAGAACTCGGTCAATTATGTAATCAAAGTTAAGATATTGCTTCTCTGGAGTTTGTATAAAAGAAACTCTGCTACATCATTCAACCTTGATATGATTTTTCATTCAGTATTTACATTTAAATATCTCAAATCCTTTTTAAGTATATTTTTACATTTAACGTATAAGTATTTTTTTTGTTTCATATACTAATTCTTATATTAATAATGTTGTAAAACCCGTGTATATGACACGGGTCTAAAATCTAGTATATACTAAAAGACAACTGACCTAACCTCAATTGACCAATCACAACTCTCAATTTCTCAAAATTAATTAAATCAACACATGTCTAAATTAATTTACACTTTTTGGTTTTCATCACCAATTTACACTTTTAACCCAATTTAAAAATAATTAATATTTTATTGCATAATGTCTATCTAATAGGGAGGTTACATATTTATATCAATATTTTATTTTATATTATTAATTGTAATCAAATTAATTGTAATATTGTTATTATTAGTAATTGTAATCAGACGATAATTTGGATAATCATTGTTGTTATTAGTAATTAAAATCAAATTATATTTAGGATACATATTCTTCTTATATAAACTGAAACCTACAAATAAAATCACAACAGACAAAATTATTGAAAACCTCACGAACTAGCTGCTACTTTTATTGTTCTTAACAATCATGGCTAACGAAAATAAAATTGCTTTTTTGCAAGACATCAATGAAAACTCAGTCAATTATGTAATCAAAGTTAAGATATTGCTTTTCCGGAAGAGTTTGTATAAAAGAAACCCTGTTACACCATCCAGCCTTGATATGATTTATCATTCAGTATTTACATTTAAATATCTCAATTCCTTTTTAAGTATATTTTTACATTTAACGTATAAGTATTTTTTTTGTTTCATATACTAATTCTTATATTAATAATGTTGTAAAACCCGTGTATATGACACGGGTCTAAAATCTAGTATATACTAAAAGACAACTGACCTAACCTCAATTGACCAATCACAACTCTCAATTTCTCAAAATTAATTAAATCAACACATGTCTAAATTAATTTACACTTTTTGGTTTTCATCACCAATTTACACTTTTAACCCAATTTAAAAATAATTAATATTTTATTGCATAATGTCTATCTAATAGGGAGGTTACATATTTATATCAATATTTTATTTTATATTATTAATTGTAATCAAATTAATTGTAATATTGTTATTATTAGTAATTGTAATCAGACGATAATTTGGATAATCATTGTTGTTATTAGTAATTAAAATCAAATTATATTTAGGATACATATTCTTCTTATATAAACTGAAACCTACAAATAAAATCACAACAGACAAAATTATTGAAAACCTCACGAACTAGCTGCTACTTTTATTGTTCTTAACAATCATGGCTAACGAAAATAAAATTGCTTTTTTGCAAGACATCAATGAAAACTCAGTCAATTATGTAATCAAAGTTAAGATATTGCTTTTCCGGAAGAGTTTGTATAAAAGAAACCCTGTTACACCATCCAGCCTTGATATGATTTATCATTCAGTATTTACATTTAAATATCTCAATTCCTTTTTAAGTATATTTTTACATTTAACGTATAAGTATTTTTTTTGTTTCATATACTAATTCTTATATTAATAATGTTGTAAAACCCGTGTATATGACACGGGTCTAAAATCTAGTATATACTAAAAGACAACTGACCTAACCTCAATTGACCAATCACAACTCTCAATTTCTCAAAATTAATTAAATCAACACATGTCTAAATTAATTTACACTTTTTGGTTTTCATCACCAATTTACACTTTTAACCCAATTTAAAAATAATTAATATTTTATTGCATAATGTCTATCTAATAGGGAGGTTACATATTTATATCAATATTTTATTTTATATTATTAATTGTAATCAAATTAATTGTAATATTGTTATTATTAGTAATTGTAATCAGACGATAATTTGGATAATCATTGTTGTTATTAGTAATTGTAATCAGACGATAATTTGGATAATCATTGTTGTTATTAGTAATTAAAATCAAATTATATTTAGGATACATATTCTTCTTATATAAACTGAAACCTACAAATAAAATCACAACAGACAAAATTATTGAAAACCTCACGAACTAGCTGCTACTTTTATTGTTCTTAACAATCATGGCTAACGAAAATAAAATTGCTTTTTTGCAAGACATCAATGAAAACTCAGTCAATTATGTAATCAAAGTTAAGATATTGCTTTTCCGGAAGAGTTTGTATAAAAGAAACCCTGTTACACCATCCAGCCTTGATATGATTTATCATTCAGTATTTACATTTAAATATCTCAATTCCTTTTTAAGTATATTTTTACATTTAACGTATAAGTATTTTTTTTGTTTCATATACTAATTCTTATATTAATAATGTTGTAAAACCCGTGTATATGACACGGGTCTAAAATCTAGTTTATAACTAATTTGACAGTCATCCATTGAATTATTTTATTCCTTTAGTTTCTTATATCAAAAGTTCTATCCTTGTATTTTAATAAATAAATTCTATTACCCAAAATGTCTACTTCTAGTTCATTTAATACATAACTATAAAAGTATAAACCTCAATGACAAGCACTTAATTACTCTAGCCCATAATTATAACATGTCAATTTATCAACTTTTACTATACTTAATAATGTCAATTAAAACAAAAAAATTTTAGGATGTTACAGGTTGATACAAATATTACATGATTTTGTTTTTTTTTGATGTGATTGCACAAATTAAAATAACACCTTTGGTACTTCTAATATATAAGTAAAAGTTATGTAGTTATAACTTAATGTTAATAATGATATGTATTTAATATCTCATAACTAACATAATGGTGAACTTGGGTTCTCACCGCAGGCAGCGTTGCAGGGTCACTAGCTTGACTCAAGGAGTTTATGAGCATTTACCCTTTTTTTACACACTTATTGGAATATACGTGTTCCATGTATGTTTTTTAGTTATATGACTGACAACATTATTTGTTAACATTTTTCAATGACAAAGAACATGATATTATTATTGTAGTTCAAAAGTTTGTAAATATTTATTTAGATGTTAATCGTTTTCATATATTAAAAGTTTTTTAATGTAAAAACAATGTACAAATCCCGCATATTACGCGGGTAATAAGCTAGTTACATTGAATAACAAAACCTAACTAAATACTTATACAAGAGATTAAAAATTATACTAAAAAAGGATCAGCTTGACTTTCAATATTTTAGAACATCTTTTTTCTTTTTTTTTTATATAAAAAAAAAATCAAGGGAGACTTTGTAACCAAATATAACTAGGAAAAGGAATATCATGTCAAATGCTATATTGAATTTACAGATGGTAAAAACAGTTTTCACTCCATCAAAATTCACCATCCCTCAAAGTCAACCCATTCTAAAACCGATGTCAAGTTTGTCCATAGTTGGAAAATTCCGTAGAATTGAACTTTAAAAAAAACTAATATAATAAGTAATAACTAACGTATTTGATATATTACAACAATATGCATTAACATCTAACACTTGTCGTTGTAAAATAAAAAAAGAAAGAAAGAAGAGAGACACAATTTTCCGGTGGCTGACCCGGCAGGATCCAAAGTCCGATCCGGTGCTGGAAGTAATAAATGCCCAAATTGTGGGCTACCCATTTTAACGCGTTTTGGGCTTTTATTGGAAACTCTATATGGGCTTTTAACATTGTAGTGTAGAGCCACTCTTAAAAGCAAACTCATTTTAGGGTTCGTATTCTCTAATCTCTACCCACCTCTCACCCAGAAAAAAAAAAGGATCTCTGTATGGCTCGCAACGCTCGATACACGTTATTAGGCTCAGGGGAAAGGGAATTTACGACAATCCTGAATTTACTCACATTAACCGCATTAAAACTGTTAACACCAAATAGTTCATGACGACGCAACCTACACGATCCAGCCACTGATGTCAGATTTAATATCAGCAACCCAGAAAATTGTCCAAACTGCATTAGCTTGAAAGAAAATATGCTGTGACAGGCTCCTATAAGTGACATCGATTCCCCGGGATGAACTAGGCCGTCAGTATACTTTTTAAGATGGCTCGCAAGATAGATACACTTAGAGTCAAGAGTATTACCATCCAGATCGTGCTCATACATCCGGAGCGTACCTAATCCATCAGTTATATCGTTCCGAACATGAACGGAGACGTGAAGAACGCTTTCAGCAGGCTGCTGCTAGAAGATCCCGCCTTCTGCAGGCTAGGGCAAGAGGACCGCGGGTGCGGGGAGAGATATTAGGTAACGATCTTATCCGCCAAGTTTTGCTGTTTTGTGATGTCTATACTCTAGGAACCTGTAAGAAGTTAGCGCGTTATTACCGTACTGAGTTGTCAAGTCCACGTTTTGTTAATGAATATTGTGCAACTCATCGTGGTCGGAGTATCTGGGCAGTTACTCATGTTCGGAGCGATAGAACTGATGGATTAGGTACGCTCCGGATGTATGAGCACGATCTGGATGGTAATACTCTTGACTCTAAGTGTATCTATCTTGCGAGCCATCTTAAAAAGTATACTGACGGCCTAGTTCATCCCGGGGAATCGATGTCACTTATAGGAGCCTGTCACAGCATATTTTCTTTCAAGCTAATGCAGTTTGGACAATTTTCTGGGTTGCTGATATTAAATCTGACATCAGTGGCTGGATCGTGTAGGTTGCGTCGTCATGAACTATTTGGTGTTAACAGTTTTAATGCGGTTAATGTGAGTAAATTCAGGATTGTCGTAAATTCCCTTTCCCCTGAGCCTAATAACGTGTATCTGTTACAATATTCCGAGGTTATTAACGGAACATTGAGGTATTTTGATTGTGAGGTTTCAAGAGATGGCTTGTTAGGGAATGGGTGGAACCACCATGTGGTTAGAATGGAGGATACGCTGTTGCAATGGGAAAGGACTCATCCACTTGCAATGGCTCTTTCCACTCACTTGATTACATTCCGTGACGGTAACCCTATTGGCGTAACAGTTTCTGCAGATGCTGTTGCCAAACATCTTGAGCTGATTGGTCACCCCTACCCCCCACTGCATGCAGGTGGCCTTTACCATTGTATCGGGTCTGCCAGGTACATGGTGGTTGTCGATGCTGTTGTGGCAGAGATAACAGTCGACGTATCTTCCAGGAAATTGGATTGCACGAGCTCAACTCGGACTTGAACGGGTATGAGGAGCTTCCAAAGGTGCCCAATCACCTCTTCCCTGTCCCGATAAATGAAATGAGTAACTTCAGGGTCTTCAAAGCAGAGAATTTTGTGTGCTTCGCGGTCACCCTACGCCTGAGGAGTGCGAGTTCATACCTGGTGTATGGTTACAACACTCTAACAGGCCGTTGGGCTAGGTTTACTCAAGATCACTTCAATCAATCCTATTGTGCCAGTGTCACTTTCCTAACAAATCTTTCCATATAGGTATGTATATTCCATTGTTAATTGATTACCCTTTTCACTTTTATTTATTTTTTGTATATATATTTAGTTTGTTGTACCTTGATGATGGGAACACGATGACGGTGCCTGTACTTTCGTTCATGCGTAATTTTCTTATTCTAGGAAGAAAACGTTTGAAACTTTAGCTGCGTTTGTTTTTTTGGTAATTGAAAATAAAGTTTGTATTTTCTGAAAAAAACAAAACCAGAAATCTTACCTAAGAATTAATAGGAGCTGTGTAAGAAAACAAAGAAGGATACTTGAACAGGTGTGGTGGGTGGTTAGGGAAATGAATCATTTGAGCTTTTTTTTTCTCTCTTTTTTAAAGTTTAGCTCTGTTTGGACTGTTGAAACCTTGATCAATTTATTTTAATAAGTCGAGCTATATGGATTTTCCATTGAGTTATTAACTCATAATGTTCTTACATAATGGAGTTTTACATGTGGAGTTAAATAATCATATAACTCATAATGTTTTTACAGAATGGAGTTTTACATGTGGAGTTAAATAGTCATATAGTTTTAACAGTATGGTGCCTTTTGTGGATTGCTACTTAACATGCCTCTATTAAATGTTTAATATATATGATTATCATTGTTTTTAACTGTAGTATGTGATGTCAACATGTAAAAATATGATTATCATTGTTTTTAACTGTATATTTGATGTCAACATGTAAAAATATGATTATCGTTGTTTTTAACTGTTTTTAACTTAACTGAATACTCACTGCCTATTTCTAACCACTACTTTCTGGTGATGGCGAGTTGGCTCAGCCATGTTTAATAAGCCCAAATTCGGTAGTCGAGCTAAATATACCCCATCTTTTTTTTCCTTGAAGATAAAAGTGCCAAATCGTTATGGTGCTTTTGTTTTTTTGTGGTATGGTTGGTGTTTTAGTGAGGGTGCTTTAACTCTGTTTCACTGGGAGGTTTTCAGAAACGCAAATAAAGTCTTATCTTAAAACTATTACCTTTCTTAGGGAGATAAATGAAGTCTAGAAAGTAGTGGTTAGAAATAGGCAGTGAGTATTCAGTTACTCCTGCTAAGCTTGTTTATTGGTGGATTATTCCTAGAATGAAAGGCGTTCCCACTTTGGTAATCAATCATGGTTATAATATTAAGTTAAGTACAACAATTATGCAAAACAGCTATTTTTCATTCTTTTGTATGCTCTTGAGGCTTCAGTCCAACCAGGTGGAACCGTTGCATTTAGGAGTCGGAATATAAATGGGCTTACCAGGTCACTTTCTGAGTCCGCGGCCACATTAGTTTTCACAAGCGTGAAGTGATAGTCCTTGCTGTATTTTCTGCTGTAAAAATACCCATCTTGGAGTTGAGGTGGTGTTTATTGCGTATTAGTGTTGCATCAATGGGCATCTGCCCAAAGCAGACACTTTTTAACCCCATAGCCTGTTTGACCTAAAAGCTGCAAAACATTTGGTAGAAAGCCAAAGCTAGCCCTGGTAATGTGACATCTTTGGTAGGAATGTCAGGTCCTACATATCCGATCCCTTGGGAAAGCGGCATAAAACATTTGTATTTTACTGCAAGGATAGAACAAGTTTTGCTCTACATAGTACATACAGGGGTAAAGAAACCGGGTTTTTAGGACAGGACATTCTGGCAAAATTATGGATTTTGATCAAGGGTATGGGCCGATTTGTGTGTTATAATCTATTTTTAATACATTTTAGGTTTTGATGGATTATAAATGCACTTTCTATGCGACTTTTGACCCATTTGACCTGCTTCCTGTTTAGGCAACTTTATATTTTACATTGGTTTGTGGCCTCTGGCCCAAACATGAGGAGCCCTCTGTGATTTCTGTAACATTATCCTATAGCTTTTCGAATGTTTCATAAATATGGTATCTAAATTTGTCCCATTGATTTGATTTTCAATTTTTTTTAAATTTAGTTGTGCCCTGGGGTTTTGAGAGCAGAATTGGAGCAGATTAATCAACAGATGCAAAATAAGGTTGGTACATCAAACTGTTTTTTTTTATTTATTTTAAGTTTCATTATCAAAAGCCCAAGGCTGAAACATTTTTTCCTCAAAGCTACTAAAGTATATGCTTGTGAATCTCTCTTCGCTGTTTTTGACAGCATATAGGCTGTGTCATTTTTTGAGCAGGTATGGTGGGTAGTAATGGGTCAGTTTTACATTTTACGGGATACTAGAAAAAGAGGCTGTAATGATTATTAGTGGTTTTGTGGATAATTGCTAATGTTAAATAAGTAATTTCCTGTGTATGTAAAAGTCATAATTAACCAGAAGCTATACTTTCTATTAAGAATTAGTGTGTTATTTTATAATACATTTACAGGTTTTGATGGATTGTGAATACACTTTGTATGCTACTTTTGACCCATTTGACCCGCTTCTAGTTTAGGCAACTTAATTTACAACGTGATACTCGTTTCAAGGTGTTCAATGTATGAACTATTTAGCAGCAGAAGCATAGCCATAAGATATGCACATTGTTCAGACTTATACCTTGTCTATCCAAAATTTCAAAGTTTTATTTTTGACTGAAAAGGAAATGGATGAAACTTGAGTTTTGTTCATTGAAACATTAATTCACTTATCAACTCGTGTTTGATTAAGCTTCTATTTTCCTGCTTTATTGATGTGTACAACTGGCCTTTTTCCTATCAGATTTAAAAAACCCTTACGCTATTACTCTTCTCATTTATCCTTTTTTTTGTTGTACCTTTATATCCCGGCAGCCTCTTTAAGCGTGATAACCTGCGCCTTTAACCTATTTGTGACGGGTTGTGAATTTGTGAATTTTACATTATTCGCTGTTTTTGACAGCATATAGGCTATGTCATTTTTTTTAGCAGGTATGGTGGGTAGTAATGGGTCAGTTTTACATTTTACGGGATACTAGAAAAAGAGGCTGTAATCATTATTAGTGGTTTTGTGGATAATTGCTAATGTTAAATAAGTAATTTGCTTGTATGTATATTCTAATTTTAAGAAGTGGGTATATGATATTATTAGTTGCATTGGGTAAATAAACTTCTAAGGGATCAAGGGATGGATGGGAGGAGATATATGAAATTAGCTATATAATGTATTGTACAAGCATGTAACTAATTTATCCCTTATTGTTCAGGTGAATGTGTACAGGTGGTCAGCTGCCAAAGCCTTAATGTGAAGTATGAGGTCCTAGTTTATGACTTTATGCAGAAGATGATGTTAAAACTTCCTAGTATTTTTGGGCAGATTTTTGAGCAGTTTATTTTGGCTGTTTTTGATTGCAATATTTGTTGCTTTTGAGCTAGTATCGGCTGTTGAATTTGAATGCATCATATTTTGTCTCTCACTAGTTATATGGACAGTATGCGTATCCTGCTTTAATTAGTTATATGGACAGTTATATGGACAGTATGCACCCTCTAAGGATAATGATTCTTATCACAGTGGAACTTGTTTTTGATTATGACAGTGGGTCTAATCTTATCTTAATGCAACGTAGTTTATGGTACCATCTTTGACAATAGGCACCTTTTGCCAATTCAGTTTTCCTTTAGTGAAATGTAAAGACGATGTTTTTTTCCCTTTAACCAAGTAGTGATTTATCTGAAAGTTGATTCTTCTCAAACTTTATATCATTAAATATAACAACAGATACATGCTCTCATAGCAGACCATGCTCTTGATATTATAAGGAGGTGATCTTGTTGTTCACAATCAACTGTATGGTATGCATTGCTCCTTCCCGGTTCAGTTTCAAACATCAGTTGTGTATTGCTTAGATGATCTTGTTGTTTTGTCTAGGACTCCTTTGCATCTTATTTTTATTGTTGTTGCAAAGAACTTGTTAAGAAAAACTCAAGCTTATTGACCTTAGTTTTTACCTAAGGATGACCAAGCTAAGTCAGCTCAGCTTGGACTTTATTTAGTAAATTATTTCATATTTTTCGTTTCTTATTGTTGTAAATAAAATATTGTTTTACTCTTTTCTCTCTCTTTCCTCTTTACACAACCATTACTCCCTCCATGGTAAAAAGTAACCGTTGGGGGTAAGTGTACTTGTTCTCTCCAATCACAAAACGACACATTTTTGGTGGGGAGGACATATAAAAGCCCTCCGTTTTGATCATCTTACTATTCAATTGCATTTTCATCTCTCTAATCTCATTCTCATCTCTTTTTCTCTGAAATCTCTCATACTCTATTTTTTAGTTCTCTCAAATAATTTCATTTCTAGTTAAAATCTCATTCAGTTTATAATCAAATGGCTTCATCTTCTCAATCTGAGTCGCAACAACCAAAACAAGTCGAGAAAATTGGTACTTATTTGAAGGGAGATAGGGTTCGTGAGATTGAAGGTGCAAAATGGGTATCTACACAGATCAATGTCAGACCTCCTCAGTTTGTCAATCTCCATCCACCTTCAAACAAGTCTGATTATTCTGACATGTCGAGGTATATCTTTTATCATCCAATGGGTAAGATTCTTCATCTTTCTCTTAATAAGATTAATTACAATCAACTTCCAGACAGGGTAAGCAATGCATTGTTGGCACTTTGGACAATGCATCTCGTCGACTCGTACTTACTCTTGATAGATTTAAAGAAAATTTTGAATTAGAGTACAAACGTATCTGATCATCTGATAATCACTTTGTATATTATTTTGAAAGGGGACAATTATTGGGAAAAAGTAACAATGAAGGTTGGGACGGTTTTTTCGAGGAGTAGGAGGGAGTCTATTCTATGTCTTCACATTTACTTCAAAGTTTAAACACAAGTCTTAGACGAAAAAAGGAAGTTGGACAATTTTTGTTTTTTGAGAGAGGGAGTACAATCTAGGTCTTCAGTTTTGGTTTAAATGGAAGTCGTATTGTCCAATTTTTGTATATTTGGCGGTTTAGGCTATATTTAGTTCTGAATAAATGGTGTAAACCATAGTATCATTGTAAAGTGTAGAGCTAACACTTTTGTGTTTTGTGGGCCAGTAGCGGGAGTGACACTGCGAGATGAGTTGGGCGATAAAATAATCTAGGGAAAAAGAGAAATTCCTGAGGCGTTTGTTGTATCTCACTTTCATGTCAGCGAAATACTATGTTTGTATGGTTTGAAATACCTGCAAACTATATCAAACGTCTAAACATGAAATAAATGCCCCCCTATGTTGCAATGCACCTGTCCCTATCAAACTCATCATCAATTTTGAAGTCTCGGCACTAAAAACCTTCAAGGATGCACTCAGGTCAGCATGCCTCACATATAATGTAACATTTCACATACATGTTTGTTTTGAGGATGTTCATTATAGGTTTTCTTTGCAACGGTATAGGTTTGCAGGATACCAGTCTCTTGATAATTTCGAGCCAGGCCAGTCGTGCGACACTCGCAGAGCTCTTAGAATGTGCGCGTGAGGGAGATGATTCACCAAGCAAAATGGCAAGTTTTGGTGCAACAGTTGCAATACCGGTGTAAGCTACTCACCTATTAGGCACCTTTTCTTCCCCATACATATGAACCTTGGTACGACTCCCATTAGGCGAGGGCGCCAAAATGGTTAACGTTCGATGCATTAGGGTATAAATTACTATGTGTCTCATTAAAGGTAGTGTTTATACGAGATTAGAAAGTAATTTAACACCTTTTGGTAGGGCAAGTGGTTTCTCCACATAAATTGTTAATGGTCATACTGTGTTACGTGTAGCTAAAAGGCGTAGACAACTTCATGGGAAGGGAAAATAACAGTTTATTGATATTAGGTTCTGAAGGACCACAACAATAACGTCAACTGTGTTTGGTAAGTGAAAGATCCCAATGCTAAAAGACCAAATATTTTGAAAACCGAAATTTTTATACTTAGAAAAATACGGCCATTTTTCGCGAAAAATCAAAAAGTTTCAAATCAAGAAAAGACATTTGGAATGTTCTTAAAATGATGTTAATAGACTACTATGCGGGTTTCAGGACCCGAAAAGATCAAACGAAGCCTCGGTAAAAATTTGTGAAAAATTACAGAAGAGGACGACTCTTGTTTCAGCAAAGGCTGTCCGCAAAGGCCGTCCTTTGACAAGAGGCCGTCCTCTGCAGCTTCGTACTTCTTGACACTTTGAATAACTTTCAACCCTTTTTCTCAAAACCGAGCTTCCAACAACTGGTTAGCAACTTAATTTTGACATAAATCACCTAACACAACATTTCAAAAAGACTTTATGCCATCCGTTGATACAAAACGAGTTTATGAAACTAAACGGGTCATTTACCCAAGTTGCCAAATGCTTTAAAGTTAACTATTTACATGAAGATTCAAAAGACCATTTAACCCAACTGAAATTTGCAAAAATATACATGACCAAACTTTACCAACAACACCTCAATTGTACCAAGAGCCAATGGTTCCAAAGGGGCTAGTATGGGTTCTAGCCACAAATCATTTTACCGCAATTAGCTAACTTTTCCAATTTCCACATTTAACTTAAATCTTCAAAGCACATAATCTTGTTTCCATATCCGGGACAACCTATAAAAAGGGTAAACTACTAAAAAGTAAGCAAAGCTTAGTAAATACTATTGCATACGCTTATACACACGAAGGAGGGCAAAAAAACACAAAAGACTATCGCATGTAGCCAATGGTACCGTCATACCATCACTTGCATACTCACTTTTGCGCTAACAAACACATACATGGATCCATATACGCTAAACAATAATCTCAAGGGATTCTTAGGCCCCAAAGGTTCTTAGGCCTTATCTCAATACAACAAGAGGTTCTTAGGCCTCATCTCAAATCAATCATGGGATTCTTAGGTCCCGACCTCTCATTAGGCCCTAACGCCAAATCGATTACCACACACGAAATCCACCATCATATGGTAATCGACCCAACGTACATATAATCGTATGCAAGAGTACTCACCTCCTTCGTGACAACCAAATCCATGATGACCTCAAGAACACAATTTACAAGCTTTTAATCTAGCAAATCAAATTCAAAACACACATAAGGTCATCCATCATAATCAAGGCTATCAACCATAGCCAAGCACTAACCATTCAGCATTCTTTTACCCAATTCAAACTCATATTATCTTTGAGTTGGCTCATTTCCAAATCTCATTTCACTTTCACAAAAACATGGCCGTAACTCATTTTAATACTAAAAATCACTATTTCATTATCTCATCAATATGACTAAACAACATTTTACTCAAAATCATCTTATTTTGTCATTGAGTTGCATTTCTTTTTCAAAAGTTCACTTGACAACTCTATTCATCACTTTCATCATAATATAATTTGACTAGCAATAATCATCATTTTCTCAAAATCAATCTTTTCATGTCAATACATATATTCTTAGTTAAATTTATTATGCAACTCAACTAACAAACTAGGTTATATAAGAATTTAGGGAAAAACTATACACAATGCAGAAATATCCGGATGAATGAAAGACATCCAAAGAAACGAAAACCTTACTTAGCAAGACCTCTAATAAATGATGTATCAATTTTTCAACTGTCTGGTCACTGTTAACCGAAATCTAAACGACCCTAATGTAACTTCATGTTTTTTAGTGGTTTAATTCTAACCTGGTTAAATATTTGTCAGCTTATGATATTATAAAAATTTAACATGTCATTAGTTATATATGTTTTCCGCGTAATACGCGGGTAATAATCTAGTTAAGGAGACCAAACAACATGTTTTCTGGACGGTTTTTAAGATGATTGAGCTCTATGTAAATGTAAATACATACATACATGATAAATCATATATACGTACACACGTAGATATATCTCATCTCATACTTACATGTTATACATACAACATAATACATGTCATATACCAATCAGTCCATTATCTTTTAAAATAGATTTATTAACAATTTACATTAATTTACTTTGCATTAATTGCTGCCACCATTACTACCAGTCGCGGCCACCACCACCGGCTTGGTGTCGGTATTCATTGAATGGGTGCAAGGTGCAAGAAGCGGTTAACCGATTTTGATTATTAATTTTAATAACCGGTTTCGGTTATTTATTGAAACAGTAATAACCGGTTACGGTTAACTTGTACCGGTTAATAACCGGTTTCTAGGTTTTAAAACTGGAACCTATCTAACCGATTTCGATTAATAATAACCGGTTAACCGATATCGGTTAACCTATTCGGGTTTTTTTAACCGCCCATTATAATATTGAGAAAGTGGTGAACAATGGGGAAAACAATCATTTCCGACAAGTCTGAGCGACGAACCCATATTCCAAAAAACCCATATTCCAAATAAACATCATTTTCTAAACACAAAACAAAATTCATCATCCCAAATCTCAAAAACAACCAAAAATTGATGTTGGATCTGATGAAAGAAGCATTAATCTATATATAGTATAGATATATTGAAAGCTTACGAAATCATCTGATGGTGCGATCTTTCCGGTTATATCAGTGTATGTATATAATATGATTGATATATATATATATATATAATATTCTTATATATGATGATATATATATATATATATATATATATAGTTTCCTTATTTTGAGAACCATTTTTTTTGTAAGAACCATGAGAACTCTTAAATTATATATTTGTTCACATGTTTTTTTGTTCATTCACATGTGAAATGATATAAAAAGTATGTTGTAGAAGAAACTTTTTTATGAAACCTTCAAATTAGCCTTTTGTGAACTTGTGAATGAATTTATTCACGTTTTTTGTTCACATGTAACAAACGGCTATATATAAGGTTTTGAAAAAAATTTCTTCTGTAACATATGTTTTTATAACGTTACACATGTGAATGAACAAAAAAACATGTGTTCCTATATGAAATTTAGGAGTTCTCACGGTTCTTACAAAAAAATGGGTTCTCAAAATAAGGGTCCCCTATATATATATATATATATAAATAATATGTGATTAACCGGTTATAGGTTAACCGGTTAATAATCGGTTTTGGTTTTGAAAAGAGTAATCGGTTAGTAACCGACGGTTTCTGGTAACCTATAATCGGTTTTTACTATTCTGGTTACTAACCGGTTTCGGTTACCGGTTACAAATCGGGTCGCTTCGGTTAATCGGTTTTTTCTTGCACTCCCTATGTGCAACAAAAAAATCTGCCTCGAGATGATTCAATATGAACTGAAGCTTATGTTCCGGCCCAAATTGGCCCGAGAAAACAGATATAAAGCCCATTATGACCCAGTTATAGTAGTATAAAAACAACAAATTGACCTAAAAAGAGAGAGCATATAAGTTAGGGCGCCCAATAAGTTATTATCCCTAAATTGAAAGAGGAGAGAAAATAAACCGCCGGTAGGGATGATCAATTACGATGCTACGAGGTATTACGAGCTAGGGCTGAATGAATTAGGGATGGATGAAGCAGAGGTTAAGCGATATCGAGCACGTGTGGCAGGAACTGGTCATGAAGGTGATCCTCCTACGGATCCATCTAAGCTGGTGATGGTACGGATCTGTTATAACCCAATCACCGGTAATTATACTACAGAAGACCAGAAAGAAATGTTGTGGGAAACAGATGAGAATGGATATGCTCTCCTCGATTGCGATTATTTACCAGAACCTCGCCCTGACCAGCTCGTCCTCTATGGTGATGGTACTTGTATCTATCTATATCTATATCTATCTTTCATTTTATCTGATCTCTCTAGCTCCTTTTTGGCTAATAAATTAACCCATGTTTATATTAATTATTACTAGATGCCCCACCTGCAAAGAAACTCCCCCCAAAAGCTTCTGAAGCTGATAAGAAGAGGAAGACGACGAAGCCGATGAGGAAGAAGAAGAAGAAGACAAAGGTAACAATTAAATACAAGACCCATTCTAACCTTCTATTATTATTATTATTATTATTTGCTATCTGTTATTTATGCTCTTTGTCTTTAATTATTAGTATTAATAATAGTAATAGTTTCCGAAAGTATAGAGTTTTGCTGTTTCATGTAGTAATAGCCATGGCCCACGGCCTCTGTTATGGATGATGATGATGATGATGTTTCATCTTCAACATCAAATACGCAATTTAGTCTTGTGTTACTATCAAGTCTGTTCTTATTCCCTTCGTTGTTTCTAAAACTCAGATAAACTGCTTTGCTTTGGTTAATTGCCAGGCAACAAACCTTGAGGAGCCAACGGACAATACATCCTCCCCCACGAGGAGCGAGACAATTGAAACATTGGCCGAGAAGAATCTGGATACTCTTATGGATCCATCTGCATCTACTGCCCCCGGTACCCTTTAATCTAAACCCATCGTTTTATTCTTAACTGTCCATCTTGTCAATCTTTCTAAGCATCGCACTCTGCCCTTGTTAATTATAGTCTGTAATATCAATTGTTAGGTACCCGATTTCAACCACATATGAATCAAATCCTCCGTGTCATAAGTCGCTGCAACCACTGCGGACCCCTCCTCGATGGTCTTGTAACTTCTGGTACACAATTTGTTACTTTCCTCCCTTTTTTCTTTTAAAATTTTTTTATCTTGAACTGTTACACTAATCAATAATACTCCGTAATTAATTTGGTTCATTGCAATACTGTTTAATTCGGTTATTCTAATACTCACTAGAATACTATACTTTGCATTGATCAAAATGGATTCGATGCTTAATTGTAGAGGATAGTTTGCTCTATATATAGATCGAGCTGTACAATAAAATAAACATGCATAACTAAGGAAGCCGAATTTTTTGCATAGGACCAGTTAAACTTGTCTACATTCTTACGGTCTCTTTAGAAAGACCTATTCTAAAAGACTAATTAATCTATAAGACGAAGGGGCCATTTGGCTCAAGGATTCTAAAGATTTTCATGGAAAGGAATTTTGCTGTTTCATGTAGTAATAGCCATGGCCCACGGCCTCTGTTATGGATGATGATGATGATGATGATGATGATGATGATGATGATGATGATGATGATGATGATGATGATGATGATGATGATGATGATGATGATGATGATGATGATGATGATGATGATGATGATGATGATGATGATGATGATGATGATGATGATGATGATGATGATGATGATGATGATGATGATGATGATGATGATGATGATGATGATGATGATGATGATGATGATGATGATGATGATGATGATGATGATGATGATGATGATGATGATGATGATGATGATGATGATGATGATGATGATGATGATGATGATGATGATGATGATGATGATGATGATGATGATGATGATGATGATGATGATGATGATGATGATGATGATGATGATGATGATGATGATGATGATGATGATGATGATGATGATGATGATGATGATGATGATGATGATGATGATGATGATGATGATGATGATGATGATGATGATGATGATGATGATGATGATGATGATGATGATGATGATGATGATGATGATGATGATGATGATGATGATGATGATGATGATGATGATGATGATGATGATGATGATGATGATGATGATGATGATGATGATGATGATGATGATGATGATGATGATGATGATGATGATGATGATGATGATGATGATGATGATGATGATGATGATGATGATGATGATGATGATGATGATGATGATGATGATGATGATGATGATGATGATGATGATGATGATGATGATGATGATGATGATGATGATGATGATGATGATGATGATGATGATGATGATGATGATGATGATGATGATGATGATGATGATGATGATGATGATGATGATGATGATGATGATGATGATGATGATGATGATGATGATGATGATGATGATGATGATGATGATGATGATGATGATGATGATGATGATGATGATGATGATGATGATGATGATGATGATGATGATGATGATGATGATGATGATGATGATGATGATGATGATGATGATGATGATGATGATGATGATGATGATGATGATGATGATGATGATGATGATGATGATGATGATGATGATGATGATGATGATGATGATGATGATGATGATGATGATGATGATGATGATGATGATGATGATGATGATGATGATGATGATGATGATGATGATGATGATGATGATGATGATGATGATGATGATGATGATGATGATGATGATGATGATGATGATGATGATGATGATGATGATGATGATGATGATGATGATGATGATGATGATGATGATGATGATGATGATGATGATGATGATGATGATGATGATGATGATGATGATGATGATGATGATGATGATGATGATGATGATGATGATGATGATGATGATGATGATGATGATGATGATGATGATGATGATGATGATGATGATGATGATGATGATGATGATGATGATGATGATGATGATGATGATGATGATGATGATGATGATGATGATGATGATGATGATGATGATGATGATGATGATGATGATGATGATGATGATGATGATGATGATGATGATGATGATGATGATGATGATGATGATGATGATGATGATGATGATGATGATGATGATGATGATGATGATGATGATGATGATGATGATGATGATGATGATGATGATGATGATGATGATGATGATGATGATGATGATGATGATGATGATGATGATGATGATGATGATGATGATGATGATGATGATGATGATGATGATGATGATGATGATGATGATGATGATGATGATGATGATGATGATGATGATGATGATGATGATGATGATGATGATGATGATGATGATGATGATGATGATGATGATGATGATGATGATGATGATGATGATGATGATGATGATGATGATGATGATGATGATGATGATGATGATGATGATGATGATGATGATGATGATGATGATGATGATGATGATGATGATGATGATGATGATGATGATGATGATGATGATGATGATGATGATGATGATGATGATGATGATGATGATGATGATGATGATGATGATGATGATGATGATGATGATGATGATGATGATGATGATGATGATGATGATGATGATGATGATGATGATGATGATGATGATGATGATGATGATGAAGATGATGATGATGATGATGATGATGATGATGATGATGATGATGATGATGATGATGATGATGATGATGATGATGATGATGATGATGATGATGTCCTTTAGAATCTTTGAACCAAACGGCCCAAAATAGTTATATAACACGGATAGTTGGAAACTTGGAACCAGTCACACGACCTGTCCATCAAATATTACCATTGCTAGTGTTATGTTTCATATACTGTACACAGAGTCTTTGTTATGCTATTGTTAGAATATAGTACATGTATCATACCAGATCTTAACAATTTCTTATGGGATTATTTTCCTTGATAATAAGGGTTGTGGTTCCTGATATATATTTCAACAATATATATTCATTGCGTGATGTGAGTTTCGAGTTTTTTCATTCTGTAGCTTAGTGTTATTTTTTTAAACCATGCCCTTGATCAATTTTATGTATATATATTGATATTGATTATCATTATACAACGTTTACTTTATTTATTTTATTTTGAACGGCAAATTTTATTATCTATTATCAAGTTAAACACATTCTAATTGTTGACTTAATAGTAATAATAGATAAATTAATACTTAAATGAAATCCCATAACGTCAATTATTTTATTACGATGAAGAAGAATCTATTGTCATTCATCCAACATCAATGAAGCTTATTTTTGCTCCCTTTAAAATCCATTTTCAAGTTTATCTATCTAACCAATATCCTTGGGTTGAAACATAGTAATTATAAAAGTGTTAGTCTTAGACATAGACTATCAAAACAGAGCATGAGTAAGTATATGTAGAAAAATATTACTATACAGAGCATAAAGATACTCCATTTGCAGAAGACCATGTAAGACAAGACAATGACCTCTACATGACAGGGACCACGGAGTATAAACCTGAAGCTTAACCAATGATTGTTATCGAAGACTTCATTGAAGTGGTTCTTTAACTTGGCAACCTTCAAAACAAAATTATATGTCACCAACTCAGTAGTGAGAAGTCAAATAGATCAAACTCAAATGAAATCCATTGAGTTAAAATCTATCTACTTATAGGACTTTAGCAAAGTGACAAAATAAGCAATTTGTAATAAACAATCTGTGCACCTCATTAGTTACTTTTAGATAATTAAACCATCTAAACATAAACCCTACTTTAAGACCATTTTGTAGTAAATTGTAAAAGAGAACTATATGAGCTATTTGCTTAGTTTCTGCATATATAACTATTTGAAAGAGAGGATGCAAAAGTCACCATTAACTGTCCAGCTTTTAATTTGGAAGTAAAAAGTAGTAAATGGAAGTTGGTATCATTTGAAAATTAATACAACATATACCTTACCTTAACTTCATCAAAACATGTTGATTTAAAAACCCTAAACGACACCAATATTAGAGTAATATGGAACCCAAAAAATTCAAAACCAAATATGAAAAAGTACACCACCAAGAAGCACAACATATAGAGAACTTTAGATAACCAAAATCAACACTTTAAAGGCCTTATTTGAGATCACCTTGTAACATTAATCTGAAATAACCAAGATCCAAATATCTACATGTCAAATTTTTAAATTTGCAACTACTTCAATTATAGAATTTGATTATTTATTCTAACTATCTTGCTTACCCAATTTGTCTAAGAATGGGTCTGGTTAAAACTTGGTTTATTACTGTCCTTCCTATGTTAGCTCTTAGTTAAGGCTTACTGGAATCATTGATCACAGGGTCAAGCTTCTTGTTACTAAAAGCTTTTTTTTATTTCTTCCAAACCATTATTGTTAGACCCAATTTCTTTAGGAATTGACCAGATTAAAACTTGGCTTACAGCCATCGTTACTATCAAACTCTTAATAGAGTTGATCGATCGTAAATATAATAAGACATGCTTAGTTAAGGGCTTACTTGAAATCATTGATCACAAGGTCAAACTTCTTGTTACGAAAAGCTTCTTTATTTGTTGAGAAATGTTCACGGCAGAAGGCAACCACCTCCTGCAAAAGAAAAGTGGACCAAATATATTAGCTTCTCCATCTCCCGGGTAAGGCCATAATTAGTTGTATAGCCAAAAATATATTCTGCACTTCACTTCCTGCACGATTTGATATTTCTAATAACCAAAACATCAAGAAAACCATTATCTCAGATACAACAAAGTTCATAACTCTTAACAATCTTTGAGTGATAAATTCACATGTTAACCAAGCTAAAAAGGCAAAGCTGGAACACCATGTGATTACCTGGTAAATTTAATAAAATCTGCTGAACTCTTGCATTTTACATAGCCTGAAATTTAGAAGTTTCAAATGAAGGTTCCTTTAGCTCGGAGAATGTCAATTTCGGCTTTCTTTAAATCACTTGGCTAGGATCTCCGTAAAGACATACCAATGTTAAGAAATGCACAAGTGCTTAAAACAAATTTATTAATAAGATACTGATTGTTTTTTTCACATGTCCAAAGATCAATGTTAATGGTACAGACATATGCATGCACTATGACTAATGACTCGTCAACTCGCCTTAAAATAGAATTATTAGATAGAATTGAAACTAAGAAACATAAGAGTATGCAAAGTGTATCATGAAAAATATCATAATAGAATAAGAGTCTATTCAATAATATTAACTGAAGTCATTAGAGTTTATATAGATCATAAACAACGTTAAAGCTTACATATTTAAACTATAGCAACAACACATAAAAATGTTTAATCAGCAAAAGTCATTAGTATATATAGATCATAAAGATGATAAGTAAACATGACAAAAAGTCAACTGCATTTTAGAGGGAAAAGAATTAAAAACGTAAGTTGAGGCATAAAGTAGATGTCTTTTGCATAAAGATTATCTGGTTTCTTTACCTTGATTCATTATTTATTTGATCAAAGAAAGCTCATATTTTCAGACTTTGGTCACGGAAATGATGCTCTAGATACATGAGAATATGGGTTCTTTAGATGATATATAAAGTGATGATCAGATGCTTTACGACTTCAAAAGTGACAAACGCTACGCTAAGCTACAGTTTCAACACCACGATCTACAGTTCTTACAATCACAATTCGCTTACGAAAAACGTAGAATCTACTAAATTATTACACATAACCAATAAAATGAATACTTCAAACCTAACATGAATTATATATGGCTATTCATGTAAAAAACAAATACATACATATACACATATATAAATATAGATATAGATATGAAGTAAGTGAAGTTACATGAACATGCCCCTGAGAGATGAAACCCTATGGATTAAAGATGTCTAGCGGCACCAATAATATTTGCCCCTCATTTATTTGTCAGAATATTAAGAAAATCATATTTGATTTAAATAACAGTAACAAAGTAACTTCTGCAAGTCTTTATAATTTATGATTAATATCTCCAAAACACAACTTAAATCAAATATGGTTTATATATACAAAACCCAAAACCCATATTCAAATGATATGACCCATACCGAAATCCCTATATATATAACCATATTCATGATTTATATTTACAAACATACAAATAAAGATTAAACTAATTTAGAGATACATTAAAACAAACAAACATGAGATCGAAAAAACAAACCTGGATGAAAGGATCGGAAGTGTGAAATTAACAGTGGAAATAGAAAAATTTTGAATGCTGAAATCTTGATAAATATATTGATTGTATCCATCTAATTTAAAACCCTAAATCCCTAATTTTAGGTATTTCAGGTATCATCAGCAACGAATTTGATGGAAGGAATATGAGGAGGGGAGATATCTGTTTCCTGTACCAAATCGCGTTTGATGAAGCACGAATATGAGAGTTGAGAAGATATTTGTTTAGAGATCTGATTCTTAAAGAATGACGTTTTATCAACTTTGGGTTTCCAATTTCCAAAAAAAAACCAAGCTTCGTTCAAGTGGTGGATACACTTTAGGCCGGTCCTTATACCCGCGTCCGTCCGGCGTCCGACGCGCAACCACCGAAGGACGCTATAAGCACGCCTGCGTCTTCCCTCTCGTCCAAGTCGTTTCTCCCACTTCTAGACGTGCGGCTTTGTGTGTAGTGGGGCCCGATTTGGTGGTAACCGTTGGTAATTAAAAAAAAAAATTCAAATCCAAAATTCAAAAAAAACGGCTAGTTTGCCTTTTTTCATTTTTTTTATATACTTATTTTCTATTTCTATATATACCACTTCCACACTACCATTTCAAATAACAACCTCTTAGAAAAGAAAGGATTTGGGATAAGAAGAAATCGTCATAAAAGATATCATCTTGGGCAACAAGTCAAAGATCTCGGCATTTATATGTTTCCTTATTTATCCAACAGAATTCTTGTATAAATAGGGATGTTTGTAACCATTATCAATCATCATAATCAATAACAATGTAGTCTTTTATCTCCCTATCGTATCAAAGGCTGTATAAGCCTTAAATCTTTTATCTTTCTTTTATTTCAATCTCTGTTTGTTAACATGGTATCAGAGCATGGTTGAATGATTCTAGGATCAAACAACTGCTCAACAAACACAACATCAAAAACTACCGATCATAAAAAATCCAAAATCTAAATTCCAAACCAAAATCAAACAAACCTGTCCAATCGATTCAGAAACAAGGTGTTCGTTGTTCGATTTAACCATCATAAACCACCAGCCCATAGCAGCGGCGGCTTCGGTAATCGAAACCCCTCTTCACCGGAAACCCAAATCAGGCCATGTGTGCGCCTGAAGTTTTGACGGATGTGATGTCGTGTGTCGACAAAGAAGAGGACAGTCTGATGTGTGCTGCCTTGGTGTCGCCGGAGAAGAAGGCTGCCAGAAAGAATCATCTCTCTATTGATGCTCATGATGATAAAGATCGATTCCATATGAAAAAGGAAGAATGGCAGATCTTGTTCTTGAAGATTGAGAAAGAAAGAGAGATAGATATTCACCGGGGATGAATGAACGCCCGCAAGACAGAAAAACTCAGCGGTTTTTTGTATGAAGTCACAAGAAACAATAAAGTTTTTTTTTTTTTTATGGCCGACGAAAATCTCACAAATCAAAAGAACAAGTGGTTTCTTAATAATAATTATTATTGGCTAGATTTGTGAATGACACAAAACAATTCTTTTGTGGCTTTGAATACGGCGGCCGGAGAGAGAGTTAGGGAGGAGGAGAAGATGAAAAAGGAGGATCTTTGTTTTGATGGTGAAAGGTAGCAATGGAAAAGGAAACAAATCATGTGGTCCTTATTTCCCAGAAAAACATATCTCCTTTCCATATATAAGTCAAAACAAATCTTCTCTTTTTATTTTTAATAATGATATTGATACTAATAATATAGTGGGTCTAATTCTCTACCTGGGCCTAGCAGCCGTTTTTTTGGTGATAGTCCAAGCCCAAAACAATTAAATGGGGGGCAGTTTCTTAGTGTCCATAGAAGTGGTGAAGAATCAAATGGCCCATGGATCTTTGATTGTGAAGCCGCAAGAAGACCGCAAGAAAAACAAATCCTCCAACTTGAGGGGGAGATCTTAACCTTCCAACTTGAGGGGGGTGTTAAAAAAAGTAAGAAATATACCTATATTTTTTTAGGGGGAGATCTTAATATTCAACTTGAGGGGGAGTCTTAGAAAAGAAAGGATTTGGGATAAGAAGAAATCGTCATAAAAGATATCATCTTGGGCAACAAGTCAAAGATCTCGGCATTTATATGTTTCCTTATTTATCCAACAGAATTCTTGTATAAATAGGGATGTTTGTAACCATTATCAATCATCATAATCAATAACAATGTAGTCTTTTATCTCCCTATCGTATCAAAGGCTGTATAAGCCTTAAATCTTTTATCTTTCTTTTATTTCAATCTCTGTTTGTTAACACAACCATCTAAATATATAAATTTCTATCACTTTCAAAGTGAAAGTCCCAAGTTTGCAACGATTATGTAATTAAACAACTAATGTAAATTACACTAATAAAGAAAGATAAGAAAGTAAACACGTTTAATTGTAAGTAGTATTAATAATAATCACTATTAGAAATAACACACACAAGCTCTCAAAAGTAAAACAAAAGACTTGGAAGATTAACCTTAAACATAAAGGTTTCATCTCCTTTATATAGTGGTTAAGAGTTGGTTCGACCACCATGAGGAATTCGACCTCATGGTGGAATTCGACCATCAAGATAATTCGACCACCAAGCCCCTATGTCGACCAACTTTAACCTTATTTATCGTAAAAACATATCGTTTAATACACTATTAACTTAAAACTATATTTCTATAATCTGTTGTCACTAGAATATGTACCAACACAACTTGAATTTAACTTCCCAGTAAAACATTTGAGGATCCCGCTATTCAACTTGAGGGGGAGTCTTAGAAAAGAAAGGATTTGGGATAAGAAGAAATCGTCATAAAAGATATCATCTTGGGCAACAAGTCAAAGATCTCGGCATTTATATGTTTCCTTATTTATCCAACAGAATTCTTGTATAAATAGGGATGTTTGTAACCATTATCAATCATCATAATCAATAACAATGTAGTCTTTTATCTCCCTATCGTATCAAAGGCTGTATAAGCCTTAAATCTTTTATCTTTCTTTTATTTCAATCTCTGTTTGTTAACACAACCATCTAAATATATAAATTTCTATCACTTTCAAAGTGAAAGTCCCAAGTTTGCAACGATTATGTAATTAAACAACTAATGTAAATTACACTAATAAAGAAAGATAAGAAAGTAAACACGTTTAATTGTAAGTAGTATTAATTAAACGGTGAATACATGGTTGGTTTATCAAAGAAAGAAGAAAGGAAATATTGTTAAGTTTTTGCACACACGAAAAACTTAACAATGATACAATTCTACAATGAGAGAAAAACACACTAAGTGACTATTGTAGAAATAACCAACTAAATTGCGGCTAGGTCAAGTGATGTCTTATATAGGAGAGAAGAGACATCACATGACAACCCAATAGATGTTGACACATGAAGGTTGTCAACTATCTATTGGTGGATGTTTCAGATCTGCAGAGTTCTCTTTTCTTCATCTTGTTTCTTTCCCAAAACGGCATGAAAGAGAAACTCCTTGATACCAAAACGGTACAAGGTCACATGGCTCCATCTTGATCTTGCAACACGTGTCCTTGGGACCAGTCTTCTTATCTTCATCTTCCCGCCCATATTTGACTTACAAAGCATGGCGGTGAGTCATTGAACTTATCCTTTTAACTCGAAGATAATGCTGGTCGCTGAAGGCTCGCTGATGAGACCTCTCGCTGAGGCTGTCAGCGACTACTTGACTCAGCAAGTAATCTTCAGCAAATCCATGACTCAAAAATCTCCCCCTATTTGCTGAGGAGACTTAGCTGAGTATGAGTTGCTTTTAGAAGTACAATAGATAGATATGAGGGAATGCTGATCTTATTTATTTGACAAACAACTTTACAATAAAGATAGCATTACAAAGATTACAAGTCTTCTTAATCCCATTGCGACTCTTGCTTGGCCTCTATGAAAGCTTTGTCTTGTTGTCTTTCAGGCTTCAGCAGCTCTTGATCAATCAGCTTTATGAACTTGGGATCATTGGAAGACTGAACACAATACTTTCTTATCTTCAAAAGAAAGGCAGAGGGAGCAATTCCAATCTCATTGGTCCTGAAGAAGAGTTCATGACCATGGATATTGCAAAAACAGAAACCTCCCAGCTTGTCATCATAGACCCCATCTATAAAGAGGGTCCTAGAAGGCATTCTTAGATTCAGCAGTGGCTCAGTATCTATATCAGTCTTTGGAACAGCTCTGAGAACAAATGGGCGCTGAGAAGCCACTTGACCAGAAGCTGTTCTTTTTACACCACTTGTTGGTTGCTGAGGAGGAGGAGGATATGGATGTCTGGAAGTGCTGAGAAAGGAGTCTTTAATTTTGTATTTCTTCTCCATTTGATGTATATGCCTTATTTGCTCACCTGCCATTTTGATCAAGGGTTCAAACCCCACAGCCTTCTTATCCTTGATCAATTTGTAAACTTCAATCCATTCAGTTGGCCCAAGTGTATTTGATTTGACATTTTTCAAGGTATATAGCTTGGGCACTCCTTTCCTTTGCAGGCTTAAATTCATTCCTTGTTGTGTAAGAGTGACCTGCTTGACTGACAGATCTCCTCTTTCCTTTGCCTAACCTCTCTCGATTCGAGATAGGTTGCCTGACCTTCTTCAAACGTTTTAATTCGCTTGGCAAAGAATTGTTCTTCATTCTTTCTCAATGCTGCCAAACCACCAGATTGCTGAGCCAATCTTTTCGTTTCATCATCAGCATCTTTTAATTCTTCATTAACAATCTGCTCACTTATGAATTTCTGAGACAGCTCCTCTTCTTTCTTCTTGCTTAACCGTTCATGTTGACGAACAACTTCTTCAGGAGACTGTTCAGCAGTAGCAGTTGTGGATTTGGGAAAGGCTCCAACCATAAGCTTTTCTTGTTGTTCCCTTGCTGAAGTGGGAACCTTTGGTGGTTTGCTTGGAGTAACCAATGCTGCTTTACCCTTATCAACGTATTTCTTTTCCAGGGCAGCATGGAACTCAGCAGTTGGCTTGAAGATTGAAACATTGATAGGCCTCGCTGATGCACTTTCAGCAGCGACCACTTTTTCTTTCACTTGCTCCCCCTCAACACTTGCTGCCGGTTCAACAACCTTCTCAGCTTGCTCCCCCTCAATGTTAGCTGCCGGTTCACTAACCATCTTAGCATTGCCAGTTTCAGTGGGGGGAACTTGGGGAGCATTTTGTGTTGGGTCCTCAGCATTTTTCTCCCCCTTGGAAGTAGCTGAGGTACTGGCTACTTCCACATGACCCTTCTTGAGGAGGCCCAATATTTCACCCATTATACTTTTGAGACCAACAACCTCCTCTTCAAGTCTCTTTGTCCTGGTGACAGATTCTTCAAGCTTCTTTTTGTCAACAGCGACTTGAAAGGGAGTGCGAGAGAAGACTTGATTTTTGAGGGAAGAAATTTCATTTGTGAGAGTGGTATGAAATTGTTTTGTTGTTTGGAGAAGGAAGAGACAGTGTGATCGAGTTTGTTAAGTTGAGCAGTGAAGAGAATATTAGATTGGGAGAGTTCAGAGAGTGCTGGTACAATTTCTTTAAGAGCTGAAGAAGAAACTTCATTTTTCAGCTTGTCCAAGGAGGCAGCCATGGCAGAATTAGAGACGCTGACCTTCTTCATGCTTGCATTCAGCAAGGCTTGATTTCTTCTAAACAATTCTCATTTGACTTGGTTTGGGTGACTTGATTTTTGGTGATCCCAAACACCATACCTTTGAGCTCAGCTAGCTCATCAATCACCAAATCCTTTCCAGCTAACAACTCTTGAAAATTTTCATGAGCTTCAATGTGAATCTGAGCCATTTGATCTACCAGCCAAGCATACAAGTATCCATGTCTGTTGCCTTGGCTCTGGCAAATTTGCACCCTTGTCAGCAGTTCTTGCAGCTGTCGAGTTTCCACATAATCAAGACCAGGCACTTTAACAGCAGTACAAGCTTTGACAAGTTCTTCATCAGCAGAAGGAACTTTTAGATCTTTAAGAGAAACTGGATACTTAGAGCAAGGAACTCTAAAGAAGTCTGGATGGTGCAATGGGGGCACCTCCATGATGATTTCATCATCAACTTCTTCAACTTCAACATACACACCTGGCCTTATTCTCTGAAGGTGACACAATTCTATCCTTCTTTGAAGCTCACCATCATTTACCTCAGGCACATAATCCCCATAAAAGCCATCCTGCTCATGAGAAGTTGTGGGTCTATAAGAGTAGCAAGGTGGAGGAGGCATATCACTCAACATTTTGGGATATCCTCAAATTCGGTGGGAGGAGAGGCGATTAGCACATAACCCAAATCTTCATCTAAGAAACCACTTACAAAAACCTCATCTTCACTTTCTTCTGCGGCAGCGAGTCTAATTTCAGCATCATGATCTTGGAGATCAAACTCGCTGCCCAGATCTTCATCATCAATCTCCATTTCAGTGAACAACAGATTTGTCTCGGTCCCTGCACTAACAGTTTCCGAGACTTGTACAACAATATTTTGGGTAAGGGAACCTGGTGCCTCAATCTCAGTGTGTTGTTCCACCAAGATATCATCGGCCGTAGAATGGGTTGACTCTAGCATCACCTGTGATCCGGCTGCTGTCAATGACTCAGAGGGTAATAAAGAAGAAGGAGAATTATTTGGGGGAGGAGTTGGACTTTGACCTCTAGTGGGTTGGGGTGACCCAATAACTTCACCAACCTCGCCTACAGAAGTTTGAGTTGAGGACGCTGCCTTGGATTTATCTTTGGTCTTTTTAGAGGCTTTGGAGGTCGCTGGGGGGTTTACCAGCGAACCAGCCTCAGAAGGCATTTCAGCGTCCACAGCGACCGTATCAGCCACTTCATCAGAAAGAAGTGTTGCCTCCCAGTCGCTGTCTTTCGGGTATAAAGAAGGATTAAGAGAGAAGAGTACCTCTTTTATATAAGCAGTGAGGCGTGCAACCAAGAGATCAGCTGGTTGCTTGTAAATGTTGTTACCCACCCTCGCTATTGGAATCGTTGAGGCCTTGGGCAGCTCATATTCATTTCCCAGTGCCTCCTTGAAGATGAGAGAAAATATTCTAACAAAAGGCACAGTGTGTGACCTATTGTTCATGCTGACCTTATTCTTCATGTCATTGAAGATCAGCTGGGCGTAATCAACAAACCGCCCCTCAGCAAGTGCATGGATCATGGGCATCAATGTTGTTGATGCTTGATTGTATGATCCAGAATTTCCACCCATACACTGAATCACATGGGTGAATAGAACTCTCCAGATCCCAGGGAGATTTTGCTTTAGAGGATTGCTTGGAATTGCTGGAGGGTTCTTTAAATTATAGTTGTACCCAATGGAAGGCAACCAATCCTTCCATTCAACATCACTTGCTGCTTCCACAAATGCATTCTCATTAGTAGCTTGTGGAAATCGAAGAGTTTGGCGAAGAGACGCCGGAGTAATGGTAATCGTCTTTGCCCCCTGACGAACAGTACCAGTGATGGACTTGGATTCATCATCATACTCACAAGTCCACCAAAACTCACGGAGAAGATGAACAAATATCTTTCCCGGATCTGCCATGATGCAATATTTGGCAGGAGAAACATGGATAAAGTCCAGCATGGGCTTGTATCCTTCAAAATCTTTTGGCAACTCAGAGGTGCCAACATGATTGTTGGATTTCACAACAATCTGGGAAGCAGAGAAATTCACCTTGGAAGATTTTGTGATGTTTGTAGGAGTGAAAACAGGTGAATTAAGATAAGTGGTAGGAGCTTGTTCCTGAACTTGTTGTTCAGGAGCCGGTGGGTTTTGTGCGGCGGCGGTAGAGGAAGATGGAAGGTTTTCAACATTTTGAGGAATATCTGAGGAAGAAGCCATAGATTTTTGTAAGGATGAAATGCGTATAAGGTGTTTGATAAAATGTCTGTGAGAGAAGATGAACAGATGGAGAGAGAGATTTTTGATTTAGAGAGAGAGTGAATAGTAATAGGAAGCGTGAAAATAAGTTATGAGGTGAGGTTATATATATAGGGTATGGTTGTGGGCCACAATTTCTCTCTCCTTCTTTTTATATTGTGGAACAGTTGTAAACAACAACTGTTTTCGTACTTTTATATAATATAAAAAGGTTTTGAGAGTAACGTTTTAAAAATAAAAAAGAAATTTTATCCAAAAAGTTCTTGAGTGCGCGCCATATTGAGCAGTCATAACCTGTCAGTCAGACTGTCACAACAGACAAATGACGTGATCAAGAGCAAAAATCGAGGTGACCTTTCAGTTTGAATGTATAAAACATGTGGTTCAAAACTTTGCCACGTCACCCTCATAGTTACTTTGAAAACACTTAGTTTTGAAAATATCCTATGTTTTATTTTGAAATACAACATGCTGGAAGATGCTCAGCATGCTTAAAGCTTTTTGTCAGCGACTTCACAACTGACGTTGGTCGCTGACTACAGTTTTTGGCAACCTGTCAGCCATGAACGGATTTGATAAGTCTTTACCACTAGCCGTTTGCTATTGGACTAGATGAAGACTTTTAGCTCTTCATTGCTATTGTTTGCTTTTTCCCAAAGCAACAGGGATCAACGGATTTGATAAGTCTTTACCAATAGCCGTTTGCTATTGGACTAGATGAAGACTTTTAGCTCTTCATTGCTATTGTTTGCTTTTTCCCAAAGCAACAGGGATCAACGGATTTGATTAGTCTTTACCAATAGCCGTTTGCTATTGGACTAGATGAAGACTTTTAGCTCTTCATTGCTATTGTTTGCTTTTTCCCAAAGCAACAGGGATCAACGGATTTGATAAGTCTTTACCAATAGCCGTTTGCTATTGGACTAGATGAAGACTTTAAGCTCTTCATTTCTTTGAGATCAGCGAGTAAGACTGACTTAAGCTCGCTGAGTTAGCATACATGACAAGTCATGTCGCTGATTCCCCATTCAACATTCCTAACTTGGTAACAAGCAGTTTGAATCTAGTTTCATCCAATGGTTTAGTAAAGATGTCAGCTAGTTGATCATCAGTTGGAATGAAATAGATCTCAATATCACCTTTCATGACATGATCACGAATAAAGTGATATCGAATGTCAATATGCTTAGTTTTGGAATGTTGAACTGGGTTGTGTGTAATAGCAATAGCACTTGTATTATCACACATGATTGGAACTTTAGAGTATTCCAAATCATAGTCAGCAAGTTGATGTTTCATCCATAGCATTTGGGCACAACAGCTCGCTGCAGAGACATATTCTGCCTCAGCTGTGGAGATGGAAACTGTGTGTTGCTTTTTACTAGTCCAACTAGTCAGCTTCCCCCCCAACAGTTGGCATCCTCCACTGGTGCTTTTGCGATCAAGCATGCAACCAGCATAGTCGGAGTCAGAATATCCAACTAATTCAAAGTTGGAGTCTTTTGGGTATCAAAGACCCAATGTGGGTGTACCCTTGAGATATTTAAAGATACGCTTCACAGCGAGGAGATGAGATTTTCTAGGAGAAGCTTGATAGCGAGCACAGAGACATGTTGCAAACATGATGTCTGGGCGACTCGCTGTGAGATACATGAGTGACCCAATCATGCCACGATAGTAAGTAGGATTCACATACTTACCATCAGGGTCAGCGTGAAGATTATTAGGAGGGGACATTGGAGTTCATTTTGGAGTGACATGGGTGAAGTCAAACTTATGCAACATATCCCGAATATATTTTTCTTGATTGATAAATATTCCAGTGGGAAGCTGCTTGATTTGTAACCCCAGAAAGAAGGTTAGTTCACTCATCATGCTCATTTCGAAAGTGCTCGGACATAAGAGAACTGAACTTTCGACAGAGTTTTGTGGATAAGGAACCAAAGATAATGTCATCGACATAAATTTGCACATACAGAACATCACCCTTATGCTTGTAGATAAATAGGGTGCTGTCAATGGTTCCCCTACGAAAACCATGGTCAAGAAGGAAGGTAGACAAAGTGTCATACCAAGCTCTAGGAGCTTGTTTAAGACCATATAAAGCTTTATTAAGCTTGTAGACATAGTGAGGATGCTTTGGATCCTCAAAGCCAGGAGGCTGCTTAACATAGACTTCCTTATCAAGAGCACCATTTAAGAAGGCACTCTTGACGTCCATCTGATAGACAATGAAGCCTTTGTAAGCAGCATGAGCGAGAAAGAGACGAATGGCTTCAAGGCGAGCAACTGGAGCAAAGGTCTCATCATAATCAATGCCTTCAGCTTGAGTGTAATCTTGAGCAACCAGTCTTGCCTTGTTTCTGATGACCACACCAGCTTCATCCATCTTATTCCTATAAACCCATCGTGTGCCAATGGGTTCTTTATAGGGAGGAGGAACAAGGAACCAAACGTGTTGTCTTTTAAATTGTGTCAGTTCTTCTTGCATGGATTCAACCCATGAGGGATCAGCCATGGCTTCACCAATATTGGCAGGCACAATTTGAGAAAGAAAATTGACATAGAGACAAGTATTACTTGTCGCTGAGCGAGTTTGGACACCATTGTGTGGATTACCAATCACATGGTCAAGAGGGTGATCAGCAGTCCATTTGAGTGCTGGTGTGTGAATAGAAGAGTGATTCACAGCGGATACTGTGGTGGTAGTATCACTAGGAGTGGGTGTATAAGACGAGAGATCGATGGTTAGCAAGGGTTCAGAGTTGCTGACAGGAGGGTCACTGAGAACAGTGGGTACCTCTTGCTGAGGGGTGTCATCCTCAGCGTCTCCTGAAAGAGGATTCGCTGAGGCATCATGGAATGTTTCCTCAGCGACACATTCAGCATCTTGAGCTTCAGTTGAGGGAGGAACATTAATGGAAGTGGCATTAATTGTTCGAAGAAGAGGCTCAACTGGATCTATAGAATAAATGTGAGCAGCGATATACTCATCATTTGGTGAAGAACTTGAAGACTCAGCGATAGGTTGTTCAGCAACATCATGATGTGTCGCTGATACTTCAGACGAGTCAGATAGATCGCTGAGGATTACTTCAGCAGATGACTCATTTGAGAGATCACCTAAAGCTGAACAGCTTTCATCAAAAGTAACATGAATTGATTCATCTACCTTTTGAGTGCGAGTATTGTAAACTCTGAAAGCTTTGCTTATAGAAGAATATCCCAGAAAGTAGCCATCATCAGCTTTGGGATCAAATTTTCCTAAATGATCCTTATCATTTAGAATGAAAACTGGGCAACCAAAAACATGGAAATATCCAATTTGAGGTTTCTTGCCCTTGAGAATTTCATAGGCAGTCTTATCATGTCGCTTGACAATAAGACACCTATTTTGAGTATGGCAAGCAGTACTAACTACTTCAGCCCAGAATTTACTAGGAAGAGAGGACTCACTGAGCATGGTTCTTGCAGCTTCAATGAGAGTTCTATTTCTCCTTTCAGCTACCCCATTTTGCTCAGGAGTGCGAACAGAAGAGAAATTTTGTCTAATCCCTTGATCAGCACAAAAAGTCTCAAGAGTGTGGTTTCTGAACTCAGTGCCATGATCGCTTCTGAGTTCTTTAACACGTATGTTGTTGAGGTTTTCCATCTTTTTAATGAAATTAATTATTTCCTCAGCAGCATCACTCTTAGAATGAAGAAAGATTATCCAAGTATATCGTGAATATTCATCCACAATAACTAAGGTGTATCTGCTACCCCTTAGACTTTGGACATTCACTGGACCAAAAAGATCCATGTGAAGGAGATGGAAACAACCACTGATAGAGTTGGCCTGTTTGGTCTTGAAGGTGGCTCGGTGGCTTTTACCTTTTTCACAAGCACCACAAAGCCGGTCCTTCTCATAAGTGAGAGGAGGAAGGCCTCGAACTAGATTTTTCTTGGCCAAAGAGTTTATGGTTTTGAAATTCACATGCGACATACGCTTGTGCCATAACCAGTTGATTTGAGAGGCAGATTTTGAGAAGAAGCAGGTCTCGCTGTCAGTTTTGACAGGAGTGAAATCTACCAAGTAGATATCTCTTTTTCTTGAAGCGACCAAGACCACTTCTTTATTGACATTAATCACTGTGCCTTGATGCTTATCAAGGATAACCTTGTAATCAGCATCGCACAATTGACTGATGCTGATCAGATTGTGTTTCAATCCATTCACATAAGCAACCTTAGTGAATTTGATCAGCCCATTGGAGAGAGACCTATATCCTTCAGTTTGGCCAGTAGAATTGTCGTCAAACACAACTGTGGGACCATCGGTCTCCACGAAGTTATCCAGCAGGTCCTTGGATCCAGTCATGTGTTTTGAACAGCCGCTGTCCAAATACCACACTTCTTTTCCTAGCGAGGCCTGCAGGATAACATAAGAAGGATTTAGGAAGAATTAAGAGCATCCTCGCTGATAGTATCATCAGCAGAGGATGTGAGAGGAAGATGAGCAAAGTCATCATCATTTGAAACTAGAGGAAGAGGGGCTCTAGGATCAACATTTGGATCAACTGGGAAGTCAACCAGCTGATGAGCAGGAAGCATGTCACGAGCCACTTCATTAGTGAAGAACTGATCTTCAGAGGTGAAAGTGACAGAGCTTCCAGTGTTGAGGACAACCATGTTGCTGATTTGATTATTTTCCCCATATTCAGCAAGCACACTGTCATTACCATTGGTAATGATTTCATGAGCCTGGGAAAGGAGATTCGCTGAGCGGCAATGTACTCAGCAATGTTGTCATTAGTAAGAACAACTTCATCTCCCAAGCTGATATTGGTTTCAGCTGGGGAAGCTCTCTCAGAGATTTCAGAAGAGGGATGAGCAGCGGAAGCTGAGGGAAGATTTGGCTGAATGACTACTTCAGGAGGATTCCTGGAGTCTTTGTCATCGCAGTCAGCAGCGATGTGTCCTTTTTCGCCACATTAGTAGCATTTCCTTCCAGCCTTCTTATTTTGAGTTAGAAGTTCCTTGAGTTGAGAGGTCAAGTCGTTGACTCGCTTGCTCAGCTCACAAATCTCATGATTTGAGGAAGAAGATGATGCTATAGAAGAGGTCTTTTTCTTCCTGAACTGAACAGGAAGATTCTTGGGAACAGGGCCAAGAATAGATTTGCCCTTAGATTGAGCATTTGAAGATGAAGGGCCCTGATTGTTCATAACAGCTCGCTGACCTCCTTGCTGAGGAGGTCTGACTTGCTGAACAGGTCGGGGTTGCTGAGAACTATGATGAATCTGAGCAACTCGCTGACCTCCTTGCTGAGGAGGTCTGACCTGCTGAACAGGTTTTGGATGACGAGGGACAAAAGTTCCCTTTGGGACATAGACAGAGTTAGGTTGCTGATAACGAGCATCGGCAAACTTAGCTCGTCTATTCATTAAGTGCTCATGCATAACAGCTTTTCTGCCAGCAGGAGAATTATTAGAAGAAGACGAGGGCTGAGACGCAGGACGTTCAGCGACTGCTGAGGGGACAGAAACCTCAGCGGGTTGACTAGCAGGCACAGCTCGCTGAGGAGTGCTGTAGTCATAGGGAATAGCGACCTTGCTTCTCCTAAAGGGTTCAACATTGAAGCCACCATTGGGCTTGATAGTTAACATTCGAGGAGCAAGAGGCTTGAAACCATCACTTGAAATATTTCCTTCAAAAGTTTGGGAAGAAGAGTATTGAACACGGCCTTCATTGGGTATCATGTCAATGATAGGATGATTAGGAAAGATGGTTTTAGCAAAGCTAGTTGATGAGCTAGTTTGCGAGGAAGAAGAAGTGCTGGGAGAAGGGGACTCATCACTCAGTTCAGAGTGATAGTCAATACCTTTAGTGAAGTAATTTTTCAGCTTCTCATGGTTTATAGAAAGTGTTTGGTTAAGAAGCTTTTGGGACTCAAGCTCAACATGGACGTTTCTAAGGTCCTTGAGCTTGTCAGCTTTATCACTTAACTCAGCACTAACTGAGTTAAGTTTGGACTGAAGGTCGGCACGAATAGACTCGAGATTCAAGTAAGAGATTCAAGAATAGTAGGTTTGTCCTCTTCAGAGGCAGAGGAAAAAGTGCATACCTTCTTGATTGTGGCATTGACCCACTGACTGGAGCATACTTGGTCCTTTGTTAGCGCCTGGTCATCAGCGAGTGCCATAAAGCAGATGGCATCAACAAAGTCCTCGCTGTCAGAGACATCAGAGTCAGCCCAGTCATGTTCTTCAGCAACAAGACCTTTGGCGGGAGTTTTGGCTTCTTCAACATCAGCCATCTTGGCACGAAGCTCATAATACTTCTTTTTGTATTCATCAGCAGGCTTGACTGAAGAGGGCCTCGCTGATGATGAAGAGGGCTTCGCTGCCTGCAAAGAAGGAATAGAAACTTTGCAATCCTTTTGGTAGTGGCCTTTTCGACCACACCTCCAACATTCTTCCTAAGACTTGTCCACCACTGGTTTTTGGAAATTAGTCGACCTACGACCATTCCATTTTTTTGAATAACGCTTACCAGCGATGAGAGCAAAGTTCATGAAGTCCGAGAACATCTCTTGTCTCTCCTCAAAATCGAGGTCATTGACAAGATCTTGGACATTAGAGGGGGTAGAATTGCTGATGTCCATGTCAAGATGGACAGGACTGACCTCAGCAGAGACCAGGGCAAGAGGGTCATGAACATTAGAGACACTAGATAAAGAAGAAGAAGAAAGTTTGATGACAGATTTCATTATGTCATCAGGAAGGGTAGTAATGATAAGATTCCTCAACCGAGCATCCAGATTGACAAGCCTACGCTCATCATCTGTCCATTATACTTCTGGTTTAATGAGCTCAGTGACAACTTCAGGAGCATCAGAAGTGGCTCCTGGTGTCCTGGTAACCAGAACAGGTACATATGGCCCTTTGGTTAGGATGGTCATCAGATAGGGTTCAACTCCTACGATGTGTAGGAGCATTCTCTCCTTCCAAGATCCGAAATCATGTGAATCGAATCTCGGTGGGATGGAGACATACCCAAAATCTCTGGTATTTACCAGAGAAGGAACAGAAGACATAATAAAAGGAAAGGAAAGAAGAAGTTTGAAGCAAATGAACCAGCATGCCTCTTAGACTCAGCCTCAGCTCTCAGAGTTTGAGCGAGGGCTCTCTCTTCAAATTGAAGAGTGCCATAGAGTGACTCTAAGTCATGCTCTTTCAGTTGCTTAGTGGTTCGAAGAATTTGCCTTAAACCTTGCCATTTGATAGGCAAGACGTCAATGAACTTGTAGCATATTTCAAGAGTATTATGCTCTATGCCCACATTAGTCATATCATTCAAAAGGCACTTGAACCGATTATACGTGCCATCCAGATTCTCATTAGGAAGAGAGAAGAATCCTTCATAGGCACGTTTGAGATCTATTTTCTTGGTAGCAAGAACATCTGCCGTACCATCGAATCTGGTACACAGATGATCCCATACCAATTTAGAAGAAGAAAGTTTGATGACAGATTTCATTATGTCATCAGGAAGGGTAGTAATGATAAGATTCCTCAACCGAGCATCCAGATTGACAAGCCTACGCTCATCATCTGTCCATTGTACTTCTGGTTTAATGAGCTCAGTGACAACTTCAGGAGCATCAGAAGTGGCTCCTGGTGTCCTGGTAACCAGAACAGGTACATATGGCCCTTTGGTTAGGATGGTCATCAGATAGGGTTCAACTCCTACGATGTGTAGGAGCATTCTCTCCTTCCAAGATCCGAAATCATGTGAATCGAATCTCGGTGGGATGGAGACATACCCAAAATCTCTGGTATTTACCAGAGAAGGAACAGAAGACATAATAAAAGGAAAGGAAAGATAAACAAAAATTTAAGGAAAAGATTTTAGATGCAGAAAGTTAAAGTACAGAAAGAAAGAAAGATAATCTTGCAAACTTTTTCTCAGATCAGATTCGGTGTGTCGAACCACCGCTCTAATACCAACTGAAAGTCCCAAGTTTGCAACGATTATGTAATTAAACAACTAATGTAAATTACACTAATAAAGAAAGATAAGAAAGTAAACACGTTTAATTGTAAGTAGTATTAATTAAACGGTGAATACATGGTTGGTTTACAAAGAAAGAAGAAAGGAATTATTGTTAAGTTTTTGCACACACGAAAAACTTAACAATGATACAATTCTACAATGAGAGAAAAACACACTAAGTGACTATTGTAGAAATAACCAACTAAATTGCGGCTAGGTCAAGTGATGTCTTATATAGGAGAGAAGAGACATCACATGACAACCCAATAGATGTTGACACATGAAGGTTGTCAACTATCTATTGGTGGATGTTTCAGATCTGCAGAGTTCTCTTTTCTTCATCTTGTTTCTTTCCCAAAACTGCATGAAAGAGAAACTCCTTGATACCAAAACGGTACAAGGTCACATGGCTCCATCTTGATCTTGCAACACGTGTCCTTGGGACCAGTCTTCTTATCTTCATCTTCCCGCCCATATTTGACTTACAAAGCATGGCGGTGAGTCATTAAACTTATCCTTTTAACTCGAAGATAATGCTGGTCGCTGAAGGCTCGCTGATGAGACCTCTCGCTGAGGCTGTCAGCGACTACTTGACTCAGCAAGTAATCTTCAGCAAATCCATGACTTAACAAAAAGCATTTTATCTTCCTCAAATCATTCCATAAACCATTTTTCATAAACTATTCCATTAACAATGTCTAGAAGTGCGTGGACTCAATCAGAAGATCTTTGTTTGTCGAGGTGTTGGGTGTTGAGGAGACCGGACCCTGTTACGGGTAGGTGTGAAATGAATAATCCCGGCGAATCCTTTTGGGACGACGTTACTGAAATGTTCAACAGGGACACCACTGAAGGACCACGAAGCAAGGATCAACTAAGAGGTCACTAGAGCATGATTCGGAAGGAATGCAAACAGTTTGAGGCAATTTGGTTGCACTTGAATGCACAGGCGAGGACCGGCGATGATGAGCAAAATTATGCAACGGCGAATCAGCTATACCGGGAGAAGCATGGGAGGGGCTTCAGATACTAGCACTGCTTCAAGGAGCTTATCATGGTTACTTTTTAATTGTTCTGAATCATGAAGTGAACTTTCTAGTTTGATTAAGTGTGTTTTAGTATTTTTATTAAGTGTGTTTTAGTAGTTTGAATTATGTATTGTCTTTTAGTATTGTAATGTCTTTAAGTATTTTAATAAAATATGCCTACTTGATGATTTAATAAGAACATAAGTTTATTCATAATTTTAAAAACATTACAAACTTAATAAAGAGAAACATACAACATAATAGTTCGTGAAACACATTATTAAAACACAGACTTATTTCTTCTGCTCATATACTGCTTTGGCAGTCATGATCAAATGGTCCAAGCTGATGACCGCGCAAGCAAGTTGTTCCATAGCAATTTGAATCTTGTCGATCTTTCCCTGCAAATAAGTAAAGTATTGACACTCAAGATCAGTACAATACCCAGTTTGTATATATTTGATTTGTTCTTGACACCATTGCTTCTTCGCTTTTAGTTTTAAACCAACTGCAACCAGTTCCTCTTTGAACATTTGGTGGTCGAGGATATCAGCCATGATACTATCATTCACTTGATCGACAGTCATTGGTGGTTTTCGGGAAGGGACATTTGATGAAGAAGCCATTTCAGCTCTATAAAAGTTTGAGTTTTGATCAGAAATATATGATAAGAATCAAGTATTTATAGGTCAACTAAAAGACGCTCCTCCAACGTTCAAAATTTAAAAAATTTACACAGTCAGTCCCTCAAACGGCTGAATTCAAAAAAAAATTATAAACGTGACCCTCAAACGGCTGAATTCAAAAAAATTACACAATTAGTCCCTGAACGGCTAGCTGGATTGTCACTCTGTATATACACCAACCCCGACCACAAATCAGTTGCATCACCATTCCAATTTTCATTCTTCTACAAACTCACTCAGTCTTTCTAACCAAATGGCGTCCTCATCATCAAAAAAGAATGTTCACCGACCTCGTCTGACCGAAGATGAGATGAAAACACGAATCATGGCTGATATCAAGGAGGACACCCTCCTTCAAACTGAACTGTCTGGGGTCATGGGTTACTTACGGGAGAAAAGGCGACAATGCGAGCAAGAGGTTGAGGCAATACAAGCACCAGGCCGCAAGGTCTCGAAGCACGAAGAGACATATTCTTTGTTTCTGCAGGGTGAGATCAATAACGTCAAGAGGGTGGTCGATAATGTTTTTAACGCCGGTCACACGACAAGTGGTGGCTCGACGAAAGCGCTTACCGTGGCATACGAAAAATGTCAATAAAAGATGATGAAGATGAAGAGTAATCGTATCATTATTATGTATTTCCTTATTTTTATCAAGTACTGTCTTTTTTAATTTTGTGTTTTCTTTTAATTTTAAGTAATGTAATGTGTTTTAATAATAATAAAATGTGTTTGTTTAATTTTGTGAAAAAGAAAAATGAAATAATAAAATAATGAATGAATAGTGGAAGAAGTGGTAGTATAAGGAGGGGGGTGTTCTTGGAGAGAGAAAGCTGATGAATAGTGGAAGAAGTGGAGAAGAAGTGGGTAGTATAAGGAGGGGTGTTCTTGGAGAGAGAAAGCTGATGAATAGTGGAAGAAGTGGAGAAGAAGTGGGGAAGAAGTGGGTAGTATAAGGAGAGGCCTTATGTGAATTCAGAGGTCGCAGGTTCAAACCCACCTCCGAATTGTTTTTTATTAAAAGCTCATTTATAGCTTATACAATAGAACCTCTATAAATTGATACTCGATAAATTAATGACCTCAATAAAATTAATAATTTGTCCGGTCCCAACTTGGGACCAGTACAAAATTGGACCCCAATCAATAAAATAATAAGATAATAACTTTTTTGAAATCACAGTGTATTTATATTGGTCCCAACGAAACTATAAATTAATAATTACTAAAATATTCCAAATTTTGGTAGAAAATGAAATATAATCACTTGTTTTTTTGTATAACTTTAGATCTATTGTGAGTTTATCTATAAATCTCATCAAACTCAATAATGCAGTGTAAGAGTTTGGGCATTGTTTACTCGTATTGAAACAATAAGTTGTGAAGAGTTCTATCTTTAAATCATCCTCAACTTCGTTATCAATCGGATTTTGAATGGTTTCTGTCACTATTTCTTCAATGTTTTGAACCTCTTAACATTTATTATTTTCACTAGCATAATTTAGCAAGTGATTCTGTTAGGTCGAAAATCGACCAAGTATAATTTGTTCAGAAATAGCTGAAGTTTAGTGAAGACACTTGTACAGAATTCTGAGGTCGTTCAGAATTATTTCACTGAAGCTTCACTTCAGTTCAGATCAGCGTATCAGAATACCGTTCAGAATGAAGTCAAAGACTGAAGTCTGAAGAAAGAGAATCAAGCTCAGATGTGGAGCTCAGAAGTTGATTCTGCCTGATAGAAAACTGAAGCATCTCAGTGTAAAAGTATTTACACACTTTTACACTGATTACGAGGAAGACTTTTTACTCTACATACCTTTACCCAGTTAATAGATTTATCTATTAATAAAAGGTACAAGGTTAAAGCATAGGTTGGGAACAAAGTACAACAAGTCACATCAACTGACTTTTATACTCTTCCTAGGACAAGCATGTAAGGAATTAGGTTTAATTCCTTAAATGCTCCCAACCACATTTGTACGATCTTGTCCACGTCATCATGGACTTGGTCTATAAATACAAAGTCTTCTCACAACTTGCAAAGAGCTTGAAACTTTAGCATTGCAACTTGTGAGATATACTCTAAGTAAACTTACGAGTATTTCCAAGTTATTTAGATCACTTGTATTTCAGGATTGTTTAGATATTTACACTTGGGTGTTTATCTTTGTTCCGCAACAATCCTTGTATTTGTTTATAAATCATAAATCAAATACATTAGAAAGAAAACAACGTGTCTCAATGCTACATACTTGATTATACATATTTATATCTTTATATAGTTTCTGCCATTTAGTTCTTGCATTTTACTTTAAGTCATTTGTTTCTTGTTATCCATATCTGGATCGTAAACTGAACTTGTCAATCAAGATCAGTTGTACTTGCCAGTCGGGTTTAGTTAATCATCTATATTTGGGACTTATAATTGGTATCAGAGCAGTAAGGTTGAATTATATCAATTCGTTAACCTTTGATCTGCAAAGATGGCTGACTTTCAAGAACGACCTGACCCTAATAATACTACTCCACCTACCCCACCCCCTGTCATCAACAACAATATACCATCGCATAATGTACACGTACACTTTCCAAATAATCCTGTTCCCAAGTTTGATGGGAACAGTGAAAACTTTCAAACATGGAAAACATGCATGCTAAAATATATTGTTGGTGTTGAAAGACATTTGCCCGATATCTTAAAAGAAGGACCCTTTGTCCCCATGAATGCTTCTACAGTTGTCAGAAATGCCGATGGGACTCCTAGGCAGTCACCTAAGGAGAAGGATCATTGGTCTGAGGAAGATCATAGACTTGTAGACCTTGACACTAAGTTACAAAATATGATTTTATATGCAGTTCCTGAAACTCTTATGCCCACTCTTGTTTTACTTGAAAATTCCAAATTAATGTGGGAGGAACTAATGACACAGTTTGAAGGCACAAATGAGACAATTGTCACAAGAAAAGTTGCTTTAAACAAAAGATATGAGTCTTTCTTTGCTATCCCTGGGGAAACTTTAACTCAAACTTACATCAGATTCACAAATCTGGTAAATCAACTGAAAGCCCTGGGTGTAACCAAAGATAAATAAATTTTGTTGGAAAAATTTTGTGACATTTTACCTTCTAAATGGGAAAATTTGATCTTGGTCTTAAGACAAGGAAAAAACTTGCACAGTCACACTCTTGCTTCCCTATATAGAGCCTTCAGGTACACTGAAGAGAACAAAGCTGAGAGAGCTGTGGCTGAGCAAGATGCCAAAAATCATGTTTCTACCAGTTCTGGTATGGTTCAGTATTCTGAACCACAGAGTACTGCTCTACTATCTTCTGAGAGTGACACTTCTGACTCGATGAAGAAGATGGTTTCTGAAATGTTAAAAACTGGTATTTCTAGCAATGTTACTCATGATTGTGATGAGGATGACAATGATGATCTGGTTGCCATGCTGGCTAAAACGTTCAACCGTTTTAAGGCCAAATCTAATCGATCTGGCAAACCTTTTGCTTCCAGCGCTTCTATTGACAAGTCTAATCTTGAATGCTTTAAATGTGGCAAGAAAGGACATTTCATGAAGGAATGCAGATCTAGTCAACCATCATCATCACAATCTGCCCCTAACCATTCTATTTTTCAGAAATCTGATGACAGCTATAAGGCCAAGTACAAGAAGCTAAAGGCACATATGGCTCTCCTGGCACAAGACAACTCAAGCAACAGTTGTATGATTGCCAAAAATGAAAAATGGGAAGAATCTGATGAATCATCTGATGATGAAGAAGAAGTTAGGGACATGTGTTTCATGGCGCAAGAAGATCAAGGTCATTTGGTCAAATCCGATGTTGAATCTGGTCGTTGGGTGGATATAGTAATGAAAAAGGTCAGTGATTTTGGCTTTGAAAGTAATGAGGAACACAAACTGGACCTCTTGGTTCTTTTAGAGGCTGACATCTCATTTGTTGAGACAGTGCGTTCAGAAAGTCTAAAAATGTTTGAAAATAATACTTCTGAACTGAACGCTAGTCATGCCAGACTGAAAGAACTGAAGGATGTTCATTTGGCTCTAAAAAGTTATCAGTCTATGGTTGCCACTTTAGAATTGGAAAAGGAAGAATTAAAACCATCCTTGAAAAAGAACAAGCAATAATTAAATCTTGGATGAAAGCACCAAGGCCAGATGCTGCAATTAAAAATACTTTTGCATCTCAAAGAGCAGCATATGAGTCTGGTGATCTTCATTTGGCATCTATAATCACTGATTTATATGCACTTCCAAAGGAAATAAAACCTGAAATCATTTTTCCTAAAGTTGGCAAGCAGAAAACTGTAACTAATAAGGCCAAGGAACAATCTGAGGGTAAATCTGAAACAGCTCAGACAACTGTTTCAGAAAGAATGGCTAAATTCAAAAAGCCATCCCCTCAGACTTCATCTAAGGTTCCTAAAGGCCTAAAGAAGAAGAAAAATATCTCCCCCACTGAGCCATCTACCTCAGATTCAGGTAAGGCTCAGGTGTCTAATAAAGAATCAATTTTGTTAAGGTTAGAAAGTCAATTTCAACTATTGGCTAGACAAGTGCAGAGTTGTAATGCACGTTTAAAAAATGTTGAAACTCCTCCTCTTCAACCTAAACAAAATACAAAACCTTTTTCTAAGCAAATCAAGCAGAAATCTGAAAAGAAAAAGGTTGTAAACCCCATCAAACCAACTATTTTCCTGTCATCTGAAATAATGACTGAAATCCCCTTTGATGCTTCTGTTCCTTATGAACCAAAGAAATCTGAAAAGAAAAAGGTTGTAAACCCCATCAAACCAACTATTTTTCTGTCATCTGAAATAATGACTGAAATCCCCTTTGATCCTTCTGTTCCTTATGAACCAAAGAAATCTGAAAAGAAAAAGGTTGTAAACCCCATCAAACCAACTATTTTCTGTCATCTGAAATAATGACTGAAATCCCCTTTGATCCTTCTGTTCCTTATGAACCAAAGAAATCTGAAACTGCTAAGGGAGAGTCTAGTGAACCCATCCATAGATGGGTTCCCAAAAAGAACTAATCTTTGTTTGTGTGCAGGGAGACCGAAAGAAGAATATATGGTTTCTGGACAGTGCTGCTGGCCGAACCTTGACTGGTTATCAGACCCTGCTAGAGGAATATAGGGTGCAAGAGGGGCCCTCGATAGTTTTTGGAAATGATGGTAATGGAAAAACTGAGGGATATGATGTTCTGAATAATGGTCAAGTCAAATTCACACGTGTTGCATATGTGAACGGTTTAAAATATAACCTGATCAGTGTCAGTCAACTATGTGATGATGGCTTTAAGGTTTTATTTGATATTTCACAAGGCACCATATTCAACAGAGATGGAAAGGTAGTACTGATTGCACCAAGGAAGGGAAACATTTATATCATTGATATGAATCCTTATACCACTGAACAATGTTTCTACTCAAAGGCAGATGAAGACACAAACTGGCTGTGGCACAAGAGGTTATCCCATCTGAACTTCAAGAATATTAATAAGTTGTCTAGAAAACAACTTGTTGATGGGATACCCTCTATGTCTTTCAATAAAGACAAGCCATGTCCAGGTTGTGAAATGGGTAAGTAGAAAAGAGCTTCATTCAAGACAAAGCAAAGTTTTAGTATAACTGAACCTCTTCACATGCTTCACATGGACCTTTTTGGACCGGTGAAATGTTCAGACCAGAGTAGGAAAGAAGTACACCCTAGTTGTTGTTGATGAATATTCAAGATATTGCTGGGTGATTTTCCTCGGGTCCAAAAGTGAAGCTGCTGCTGAAATCATTGCTCTCATCAAACAAATTGAACTCAAGCACAAGCGAAAAGTTTGTCAGCTCAGAAGTGACAATGGCACTGAATTCAGAAATGCTACTCTGGAGTCCTTCTGCACTGAAACTGGCATATCTCAGAACTTCTCCTCAGCACACACACCAGAGCAGAATGGTGTTGTAGAAAGAAAGAATCGTACGCTGATTGAAGCTGCTAGAAGTATGTTGAATGAATCTGGTCTTCCCAAGAATTTCTGGGCTGAAGCTGTTGTAACTGCTTGCTACACTCAGAACAGATCTGTTTATGTCAAAAGACACAAGAAGACATCCTATGAAGTACTCACAAATAGAAAGCCTAATATTGGATACTTCCATGTATTTGGATGTCCAGTATACATTCTGAATGATTCCAATCAGCTTGGAAAATTTGATGCAAAAGCCGATGAAGGGTACTTCCTAGGATATTCATCAAATCGCAAGGCCTTTAGAGTCTTTAACAAGAGACTTGAAAAGGTTGATGAGTCAATTCATGTTACCTTTGATGAATCCAATTCTGCAATCTTTAAAAATTCCATTCCTGTACCAACCTCAGAAAGTCCAATAAGTTTTGGTGATTCTGATCCTATTGCTGAATCTGGTCAGTCACCTGAACCTGCTTCTGAACATCTCAGTTCAGAACCAGTGATAAACAAGCCTAGCAACATTCCATTCTATCCTCCAGTCAGTTTCAAACTACCTTCTGAACTGACTATTGGATCAGATGTACATGCTGCTTTACCTCTGATATCAGGCTCCACTGAATTACCCCTATCTGAACAGTTTCATGATGCAAATCATGATCTGCAGGAGGAAAATGATGAGACTGAAGTGGTCTTTTCTGAAGCACCTCCTGAAGTAAATCAGAGGAGTTCTTGCACTGATATCATTATTCATCCTGGTCATTACACTAAGTGGACAAGAGCACATCCAATCGAGCAAATCATTGGAGATTCTACTAGTGGGGTTAGACCAGAAGAGCCACAAGCGATCAATGCTTAAATGTCAGCTTCTTATCTCTAATAGAACCAAAGAAGATTGATGAGGCTATGAAAGATCCTAGCTGGGTTGAGGCCATGCAAGATGAGCTCAACCAGTTCAAAAGGAACGATGTTTGGGAACTTGTTCCTTGTCCCAGTAACCTGAAGAAAGAACCAATTGGGACAAGATGGGTCTTCAGAAACAAGATGGACGAAGATGGCCATGTGATTCGCAACAAGGCAAGACTTGTTGCAAAGGGTTACTCACAAGAAGAAGGAGTAGACTTTGACGAAACTTTTGCACCAGTTGCTAGGCTAGAAGCTATCAGAATTTTCTTAGCTTTTGCAGCTCATCATGAGTTCAAGGTCTATCAAATGGATGTCAAAAGTGCATTTTTGAATGGTGAACTGGAAGAAGTTGTGTATGTATATCAACCACCAGGGTTCATAAATGAAGAAAGACCTCATTGGGTGTACAGACTGAACAAAGCTTTATATGGTCTGAGACAAGCACCTAGAGCCTGGTATGATACTCTTACTAAACATCTTCTGAAAAATGGTTTTAAAAGGGGTACAATTGATAACACTTTGTTCATATTGCATGATAGAAGTGATATCTTACTTGTACAAGTTTATGTTGATGATATTGTGTTTGGTTCTACAAATAACAAAATGTGTGAACAGTTTTCCAAAATTATGTCATCTGAGTATGAAATGAGTATGATGGGTGAACTAACATATTTCTTGGGTTTACAAGTCAAACAAACCAGTGATGGTATTTTTATAAATCAAGAAAAATATGTTAGAGATTTACTAAAGAAATATCAATTTGATTCAGTCTCATCAAAAGATACTCCCATTTCTGCACCTTTAACTTTGGACTCAGATCCCAATGGAAAACCAGTGGATCCCACAAAATATCGTGGAATGGTGGGATCCCTCATGTACTTAACTGCTAGTAGACCTGACATAATGTTTGCAACATGCCTTTGTGCAAGATTTCAATCTGATCCCAGAGATGCGCATGCAAATGCTGTGAAAAGAATTTTCAGATACCTTAAAGGTGTCCCCAGACTTGGTCTTTGGTATCCCAAAGGCTCAAGTCTAGATCTAATGGGTTATTCAGATTCTGATCATGCAGGTTGTAAGATAGATAGGAAAAGTACCACAGGTGGTTGTCATTTCCTAGGTGGCAAATTGGTTAGTTGGACAAGCAAGAAGTAGACTGCAGTATCACTCTCCACAGCTGAAGCTGAATACATTTCTGCAGCCAGTTGCTGCGCTCAGATTCTGTGGATGAAGAACCAACTACTTGATTATGGTGTTAAGTACACAAAGACTCCAATCTTTTGTGATAACACCAGTTCCGTCGCCATCTCTCACAATCCTGTAATGCACTACAAAACCAAGCATATCGACCTCAGGTATCATTTTATTAGAGATCACATTATTAAAGGTGATATTGAACTTCATTTCATTTCCACTGATAAACAACTCGCTGATGTTTTTACAAAACCCTTGGATGTCAAAACATTTAAACATCTCATCAGTGAGCTTGGTATGCTAAATCCTGTATAGCATTACCTCAGGGGGAAGTGTCAAATATTTTTGTGTTTAAAAGAAGTTTCTCTCTAAGGGGGAACTTTGCTTTCTGAAAAATATTTTGACTGAAGTGGCTCAGAATTTCTGAAATGCACTTCAACTGAAAAGAATTGTGTAAACTGAGATGGTTCAGATCCAATAGTTCTGATCACTCTCAGATTTATCGAGTCCTTTCTGAAATAAGTCAGTCCTTTGTAATGTCTTTTGGATACTTGGTCATTGTGTGTACACGTGAAGATTACTGTATAACGTTTGAATAATGATGTATTTTCTGACGTGGCACACAAGTGGCGCCGTAAATAAGAAAGTAATGATCACTTTTTCATTAAGAGTGTTGAAAAGTTTTCTGAAAAGTGGGGCCACAACCGTTATTGCATTTAATGCGGACGTGTTCTCAAAATTATTTTCGGATTTGAAACCCGATCAAAATTGATTTCAAATGGGTTTAAAATTCAAAATTAATTTTATTTATTTTGGAAACTCTTTGCATTCCACCATAAATATAAATACTTTTCCCAAAACAAATTCCTTCATTTACTTCATTTCTCATTTACTCCCAATCATCATTCTCTCTCATTCTCTCATTCCTTCTAAATTCCAAACCCTAAAATCATCATCATTTTCAGTTTTAACTTGTAGAAAATATGGCAAAAACATCATCATCTTCTCAAATCAAATCTTTAATTAGTTTTGATTACAATCCGCCTAGTGCAGTCAAGCCATCGCCTATATGGCCAAAGGGTTTTTCTCCTTCAACCCTTCGTTTCAATATGAACAACTTTGTTGCCCTTCTAAATATAAAATCAAAAACTTTAATGGGGAGGATCAATAAGTTTTGGGAAGAGTCTCCTCTCCATTTTGCTTTGACTGCAAATCCACAAGCATTGTATCATAGATACTTGCTTGAATTCTGGTACACTGCTATCGTTAGCAAGGATGAAAAATCCATTGCTTTCACTTTAAATGATGGCACCTTGCAGTGTGTCCTTTCTCTTGATGGGTTCAGGGATGCCCTTCAATTGAATTATCTTCAACCACCTTCAGTCTATGCCAAAAGACTGAAAGGAATTAACTTCAGAGAAGTTTTACTGGCTATGGGCCATGATGGCATGGTTGATGCCAACAATGAACTGAAGACCTCCGGACACATTTTTCTGTCTGGGTTTGGCAATTGCTGGAGGTTCTTCTGGACTCAAATTGTTGAGTGCTTGGGGAGAACTCATGGTAGTTTAAACCAGATTTCGCTGCCCCAAGTGGAGATGGGTTATTATTTGTGGCATGGCATTCAGGTAGACTTCGCTGAGATACTCTTCTCTCAGTTAGTTGGTAAATTAAAGGGCAAGAGAAGTCTACACATTGCCTTTGCACGATTTCTGAGCATCTGTTTCATGAATATACTTGGTGATGCTTACAACAATGGAGGGCCTGAGCTTTCAGCACCAGAGTTCTGCAGAGATTTCTCTAAGGCATCTACTTCAGAACCAGAACCAGAACTCTCTGCTGCTATGCTTCAGGTAATTTCTAAAACTGAAACAGCACGACCGGCTGACTCAGAAAGGTCACCAAGCGGGTCGCAAAAGAATGCGAGACCCATTGGTGCACCTGGTGGTAAAATGATTAAGTTGTTCAAATCCCAAACAACTTCTTCCACCCAACCACCAATTACCTCCTCCACTGACCAACCTAAGGATCTCCCAAAAGATCCCTCAGGATCTCCAAAGGGCTTATTAAAACGTCGTAAATTTAAGCAGTCCTCACAGCCCAAGGACATAGATACCGAAGCTAACCCTTCTGGTTCTTCCCAACAAGAACCAGAAGAATCGAGTCCAAAGGGAAACCCACAAGCAGCCATCTCCAAAACTTCTTTAGGAGGAGATGGTGAAGAGAATATTAGTGTCACACCCCCAAAATATTTAATTTGCGGAAGATAAGGGGTGAACAATAATGGAAATCACAAACACATATTATAATAAACGACCTCTAAAATGAGACGTTTTGATAAACTTTTATACATAATACTTGTTGAGATATTACAAAAGAATGACTTCAAATATCAACAAGCTAAGACACCTCCAAATGTTTGTGACTCCAAATAGTATGCATCACGTATATGCATCAAACAACTCAAGTACCTGAGAAATACACATTTTAAAGTTTCGTCAACATAAAGTTGGTGAGTTCATAGAGTTTATAATAAGGATTTACCTTTGGATCACAAGATTTGAATAAGATATCGCGTGCACACGACTATCAAGTAACCCTGGTTTATTTCAACCAATAACATTTATCACATGCTTATACCTTGGAAACCGAATACCTTAACCATACAATTCATGTATATTACCCCTCATGTGACGCTAATGCTTTAACGCAATCACGATTAAGTTCAAATATTAATTATCCGTTGTTCAGGTTAGCGCTACTAACCCGGATAGGGGTGTCAACCCAATAGTACTATTATTAATATTCGCGTTCTCATTTATCGGTCCAAGTTCAATATAGGGGATTTCAAACCAAAGCATTGTAACGAACATATAAGCATGGATTATATAACAATTGTGTCCATAAAATGTAAGTTGTATCCATAAAATAGTTGTATCCATAAAATAGTTGTATCCATAAAATAGTTGTATCCATAAAATAGTTGTATCCATAAAATAGTTGTATCCATAAAATAGTTGTATCCATAAAATAGTTGTATCCATAAAATAGTTGTATCCATAAAATAGTTGTATCCATAAAATAGTTGTATCCATAAAATAGTTGTATCCATAAAATAGTTGTATCCATAAAATAGTTGTATCCATAAAATAGTTGTATCCATAAAATAGTTGTATCCATAAAATAGTTGTATCCATAAAATAGTTGTATCCATAAAATAGTTGTATCCATAAAATAGTTGTATCCATAAAATAGTTGTATCCATAAAATAGTTGTATCCATAAAATAGTTGTATCCATAAAATAGTTGTATCCATAAAATAGTTGTATCCATAAAATAGTTGTATCCATAAAATAGTTGTATCCATAAAATAGTTGTATCCATAAAATAGTTGTATCCATAAAATAGTTGTATCCATAAAATAGTTGTATCCATAAAATAGTTGTATCCATAAAATAGTTGTATCCATAAAATAGTTGTATCCATAAAATAGTTGTATCCATAAAATAGTTGTATCCATAAAATAGTTGTATCCATAAAATAGTTGTATCCATAAAATAGTTGTATCCATAAAATAGTTGTATCCATAAAATAGTTGTATCCATAAAATAGTTGTATCCATAAAATAGTTGTATCCATAAAATAGTTGTATCCATAAAATAGTTGTATCCATAAAATAGTTGTATCCATAAAATAGTTGTATCCATAAAATAGTTGTATCCATAAAATAGTTGTATCCATAAAATAGTTGTATCCATAAAATAGTTGTATCCATAAAATAGTTGTATCCATAAAATAGTTGTATCCATAAAATAGTTGTATCCATAAAATAGTTGTATCCATAAAATAGTTGTATCCATAAAATAGTTGTATCCATAAAATAGTTGTATCCATAAAATAGTTGTATCCATAAAATAGTTGTATCCATAAAATAGTTGTATCCATAAAATAGTTGTATCCATAAAATAGTTGTATCCATAAAATAGTTGTATCCATAAAATAGTTGTATCCATAAAATAGTTGTATCCATAAAATAGTTGTATCCATAAAATAGTTGTATCCATAAAATAGTTGTATCCATAAAATAGTTGTATCCATAAAATAGTTGTATCCATAAAATAGTTGTATCCATAAAATAGTTGTATCCATAAAATAGTTGTATCCATAAAATAGTTGTATCCATAAAATAGTTGTATCCATAAAATAGTTGTATCCATAAAATAGTTGTATCCATAAAATAGTTGTATCCATAAAATAGTTGTATCCATAAAATAGTTGTATCCATAAAATAGTTGTATCCATAAAATAGTTGTATCCATAAAATAGTTGTATCCATAAAATAGTTGTATCCATAAAATAGTTGTATCCATAAAATAGTTGTATCCATAAAATAGTTGTATCCATAAAATAGTTGTATCCATAAAATAGTTGTATCCATAAAATAGTTGTATCCATAAAATAGTTGTATCCATAAAATAGTGTATCCATAAAATAGTTGTATCCGTAAAATAGTTGTATCCATAAAATAGTTGTATCCGTAAAACAGTTGTATCCATAAAATAGTTGTATCCGTAAAACAGTTGTATCCATAAAATAATTGTATCCATAAAATAGTTGTATCCATAAAATAGTTGTATCCATAAAATAGTTGTATCCATAAAATAGTTGTATCCATAAAAAGTTGTATCCATAAAATAGTTGTATCCATAAAATAGTTGTATCCAGAAAATCTAACGGTCTTTAACGGTCAGATTATAACTTTGTATTTCTTGTTTTAAATTCATTATAGGAAGATTATAAGTGATTAAATACCTTGTTAAATGATGATTCTGGGAGATTGATGATAACAAAAAGGTGGTGGCTCACGGTGGTTCTTTGACGGCGATCTAGAAACGAATAAAGAAAACGTTTCTATCGTTTGTCTTCAAACATATGAACATGGGTATACTTAGAAAGACCTTATATGCACTCGGGTGATTCCTTTTTACGTTCTTAACGTCTATTGGTGATGATGCATGGTGGTTCTTGACAACGCGAAGGAAGTATATATATATACATATATATATATATATATATATATCGCGTATGTATATATACATATATATAGCGTATGCATGTATATATATGGTGTGGTGAGAGGTTGATCAAACGGAAGCAGCAAGTTTCATGGTGGTCATGATGATGATGATGGTGCCGTGATGATGTTAGCAGGGTGGTGGTTGTTTGATGTTGATCACGTCTATAACTATATATATATATGTTTGTATGAGTGGTATGTATATATATGTCGAGATGGTGTGTTACATGATGGTGGTTCGTGGGGTGATACATGGTGGTTGACTCGTGGTGCATGGAGGTTGGGTGGTGATCGTGTAACCGTAGGGTTTAATGGTGGTGAAGGTGGAACCGTGGAGTCTAAAGGTGGTGGTCGTGAGGTATAAGGTGGTTGAAGCTTTAATGGTGATGAGTTGAAGGTGGTGCATGGAGCCGTGAGGAGAAAGAGATCGAGAGAAAGATGAGAGGGGGTGGTGATCTTTTCTCAATATCTATATCTCTATATATAGCGAGAGGGAGAGATTGAGTTCTCTTTTTGGACCGTTGATGAACACTGAAGATCGACGAGAGAAGAAGGGATAAGAAGAAGAGAGGTGAGGTGGTGGCTGTCGACGAGATGGTGGGCTGGTTTATCTTCATCGACATCATATCTATATCTATACGTACATGTGCATACAATCAAGAAGGGGGGCGGCCGAGATAAGAAGAAGAGAAAGAATGTCGACATCGATCTTATATCTATATTCTATCTTGCATGAAACTAAGAGAAACAGGGGGAGGGGCAGTCGATCATGCAGGGGAGAAGAAAACAATATACTCCCTCCGTCCCACTAGAAGAGTCCAGTTTTGAATTTTCAAAGTCTTTCTTTTGTAACTTTGACCTTAATTACTTTTTATTGCATTATATAATACTTGATGAAAGTTATACTAAATGAAAACACATCTAAAACTCAATCAATTCATATAATTTTCATCAAGTATTATACAATACAAACAAAAATATTTAAGGTCAAAGTTACAAAAGAAAGAATTTGAAAATTCAAAACTGGACACTTCTAGTGGGATGAAGGGAGTATATTCTTTACTATATAATATGGGGGTGGGGGACGTACTTGCTCAGCAAACAAAATAAGAAAGTGAATCTTGCATGATAAATGGCGCAGGGGGTAAAGAAAGAAGCAAAATCCATGAAATGAAAATGAGGGATATTTTATAATACTAAAGTTAAAAAAAAAACGTGGTGGGCTTCATAGATGGCTGGCTGTCGACATATTATATTTATATATGGTATTTTAAATCAAAAATCGTCATATATTTAGTCCGTGATTTAGTCTAAATAGTTGTCGTTAAATCGCCAAAATTTAAATGTAATCTTATTAAGGCTTTAGACATAATACCTTAAGATTTGGTATCCTTTACTTTATTTTAAATATCTTCATTATTCCAACTATTTTAGTTGTTTATAACGTATTATATTAAATAGACCAATTTCTATTTAATATAAAGCTTAATACTTAATATTTCTTAATATTTTTAGATTAAATCTCAATTAATAAAAGATTTAAAATTTTTGTTTTATCCGAAAATTGACGATTGTCACAGTTAGTGTGTCCGCCCAACACACAGTAGAGTCCGTGTCTGCACGCGCACCCCCTGAAACTTCACAAATCTTACACTCTATTGCAACACGAGTTGATGAAGTCTTTGGTGTGACACCACCTGAGACTGAGACTCCAAACTCTACGGCCGATGAAGTGACTCTTGATGATGGTACGAGAGTCATTAAGGCAACCCCCGTATCTACTATCACTGGTGATGAAGCTACGGCTGAGCCAATTCATAAAACTGGTGACGATGCATCTGCAGTAGCAGTTGTTGAACCAGTATCAGGTTCAGGTACCAGTGATCTGAACCTGGGCATATCTGATCAGACTGCAGTTACGACTGACCTCTGGGATGACGATGAGCCACCTCAAGGGGATCTTGATTCCTTTGCTGACTTTGAGTTTGACGAGGGTTTACTGGAGGAGAATCAGTCTTCTGATTCTGAGCCAACCTTCAGCCTCGCAAACGGTTAACCTCCCCCAGAAATCCAAAATATAGTTGTTGAATAACCATATCAACCACCACAAATTTCACATAATCATCCATACTTTCCACCTGGCTCTACACCTGCCTATATCACTTCACCAAAATTTCAACCACAACTCCAACACTTACATCCACAAATTCATAATGTTCCAAGGCCAAGGAGTTTTGATGAGCCAGAGCAAAAAGAGTTGGACTCTGAAACTGAATCTGAGGGTCCAACTGAAAATCAATTGGAAAAGACTCTGGCTGGCCTTAGAACTCTTCCCTTCATTGCTTCTGCTTCTACACAACCTCCTCCTCCTTTGAGTGTGGAAGCACAGTTAGAGAAATCAAATGCCGAAGTTCAGAACCTTGGAACTGAGTTGACCAAAGTTGCTGGGAATGAGGGATTAGTGGCTGGGAAGCTAAATGAATTGGTCTTTGCTTGCAATAACATCAGTTCTGCAATCAGGGACGCCTTCAGACTGACCAAAAGGGATGTTCAAGCTTCAGTTGTTGCGAACTTGACATCCAGCGTTGAATTAATGAAACAAGAAGTCATGGCAGTCGGGAAGGAAGTGAATGAGTTGGTAAAGAAGCCCAGTGTTAATGAAAAAGAACTTGGGACTTCTCTACACTACTAGAAACAGGGCTATCCTTGACCCGCTTTTTATGACCCACGCTAATAGATGACGCGCAAAGTGAGAAGTCATAAAATAAGGGTCATTACGAGTAAATGGATGACGCGTTTTCAGAAGAGTCATAACATATGGGTCATAATCTGTTAAAATTTAAGTTTCCAATTTTTTTCCCTCCCCTGACCTTTTAACTTTTCATTATATCCCGCCCAAAATTTTCCCCAAAATCAACAGTATATCCCTCTTTTCACTTAACAAATGAATAACCTATCTTTCTTTTACCCCTTTCTCACTCTTCACCTGCTTCTCATTCCCTCATTCTCTCCACCATCGCCACCAAATCCGACCACCACAAGGTATTTGCTCCTCTCCCTCTATTTACTAATGAATACTTCTTATTATCACTAATTAGTAATTGATATGGTTTTTGTTTTTTGTATATATGAAAAAAAAGTGTGTTTAGGTAAAAAGATATGGATATCAATCGATTGAAGGTTCAAATCGATCGATTACAGTCAAAATTGATTGAAGGTTCAATATATATGGATATAGTCGTTTGTATCGATCGATTACAGTCAAAATCGAAGCTCCAAAGGTTCAAATCGAAGCCCCATTACAGTCAAAATCGAAGCCCTTTACCTCCCTCCTGTTAAAAGGGTAATTTTAATTTCACTCTCTTTTTGTTTATATATTATTTGTATATGAATACATGTATATATATATATATTTTGTTAAAACTTTTTAATATGTAGAAAGATAAATAACATTTTCGAACGATTCTTTTGATACATATACAATAGTCAAAATCATATCTCTAACAGTTATACTATCATCCTTAGCCATGGGAATTTCGATTCTCATGGATTACAGAATACGAGCTTTGGCAATTGAAAAATGTGAGTCATTAAGAGGTAAAACAACCAGACTTTTTCCTTGTTAATAGTAGCGTATCAAAAATGGGAATTAAAACTGACTGGTATGTTTAGATTGTTTTTTATACTTTTTGGTTTTTATTTTGAATGGTAAATGCGTGTCTAGATAAAATTCGGAATCTGCAACACCAAATGGTGTTTCTGGTTCAATAAGCCCAAACGGATATGGTTTGGTATCTCAATTTGGTTATGGATCATTGACTACAAATAGTTTGGGTTCAAGGTTAGGTGTTGGTACTTTAAACCTAAATGGTGTGGAAATTTACTTGACGGAAAAGCCAGATTTCAGAGGTGGCATCGTTTGCCAACTCAGCAACCATTTCCCCGAAGGGAAAACAGGTTTATACATATGTGTTGATGCTTTTAGGAGTTCATCAGTGATTGCCCAATCTAATTTTTTCAATTGTGTTAGTTTTGTTTTGTGAGTTTCAAGCATATATGTAGCTGTTGTATATTGTGTGCCCAATCTTTTTTTCGATGATGGGTTCTTGATTTCTGTTGTATATTGATTTCTGTCAATAGTTTGTTTTATTTTGCAACTTGGTTCCCTTTTACTATACCAGTTCTATGGCGATTGGAGTTTTAGCTGCTGATCTCATACTTCTTTAGCAAGTACATCTCCATATTCTACTATGTGATAGGTGCTTAGTAGACATAACACACAGAAACACAGCTAAGTATATGCACAGCTTGCTAGAAAATGATAAACAACAAATACACAGTGAAGCACGCTACTTCTCCCATCCATGTTTCGGAACAAAATAAGACATCTTTATATGATTATCTAATTAAGCATTCGGAAAAAGCCAATAGGCAATTGAAAAGCAACTTATGATAGTGAACTTGCCATGTAGGTATTAAAAGTCATTGCTGTTTTACTTCCTCGGTTTAATGAAATATGTTGCTTCCAGATTGATCACGAATTATCATTAATGTGTAGCCACTTCAGAATGTGGGGGTGGCACCAGTAGTTTACTGAGCCTCTCTAATATGACAGGAAAGTGCAACATTTCTTTGCCTTGAAGACCACAGTAGATTGGGACACGTTTTGAGTCAGCTTCAGCCAAAATATGTAAGTTTCAGCCCGTAATGTGGTGGTTATATTAGATTTATCACTTGCCTAATGAAAATGTTACTGTAGAGGCATGAATCACTAAAGGAACAGAGGTTTCCCCTACTAAACACATAAAGAATGTTGGGCTAAGTAGGTTTGGTTCTTTCGTAATATTGAGTTGATGCCAAAAGTTAGTTTCATATATACGCTGCAGATCAAATGGATATGCCCTACTTCTCCTGCTCAACCATTTACTTTATTTGGCGGACTTCCTGCTCAGCCAAAAGAGAATTAGGAAAATTAGGAGTTTGTAATGGTTAACTTTAGAATTGTAAATGAGTTTGTATTTGAATTAAACGCGTTGTTTTATATATGAAATGCGTTATTTTGATATTTGTGTTTTTAATTTTGTATTATCAGGTTTTTAATTCTCATTTAATAGAAAATTAGGAACTGAAAAAAATTATTTTTAAAAAAAAAAAAATAGGTTATGACGCGCAAAAACGCACGTCATAAAAAAGGGTCATAAATGCGTGTCATAAGTGCGCGTCATAAGTGCGCGTCATAGACGGATGACGCCCAAATGCGGGTCATGAAAATTTATGACCCCGTCCTTCCTTGACGCGCATTTGCGCGTCATCTGAGCCATTTATGACGCGCATTGCGGGTCATAAATAGCTATTTTTCTAGTTGTAAGTGTGATTTGATTGAGAAACTGAAGGCTGAGCTCTCTCAGGATTGGATTGCTCAGATTTCTGCTTCAGTTTCTGAGAAGGTTGAACAGAAGATTAGATTGATGGTTGAAGAGGCTGATAAAGATACAAACAAGAAGGTTGACAAAGTAGTTGAAGAAATTCATACATTTATCTCATCCCTTGATACTTCAATCAAGAACCAGTCAAAACAGTTAGATGAAATTCTAACTCTTCTGAAAAAGGAAAGTGTTGTTGCTCCTCCTCCCCCTACTTCATTTACTGAAGAAGATAGAAAGTAGTTGAAAGCGTTAATGGATAAAGAGTCACTGAACCTGAACTCCAATTTCAGATTAAGGTCTCAGTTTGCTCAGCTTTCTAAAGGAATTTCTGAATGCTTACAACAACAAAGTTGGGAACCACTGAAGGCATGCAAATGGCCATTGAAGAATTCACTAAGTTGCCTTCAGAGGTCCCCAAAGGGGGAAAAGTTGTGCCTATTGGTCTGCTTGCAAGTACTCAAGAAATCATTGAAGCAACCAAGAAGCAAACTGAGGTGGAACAAGTTCAGAGATCTGAATCTGAACCTACACAGAAGGATAAGGGCAAGGCCCAAGAAGTGGAAGAACCAAAGAAGAAAAGCTCAAAGGGTTCTGGGATTATTGTTGGTGAGAATGTGGATGAGCATGGTTATCCCTTGCACGATCTTGAGGCTGATAGTAAGAAATTGGAAGCGTTGCAAAAGCAGGTCTCCAATCAATTTATTATGTGGAGGGAAAACAAAGAAAGAGAAAGGGAACAACATCTGAAGATGGGGACCCTTGATCACATTGATGCTGCAGCTCTTGGTCTATCACTAGAAAGATATCTGAAAATCAAAAATGACCCAAGAGTGCAGAAAGCTGTTGTTGATATGCTCGAGTATGAGTGTGGGATGAATTATTCACCTCTGGAACAAAAGCTAGAGAGTCTAACCTTCAAGTTGTCTATTGAAGACTTGAAGAAAAATAGAGAAAAGGAAATGGCAATTAAAAAGAAGGAAATTATGGCTGGAGTTCTGAAGGTTGAAAAAGAGTTGTCAAAACCACCCATAAAGCCAGAGTGACTGGAACAAGGTCTACAAGAAAGAATTCTCGTGATGTTGTCTTTACTACCCTCAAACCAATGTCTGATGATGCTGCTGAACTTGAAAGAAAACATGAGAAGGACCAGTATGATCATTACATGAATCATCGATCGCATCCAGCCAAAATCATTGATATGGAAGTTACAAAGGCTGATGGATTGAAGTTGTTTGATTTGATTGTGAAAAGAGAAGGTAGGGTAGCTGAAGAATACAATCAAGTTTCAGTACACGAGTTTGGGATTTCAGAGCATAGGGAGATGATCCAGATTCTGAGGGGGAAGCCAAAATCTGCTCTAATTGGTGCATGGTTATCAAGAATTCAACAAAAGATGCAAGCCAAGGTAGAGATTGAAAGCAGATTGTTTGGAAAGAAGGGTCATTCTCCACTGAAAAGGAAACCTACTGAAGCACCTTCTGGTTCAAGGCCTGCCAAGAAGTAGCTCCTTTTTCAGTTTATCATGTACTTGTAATATATTTACATTTGTAACAAACATTTCAGTTTGTATATATATGTTGCAAATTGTAACCAATAAGTAGATGGTAAGTTTAAGTTAGAAAAACCACAAGTAAAATTCTGAGACATCAATGATCTATAAGATGTACTTAGAAAATTTTTACAACTTAAACAAAAACTTGCATTTCAGACTTACAAACATGTATAGATAGAAGTCTGAGATGCATGCACTATTTTAGAACAAATAGGGGGAATTTGTTAGGTCGAAAATCGACCAAGTATAATTTGTTCAGAAATAGCTGAAGTTCAGTGAAGACACTTGTACAGAATTCTGAGGTCGCTCAGAATTATTTCACTGAAGCTTCACTTCAGTTCAGATCAGCGTATCAGAATACCGTTCAGAATGAAGTCAAAGACTGAAGTCTGAAGAAAGAGAATCAAGCTCAGATGTGGAGCTCAGAAGTTGATTCTACCTGATCGAAGACTGAAGCATCTCAGTGTAAAAGTATTTACACACTTTTACACTGATTACGAGGAAGACTTTTTACTCTACATACCTTTACCCAGTTAATAGATTTATCTATTAAAAAAAAGTACAAGGTTAAAGCATAGGTTGGGAACAAAGTACAACAAGTCACATCAACTGACTTTTATACTCTTCCTAGGACAAGCATGTAAGGAATTAGGTTTAATTCCTTAAATGCTCCCAACCACATTTGTACGATCTTGTCCACGTCATCATGGACTTGGTCTATAAATACAAAGTCTTCTCACAACTTGCAAAGAGCTTGAAACTTTAGCATTGCAACTTGTGAGATATACTCTAAGTAAACTTACGAGTATTTCCAAGTTATTTAGATCACTTGTATTTCAGGATTGTTTAGATATTTACACTTGGGTGTTTATCTTTGTTCCGCAACAATCATTGTATTTGTTTATAAATCATAAATCAAATACATTAGAAAGAAAACAACGTGTCTCAATGCTACATGTTAGGTCCAGATTTACTGGACTCGCTCCAGACGCGACTACTGGAGCTTACTGAAGATCTGTCCAGAAACGTATTCTTACTGGAACTACTCCAGACTTGGAATCTGGAGTCCCTCTGAAGATTTGTCCAGAATTAATGGAAGACCAGTGAGCAAATACTTGTATAGGAAATCTGGAGTATACTCCATTCCATTCAATTCTTTTATCAAATCTTCATCATAACCTTAAATATTCAATTTCATTTTCATCTACTCCTCATAAATGACACCTAGACAATCTAGAACAAGAAATCTGCTTGCAAATGAATACGTTCCTTCAGAAAATGTTGATAGGGCACCTCATATCACTCTTGAGGCAAGTACCATAAGAATTAATATGAATAACTGGATGGCAAGACTCTCTCTATCCAGTGTTCATGATGCCCAATCGATCATTGGGAGATTAAATTCTTTCTTTCTTTCTTGCCCATTATATGGTGCATTAACATTGAATCCGGGAAGGATGTATCATGAGTACCTATGTGAATTCTGGTACTCCGCTCAATATGACGATGAAACTTCATCGATCAACTATACTCTCAAGGGAGGTACCAGATCCCTTGGTTTCACTGCAAGTCTTCTCAGGTCTGTTCTCCAGTTGAACTATCATGAACAGAATGAGTTGCCTATTGAGCTTCCCAGTGGTATAAATACAAGGGAAGTATGCAGGTTGATGGGGCATACGGATATTCTGGATGAGCATGGGCAGCTATCCAGAAAGGGGACTATCTACATGAGCAAGCTATCAGACTCATGGAGATATTTCTTCACTCATATTGTTGAGTGTCTAGGAGGTAGTTCTGGAGGGTTAGACCAGATCAATCAAACCCACCTCCAGATTGCCTATTGCTTGTGGTTTGGGCTAAGAGTGGATTTTGCCCAAATCCTTTTTGATGACCTGGTCGAGCGCCTAAAAGTGAAAGGAAGAAAGCCATTCGTTCCATATATTCGATTCCTTTCACTAATGTTTAAGAATGCACTAGGCGACCAGTACGATTTTGATACTACTCACTTTTCTAGTGAGTGAGTATATGAGGGACCTAGTCAACCTTAGGTCTCCAGTGGATGAGGTAGATATTCCTCAGTCCATGCTTTCCTTCCAAAGGGAAGAAGCTGTAATGGGTCCAGATATTGGTCAAGCTGTTGAAGTACCATCTGGTGATGATGTACAGATAATAGAGGCTGTACAGCCCATAAGACAAGTTGCTCCAGAAGGTCATGTACAAGAAGTTGAACCTTCCAGGCGACCTAGAACTAATAGGCGTCTGATGAGAGCTGGAATCCAGGTGAATCCAGAAAGACATCCAGGTGATGTTATGAATCTGGATGGGTCACCAATCTTTGAACCTGAAGGTTGTTGGGCAGGAAATTGATGAACAAGCTGAAACAATTGCCCAGGTTGTTGAGGAAGTTGTTGAAGATGTTCAGACTGAAGAACATGCTTCTGGTGAGCAAGAGGCTCCACTGGATTTGAATGTAGAAGCTGGTGAACAAATGAATGTAGTGACTGGTGAACAGTCTGGTGAACAGACAGTTGGGACTGATCCAGAATGGGATGATGTTGACTCCCCAATGTCTGAAGGCTTTGATGTTAACATGGAATTTTCTGGGTGAAGATGTACAAGAAGAAGAACATCTACCAGAAATGCCAACACACCACCACCAGAAATGCCACCACCTCAAACAAACATGCCACCACCACCACCACCTTCAATTCCAGAAAACACCCAATACTTCACTCCAGCAACCGATCAACCTTCAGAAACTCAACCTCCTCCTCGTGCGCCGGAGTCACCAGTTGCACCATCTGAAGATGCAACTGAAGAGGACTGGGCACAAGTTCCTCTTATGACCAGATTACCCTCCACACTTGAACCTCCCACTGGTCTCTCCACTTCTTCTTCAACCGAGGTCCAAGGCCTTTTAATTAAGGTGGCGGACCTGGAGAGATCACTCCAGAGTTCATCTCAGGTTATTTCAGATTTCAAGTCATTACTTTCAAATAACCTTGCTTCAGAGATGAATGTCTTTGCTGGGAATGAGAAACTGGTATATGAGAAGCTGGATGAACTGGTACTGGCCACAAACACAAACACTGAAAAGATCAAGGTGGCAGTCCAGGGCTTGAAAAATAGGTTGGTTACTTCTGTTCAGACTGCAGTCACTGGCGAACTGGCAGGTCTGAAAGAAGATGTTCAGAATTTGGTTTTCAGGGTAAGCTCTCTGGAGAGTAGGCCCACACTGGACCAGAGTGCAGTTGTTAGTACTCTAAGTAATGAATGTACAAGGCAGTTCAGAAACAACATGTTGAAAGAATTATGTGAAGAAGTTTCTGGGACTGTTCTTCGTAGCATTTATGATGGGGTGTTACCCCAAGTAGAAAAGCTACTGGATGAGAAGTTGCCACAACACTTGCCTTCAGCTGTTGAAATGTTCAGAAGGAAGTGCAGGCACTCAAGAAAGTTGTGTCTGAAACAACTCCAGTACAAGGTACATCTTTTGGTCCACTAGACAGACTCATGCTTGAACAATTGTGGAATAATCTCAAGTCTGGAGATCATTCCAAGGGGAAAAGGTCGTCTGGTGACCAAACTGAAAGACAAGCATATGGCACTGAAGCCGGGCTTACTGAAGAGGTTACTGGTACTGAAGCCAGTGAACCCCAGTTTGAAACCTTCCCAGATATTCCTACTACACTGAAGGCTGTTAAAGGAAAGGAAAAAGTTGTGTCTGGTGAAGAGGAAGAACAAACTGAAGATGTTGATAATGAAACTTCAAGGAAGTTAGAGCAGGAATGCATAATGATTGAGATTTTCAAAAGAAATCAAAAGGATGAACTGCTGGCCCATCAAAGGGAGATGGCAACTCATGCCATACTCATTGATTCATTTCGAAAAATGGAAGCTCGTCAAAGACGACTCCCACATTTTCCTCTTCTTCATGATAAGTCTTCAACCTATGACCATTAACAATAAAAGTGGTCCCATCCGATTTAAACAATTCAACATAACCAGACGGATAAACATGTTTGATCACATAAGGTCCGGTCCACCTAGATGTCAACTTGGGTTGCTTAAACCTATACTTGGAAAGGAACAACAAAACTTTGTCTCCGGCTTTAAAATCTTCTTTCTAAGCCTACGGTCATGCCACACTTTGGTTCGTTCCTTGTAAAGTCTAGAACTATCATAAGCATGCAACCTAAGTTCATCTAGTTCATTTAATTGCATCGATCTCAACTCACCGGCCTCCACTAGGTCCAAATTGCAATTCTTGAGCGCCCAAAAGGCTTTATGCTCAATTTCAATAGGAAGATGACAAGTCTTGCCATAAAGCAACCGGAATGGGGTAGTCCCGATCGGTGTCTTGTAGGCGGTCCTAAATGCCCATAGAGCATCATCAAGCTTGGTAGACCAAGACTTTGGGTTATCTCCTATGGTTTTCTCAAGAATTCTCTTTAATGCCCTATTAGTATTTTCAACTTGGCCACTCGTTTGCGGGTGATAAGAGGTTGAAAAACGGTGAGTGACACCATACCTCCTTAGCACCTTAGCGAGTTGGTGATTCGCGAAATGACTTCCGCGGTCACTTATTAAGGCCTTGGGCACTCCAAACCTACAGAAAAGCTGTTTCAAAAAGTGAATGACAACACGTGCATCATTCGTTGGAAAGGCTTTAGCCTCTGCCCACTTAGAAACATAATCGACAGCAACAAGGATATACAAATTCCTATTCGATGGAAGAAAAGGTCCCATAAAGTCTATGCCCCAAACATCAAAAACTTCACAAACCTGAATAAAGTTTTGAGGCATTTCATCACGTTTGGAAATGTTACCTTGTCTTTGACACACATCACAAACCTCAACCAAAGTATGCGCCTCCTTGAAGATCGCTGGCCAATAAAATCCAGCATCGTACACTTTCTTACCGGTGACAGACGGTCCATAATGACCACCGGTTGGCCCATGGTGACAAGCATCTAGAATTTGTCGAGTTTCATCTTCCGACACACACCTCCTTATCATGCCATCTGCACATACTCTAAACAAAAATGGTTTATCCCAAAAATAATATTTAATTTCAGAAAAGAACTTCTTCTTCTCTTGCTTTGACAACTCCTCGGGAAGCAAACCTGCACTAAGATTAGCAATATCGGCATACCAAGGTCCTTCCTCAATCTGCATCAAAAACTCATCAAGAAAATCATCATTAATCTCATGCTCTTGCAACTCCTCACGGTGAGGATTTTCGAGCCTACTTAAATGGTCGGCTGCCACATTTTCAGCCCCCTTTTTGTCCTTTATCTCGATGTCAAATTCTTGCAAACGCAAGACCCAACGGATGAGACGGGGCTTGGCATCTTGTTTGTAAAACAAGTACCTTAGGGCAGAATGATCCGTATAAACAATGGTCTTGTTAAGGACCAAGTAGGGACGAAACTTATCAAAAGCATACACAACAGCCAACAACTCTTTCTCAGTCACCGTGTAATTTGTTGGGCTGGGTTCAAGGTCTTGCTAGCATAGAAAATAGGGCAGAAATGTTTATCCTCCCTTTGGCCTAAAACGGCCCCTAAGGCAAAATCGCTAGCATCACACATCAACTCAAATGGTAATGACCAATTAGGTGGAATCATAATAGGTGCATTGGTCAAATTTCCTTTAAGCAAGTTGAATGCATCAAGACACTCTTTATCAAACACAAA
>CM067168.1:117715750-117808250 GCA_034093135.1 Erigeron breviscapus
CAGTGGAGTTGTCACCAAACACTACAGTAGGGCCAGCAGCCTCTACGTAGTTATCCAGCAGGTCTTTGAGCCAGTCATGTGTTTTGAACAGCCACTGTCCAAGTACCACACACCTTTTCCTAGCGAGCCCTGCATGGATTTAACAGAAGGATTTAGATGGGTTCACTGTTGAACTCACTGACGGACATGTCAGCAGGATTAAAGATGGGAGACTCAGAGGATTCTTCTCTACTGACGACGTCATCAGTAGAAAGAGGAAGAGGAGCACTAGGGTTAGTATTCTCATCACTTGGAGAGTTATCAACAAGATGATGAGCAGGAGGTGTGTCACGATCAATCACATAGGTGTGATATTGATCAACAGAGGTGACAGTGGCTCCAGTATCTAGAACAGTCAAGTTGCTGACTTGATTGTTGTTCCCATACTCAACCAGAATGCTACCTCGACCAGTAGTAATGATCTCTTGAGAGAGAGGAAAGGAGATTCGCTGAGCAGCAATGAAGTCAACAATGTTCTCCTCAGTGAGATTTGTTGACTCCCCTATACTATTTATACGATCAGCAGAAGTAGAACATTCGCTGACGATAGTGGAAGAGGAAGCAGCCGCTGAAGAAGGATTAGGTTGAATGTCAACTTCAGGAGCATCCCTGGAGTTGTCACAATCAGAAGCAACATGACCTCTGCTGCCACATATGTAGCATTTTTTAACAGAGGTGTTGCCTTGTTGATTTTGAAGGAGAGGTCATTAACTTGCTGAGCTAGCTTGTTAATTTTAGGGTCAACGGAGGAAGATGCCTTTTTCTTTTGCTTAGACTTTTGCTTATGCTTAAGTGTAAGCTGAGGTATCTTAGGAGCAGGACCCAAAATGGACTTTCCTTTTGGATCCTCAGATTGAGAGGTAGAGGGGATTTTTGATCCCTTAACTACACTCCATGCTAGATTAACAGCAGGGTGAGAAGAAGAAGAAGGACCCTGCTGAGATGGATGCACTCTTTTGGGAGTGATCGATCTTGGTTGCTGATTGGGAGTTGCAGACCTCATTTGCCTATGAGGTTGGTACTGCCTGTTTGGGGTAGTGGACCTCACTTGCTGATGAGGTAAGTGTCCTCTTTGAGGAGTGATAGGTCTTACTTGCTGATGGGGCAAGTATCCTCTCTGAGGAGTGATAGACCTATTTTGTGCATGAGGCACTCTTTTCTTTTGAGGAGTTTTATTCCTCAAAATAGGAGCAGGCATTAATTGGAGTGCCTGTTGGTGGACTTGTCTATCAGCAGGTCGGACCTTAGATGGTCCAACTTGCTGATATCTAGCGTCACCAAACCTGACGCGTCTCTGCATGACACGATCATCCTGCACAGTTTTGCTGTCAGCAGCGGTAGAAGCTTGCTGAGAAGATGAAGAAGAAGAGGTTTGAGCAACAGGTTGAGGTTGCTGACTGACAGGGTTAGCTCGTGTAACATCCCGAACTTTTATGTAATGTTTGACTAATGCCGTTAAGTCAATTTGGGGTGTCGTTAAGTCTTTACTTAATATTTGAATGTAGCTATGTGTGATTAACGTAGATAAAGTAGTTAGGTTTGAGAGCCTAAATACTAATGACGAATAAAAGTGTGTTTAATGTCGCTTAAAGGCTATGTAGTGCCTTTTAATGAAGGACTAATGTTGTATATGGTCAATAATGCAGTTTGTGACCAATAATGAAGGATATAGAAGTCCGAGGACTGATTTTGACATAGGTGGAAAGTGAAAAACGGGTTTCCTGGAGTCCTAAAGCCGTTAATTGAGTTTTGATCAAACGTTTTGGTGTTGGAAATTGATCAATCATCGAGTCAAGCAGGTAATTATTGAATCATTGAATGTATTTTCGAGATCTAAGGTCGAATTAGATGGATTCAAATCTGATTTTTAAAAGAGTTTTCAAAGAATTAGTGTTTAATGGTGTTTTGATTAAATTAACGTTCAAAATGGTGTCAATCGAGTCCTTAGCCGATTTGGTTGATCAAAAGGTGTTTACTGGTGTCTAATACATGTTTTGGAAGAAGTTTTGAGGAGTCGATTATTGGAAAATCGAAGAACTTAGTCATTTCTGGAAAATCTGTCGAACAGCGTTTGAACGAAGATGATCTTCGTTTGAGGTTATCTTCGTTAGTTGAAAAGCTATCTCCGTTTGAGCTAAGTTCGTGAGATGTAAACTATTTTCGTAAAGTAAAACCAACGAAGATAAAGTTCGTACGAAGATTAAGTTCGTAAGAACTAAACGAAGTTATGGTCTAAATTCGTAAGTTGTAAAGTAACGAATTTAAAGGTTAAGTTCGTAAGAACAATTGAAACGAAGATAAGAATTAAGTTCGTTAGGTGTAATTCTGGAATTTTACGTAGCCAGTCTTAAATTCGTACGAGGGTCTATTTAAGGTCCTAAATGACTTATATTCATTATGTTAATGTACGATAGGTGTCGGAGGTTACCTATAGGCAATACTAGCTTTTGGTTGCGCACGTATACTACAATCAGGTAAGATACACTACTTTGTCACGCTGGGGGATCAACTAAAAGCAGGTTTCAAATTATATACACTTCCATTCGGTACCTTATTATTGTATGTGGGTTTAAGGGTTACTTGGGAGGTATTATGGGTTATGCAGTTGACCATGAGACCTGAGATGCAGTCCCTATTGTAGTGTAATGCAGTATATGTGTGAACGTGTGATGTGTGTTGTGCCTAATAAAACTTGTCTAATAATGAAGATTGTTTTAATTGGACAATTGCTTTTAAATTAAGTGTTATCTTACTTAGCTATTTTAATAGCTAACACTTGTTTCTTTAATGTGGTTGTTCCCTCAGGTTTAGCTTGATGGAATCTAGATGCAGGACGTGTGAGCTTGGGTAGATGCAATGCAGGAGCCTTAGCTACCCTATAGACGCTTGTTTAGACATTTGTTACATTCAGTACTTAATGTCGAATTTATGTAATGACGTTTGGACGGTTGTTTTATGTTGGGCAACCGTTGGGTTTTCATTTGAACTATTTTATGATGTCGCAAGTAACACCAAATAAATGCAGAAACCAAAATGTTTTATTGGTTTTGACTTTTAAGGTCCTTTCTTCCGCAATTTAACACCGTTAGGTGAAAAGTTTTTGAAAACCCATATTTTTAAACGACGGGTGTTACAAGTTGGTATCAGAGAAGTAGTTTAAGTGAACCAAGGCCTATTGACCATAGGATTTGGACTTAAACTTAAGGTGTGCATGCTAGGTACTCGTAGGATGCCTTAGCTAGAGATGACGTGTGATGTGTGTTGTGCCTAATAAAACTTGTCTAATAATGAAGATTGTTTTAATTGGACAATTGCTTTTAAATTAAGTGTTATCTTACTTAGCTATTTTAATAGCTAACACTTGTTTCTTTAATGTGGTTGTTCCCTCAGGTTTAGCTTGATGGAATCTAGATGCAGGACGTGTGAGCTTGGGTAGATGCAATGCAGGAGCCTTAGCTACCCTATAGACGCTTGTTTAGACATTTGTTACATTCAGTACTTAATGTCGAATTTATGTAATGACGTTTGGACGGTTGTTTTAATTGGACAATTGCTTTTAAATTAAGTGTTATCTTACTTAGCTATTTTAATAGCTAACACTTGTTTCTTTAATGTGGTTGTTCCCTCAGGTATAGCTTGAAGGAACTATATGCAGAACGAGTGAGGCTTGGGTAGATGCAATGCAGGAGCCTTAGCTACCCTATAGACGCTTGTTTAGACATTTGTTACATTCAGTACTTAATGTCGAATTTATGTAATGACGTTTGGACGGTTGTTTTATGTTGGGCAACCGTTGGGTTTTCATTTGAACTATTTTATGATGTCGCAAGTAACACCAAATAAATGCAGAAACCAAAATGTTTTATTGGTTTTGACTTTTAAGGTCCTTTCTTCCGCAATTTAACACCGTTAGGTGAAAAGTTTTTGAAAACCCATATTTTTAAACGACGGGTGTTACAAGTTGGTATCAGAGAAGTAGTTTAAGTGAACCAAGGCCTATTGACCATAGGATTTGGACTTAAACTTAAGGTGTGCATGCTAGGTACTCGTAGGATGCCTTAGCTAGAGATGACGTGTGATGTAGGATGGGTTGGGATGAGTGCGAGTATTGTAGGGCTTACGAGATGTTTATGTTACGAAGTTATGTTTTAGCCTTATCTCGACGAGCTTTTTGTTTTATTTTACGCTTATCGACTCCACCATTTTATTGAAGGAAAATGGTTAACACTCGCAACCGCAACATCCAACGCGACGGAGCTACTGCTAGCGTTACTCCACCTGTCCATCCGGGTGCAGGCGCCTCTAATGCCGCTAATGCTGCTGCTAATGCTAATGTGAATCGTGTGAACCCCCGCCGTGTTAATCAACCAGGCTCATTGGGTCCGATGCCTCCACCACCTGGCAATCCTCAGAGAGTTAACGATGTAGCTGTGGATCAGATTCCCAATCAGATGGAGATGTATAATCTGGTGCTAACTCTTCAGGCCCAGTTGGCCCAAACGCAAGAACAGTTGAATCAGGCGTTGGCAGCTAACGCAGAAGGAACTGGTAACAGTCACTCTGTGCCTTCTCACCACACTGAGCCACCAGTCGATGATGTTGTTATTCCTCATGCTAATGTTAATGTGAATCGTGTGAACCCCCGCCGTGTTAATCAACCAGGCTCATTGGGTCCGATGCCTCCACCACCTGGCAATCCTCAGAGAGTTAACGATGTAGCTGTGGATCAGATTCCCAATCAGATGGAGATGTATAATCTGGTGCTAACTCTTCAGGCCCAGTTGGCCCAAACGCAAGAACAGTTGAATCAGGCGTTGGCAGCTAACGCAGAAGGAACTGGTAACAGTCACTCTGTGCCTTCTCACCACACTGAGCCACCGGTCGATGATGTTGTTATTCCTCATGCTAATGTTAATGTGAATCGTGTGAACCCCCGCCGTGTTAATCAACCAGGCTCATTGGGTCCGATGCCTCCACCACCTGGCAATCCTCAGAGAGTTAACGATGTAGCTGTGGATCAGATTCCCAATCAGATGGAGATGTATAATCTGGTGCTAACTCTTCAGGCCCAGTTGGCCCAAACGCAAGAACAGTTGAATCAGGCGTTGGCAGCTAACGCAGAAGGAACTGGTAACAGTCACTCTGTGCCTTCTCACCACACTGAGCCACCAGTCGATGATGTTGTTATTCCTCATGCTAATGTTAATGTGGTTGTTCCCTCAGGTTTAGCTTGATGGAATCTAGATGCAGGACGTGTGAGCTTGGGTAGATGCAATGCAGGAGCCTTAGCTACCCTATAGACGCTTGTTTAGACATTTGTTACATTCAGTACTTAATGTCGAATTTATGTAATGACGTTTGGACGGTTGTTTTATGTTGGGCAACCGTTGGGTTTTCATTTGAACTATTTTATGATGTCGCAAGTAACACCAAATAAATGCAGAAACCAAAATGTTTTATTGGTTTTGACTTTTAAGGTCCTTTCTTCCGCAATTTAACACCGTTAGGTGAAAAGTTTTTGAAAACCCATATTTTTAAACGACGGGTGTTACAAGTTGGTATCAGAGAAGTAGTTTAAGTGAACCAAGGCCTATTGACCATAGGATTTGGACTTAAACTTAAGGTGTGCATGCTAGGTACTCGTAGGATGCCTTAGCTAGAGATGACGTGTGATGTGTGTTGTGCCTAATAAAACTTGTCTAATAATGAAGATTGTTTTAATTGGACAATTGCTTTTAAATTAAGTGTTATCTTACTTAGCTATTTTAATAGCTAACACTTGTTTCTTTAATGTGGTTGTTCCCTCAGGTTTAGCTTGATGGAATCTAGATGCAGGACGTGTGAGCTTGGGTAGATGCAATGCAGGAGCCTTAGCTACCCTATAGACGCTTGTTTAGACATTTGTTACATTCAGTACTTAATGTCGAATTTATGTAATGACGTTTGGACGGTTGTTTTATGTTGGGCAACCGTTGGGTTTTCATTTGAACTATTTTATGATGTCGCAAGTAACACCAAATAAATGCAGAAACCAAAATGTTTTATTGGTTTTGACTTTTAAGGTCCTTTCTTCCGCAATTTAACACCGTTAGGTGAAAAGTTTTTGAAAACCCATATTTTTAAACGACGGGTGTTACAAGTTGGTATCAGAGAAGTAGTTTAAGTGAACCAAGGCCTATTGACCATAGGATTTGGACTTAAACTTAAGGTGTGCATGCTAGGTACTCGTAGGATGCCTTAGCTAGAGATGACGTGTGATGTAGGATGGGTTGGGATGAGTGCGAGTATTGTAGGGCTTACGAGATGTTTATGTTACGAAGTTATGTTTTAGCCTTATCTCGACGAGCTTTTTGTTTTATTTTACGCTTATCGACTCCACCATTTTATTGAAGGAAAATGGTTAACACTCGCAACCGCAACATCCAACGCGACGGAGCTACTGCTAGCGTTACTCCACCTGTCCATCCGGGTGCAGGCGCCTCTAATGCCGCTAATGCTGCTGCTAATGCTAATGTGAATCGTGTGAACCCCCGCCGTGTTAATCAACCAGGCTCATTGGGTCCGATGCCTCCACCACCTGGCAATCCTCAGAGAGTTAACGATGTAGCTGTGGATCAGATTCCCAATCAGATGGAGATGTATAATCTGGTGCTAACTCTTCAGGCCCAGTTGGCCCAAACGCAAGAACAGTTGAATCAGGCGTTGGCAGCTAACGCAGAAGGAACTGGTAACAGTCACTCTGTGCCTTCTCACTACACTGAGCCACCGGTCGATGATGTTGTTATTCCTCATGCTAATGTTAATGTGGTTCGTCCTAATGATGTTCGCGCCCCTCGATTCAAGTTTGAAAGTTTCCAGAAGTGTGGAGCTCAGAAATTCTATGGAACACTTAATGCAGTAGGTTGCATGGAATGGCTCGATGATACGGAGATGGTTTTCGAAGCTTGTGATTGTCCTGAGGATAAGAAAGTGTTGTGTGCAAGCAGAATGTTGAAAGAAGGTGCTCGGGACTGGTGGAAGAGCATTACTATTTCGATGACTCCGGCTATGGTAACTGCTATTACATGGGCTGACTTTAAGCAGAAATTCATTGAAGAATATATTGGAGTTCATGAGCAGCGTAAAATGGAAAAAGAGTTCCGTGCTTTGACAGCTGAAGTTGGCAAAATTAATGACTATGCTCGTTCTTTTATGGAGAAGATGAAGTTCGTAGGCCATCTGTTCCGTACTGATGCAGATCAGGTTGCTTGCTATGTTGATGGTTTGCCTCCGAGTTATCGAGGTATCTGCAGGCAGCACAAGACTCTGACTGAAGCTATCAAGGAGTCTAAAAAGCTTGACGATGATTTTGCTTCGGACAAGAAAGTAGTTGAGAAAGTCGACGACAAGAAAGCGGGATTTAAAAGAAGGTCAAATTGGTCTTCCAACAACAATAATAATAAGAAGTTCCGTGGAAGTGGTAGTTCAAGCGGTGACAAGGATAAAAAGAAGAATGGGTCATGGTGTATATTTTGCAAGACCATTCATGAAGGGCATTGTACCGACAAGACAAGAAGGTGCCACAAGTGTGGGAAGTCGGGGCATCTTGCAACTGAATGTAGGGACAAGACTCGTTGCTACAAGTGCCAAGAAACGGGTCATCTCATTGCCGATTGTCCACAGATGAAGAATGCTGGAAAGAAGACCGCCACGACAGCAACAAAAGTGAGAGCTCTTCAAATGACGGTTGATGACGCAAGGAACAACGATGAAGTGGTAAGTGGTACTTTCCTTGTTAACTCAAAGCCTGCCTCTGTTTTATTTGATTCAGGTGCAAATAGGTCGTTTGTGTCCACATTATTTGCTCCTAAGCTAGAAAGAGTCACTACTCCCTTAGATTGCTCAATAGAGGTAGAAATTGCTAATGGTACGGTTAATAATATACGTGTGGGTTATGACGATTGTGAGATTGAGATTGAAGGTTGTTCTTTTCCGGTTCAACTATTGCCTACTACCTTAGGTGGTTTTGACGTAGTGATTGGTATGGATTGGTTGGCTAGAAATGAAGCTAGTATTTTATGTTCCCAAAAGATAATTCGATTGCCTATATCCGAGGGTAATGTGATAACGGTGTATGGAGACAAGAAGAGAGGAGGAATAAAGATTATTAGTATGATGAAAGCTATTAAAAGTATAAGGAAAAACAAGAGCCATTTCTTGGCTTATGTTATTGATGCAAGAAAAGAGAAGTCTTCAATCGCTAGTGTTGAGGTAGTATCCAATTTTCCCGATGTGTTTCCTGATGATCTACCAGGTATTCCTCCCGATCGTGAAGTTACTTTTCAGATAGATCTTGTTCCCGGTGCTACACCCGTTGCTAAAGCACCTTACCGATTAGCTCCTACAGAAATGAAGGAATTAATGACGCAACTACAGGAGTTACTTGACAAAGGGTTCATACAACCTAGTTCCTCGCCTTGGGGAGCTCCGGTTCTCTTTGTTAAGAAGAAGGACGGATCAATGCGCATGTGTATTGACTACCGCGAGTTGAACAAACGAACGGTCAAGAATAAGTATCCTCTCCCGAGAATTGATGATCTTTTTGATCAACTACATGGTGCTTCGTATTTTTCAAAGATTGATTTGCGGTCCGGTTACCATCAGTTAAAGGTAAAGAAGGAAGATGTAGCAAAGACGGCTTTCCGGACTAGATATGGTCATTATGAGTTTTTGGTCATGCCATTTGGGTTGACCAATGCTCCAGCCGCGTTTATGGACTTAATGAATCGGGTATGCCGCCCCTTTCTAGATCATTTTGTTATTGTGTTTATTGACGATATTTTGATCTACTCTAAGTCAGAGGATGAACACCGTGAGCATTTGAAAGCAGTTTTGGAGGTGTTGAGGGAGAAGAAGTTGTACGCAAAGTTTTCTAAATGTGAGTTTTGGCTCCGAGAAGTGCAGTTTCTTGGTCATGTTATTACATCGGAAGGTATTAAAGTAGATCCTTCAAAGATTGAAGCTGTTTCGAAGTGGGAGCAGCCAAAGACACCTACCGAGATTAAGAGTTTTCTTGGTTTGGCTGGGTATTATAGAAGGTTTATTCAGGATTTTTCTCGAATAGCCAAGCCTATGACGGAATTAACAAAGAAGGGTGTGAAGTACGAGTGGACTGAAAAGCAGGAAAATGCATTCCAAACGTTGAAAAAGAAGTTGTGTGAAGCTCCTATCCTTGCCTTGCCTGAAGGTACTGATGATTTAGTGGTATATAGCGATGCTTCTATTACGGGTTTGGGTTGTGTCTTAATGCAGAGAGACAAAGTGATTGCCTATGCTTCGCGTCAGTTGAAGCCTCATGAGAAGAATTACCCTACCCATGATCTTGAGCTAGCGGCGGTTGTGTTTGCATTGAAATTATGGAGACATTACTTATATGGTACTAAATGCACACTTTACACCGACCATAAGAGTTTACAATATATGTTTACTCAAAAGGAGATGAATGTGAGACAAAGAAGGTGGATGGAATTACTTAAAGACTATGATTGTGAAATCAAATACCATCCGGGTAAAGCCAATGTAGTGGCGGATGCACTAAGTAGGAAAGTGCAAAGCTCCTCTTGTAAGTTGATGAGCATGCAAGTTCAGGCCAAGTCGGGTCTATTGGATCGAATTAAAGAAGCACAAGAGAGGGCATTAATGAAGGATAATATTGATAACGAGAGTATTGGAAAGAAGAAACGACTTGTGATGGAGACTAATAGTCGTGGGTTTAAAACATACAAGGGTCGCATTTGGGTGCCACTGCTTGGTGGTAACCGAGAGTTGATCCTTGAAGAGGTCCATAGAAGTAGGTATTCGATGCATCCCGGTGTCACCAAAATGTATGCAGATTTGAAGCCGATTTATTGGTGGCCGGATATTAAAGGTGAAGTAGCTCATTTTGTAGCAAAGTGTTTGACGTGTGCAAGAGTGAAGACGGACCATCAAAAGCCGTATGGATTGTTGCATCAATTAGACGTTCCCGAGTGGAAATGGGATCATATTACGATGGACTTTGTAACGAAGCTACCTAAAACGCCGAAAGGGAATGATATGATATGGGTGATTGTAGATAGATTGACGAAGAGTGCTCATTTTCTAGCTACCCGACAAGATGTGCCTTTAACGAAGATGCTCATTTTCTAGCTACCCGACAAGATGTGCCTTTAACGAAGATGGCAAAGATGTACATTGATGAAGTAGTAGCGAAACATGGAGTTCCCTTATCTATTGTTTCGGATCGAGACTCGAGGTTTGTGTCAAACTTTTGGAAGGGTCTTCAACGGGAGTTGGGTAGTAGAATAAATTTGAGTACCGCCTATCATCCCCAAACCGATGGGCAAAGTGAGAGAACCATTCAAACCTTGGAGGATATGTTAAGAACGTGTGTACTTGAATACGGTGGAGCATGGGATGAACACTTGAAGTTGATTGAATTTGCTTATAATAATAGTTACCATGCAAGTATTGGAATGCCACCATTTGAAATGTTGTATGGAAGGAGATGTAGGACTCCAAGTTGTTGGATGGAGCCCGGTGAAAAGCAGTTGACCGGTCCCGAAATTATTGAAATTACCTCTGAAAAGGTTAATGTAGCTAAAGAAGCCTTACGTGTGGCCAGAGAAAGGCAGAAAACATATGCAGATAAGAAAAGGAGACCGATTGAGTTTAATGTGGGTGATTTAGTGATGCTGAAAGTATCACCTTGGAAAGGAGTTATCCGATTTGGAAAGAAGGGAAAGTTGAGTCCAAGATTTATTGGACCTTTTAAAGTGGTGAAGCGCATTAAAGATGTGGCATATCAGTTGGAATTACCTCCAGAATTGGATGGAATTCACAACACCTTCCATGTATCCTACTTGAGGAAATGTTTAGCAGAGGAGTCAAGTGTGATTCCTATTAAAGACGTGAGTATTGACCCAATGAAGAGAATAGTAGATGAACCGGTAGCGATACTTGGAAGAAAGCAAAAGAAGTTACGCAGGAAAGTGATAGATCTTGTTTTGATAAAGTGGAAGCATAATCATGGAGAAAGCTTGACTTGGGAAACTGAAGCAGTAATGAAGGAGAAATATCCCGAGTTGTTCCTATCTGATGAGATTCCGAGGACGGAATCCTTTTAAGGAGGAGGTAATTGTAACATCCCGAACTTTTATGTAATGTTTGACTAATGCCGTTAAGTCAATTTGGGGTGTCGTTAAGTCTTTACTTAATATTTGAATGTAGCTATGTGTGATTAACGTAGATAAAGTAGTTAGGTTTGAGAGCCTAAATACTAATGACGAATAAAAGTGTGTTTAATGTCGCTTAAAGGCTATGTAGTGCCTTTTAATGAAGGACTAATGTTGTATATGGTCAATAATGCAGTTTGTGACCAATAATGAAGGATATAGAAGTCCGAGGACTGATTTTGACATAGGTGGAAAGTGAAAAACGGGTTTAGGTTAGGATTACCCTAATCTAGGGTTAATTGGCAGTCATTAGCAGGAAACAAAGTAATTAACCCTTCCTGGAGTCCTAAAGCCGTTAATTGAGTTTTGATCAAACGTTTTGGTGTTGGAAATTGATCAATCATCGAGTCAAGCAGGTAATTATTGAATCATTGAATGTATTTTCGAGATCTAAGGTCGAATTAGATGGATTCAAATCTGATTTTTAAAAGAGTTTTCAAAGAATTAGTGTTTAATGGTGTTTTGATTAAATTAACGTTCAAAATGGTGTCAATCGAGTCCTTAGCCGATTTGGTTGATCAAAAGGTGTTTACTGGTGTCTAATACATGTTTTGGAAGAAGTTTTGAGGAGTCGATTATTGGAAAATCGAAGAACTTAGTCATTTCTGGAAAATCTGTCGAACAGCGTTTGAACGAAGATGATCTTCGTTTGAGGTTATCTTCGTTAGTTGAAAAGCTATCTCCGTTTGAGCTAAGTTCGTGAGATGTAAACTATTTTCGTAAAGTAAAACCAACGAAGATAAAGTTCGTACGAAGATTAAGTTCGTAAGAACAATTGAAACGAAGATAAGAATTAAGTTCGTTAGGTGTAATTCTGGAATTTTACGTAGCCAGTCTTAAATTCGTACGAGGGTCTATTTAAGGTCCTAAATGACTTATATTCATTATGTTAATGTACGATAGGTGTCGGAGGTTACCTATAGGCAATACTAGCTTTTGGTTGCGCACGTATACTACAATCAGGTAAGATACACTACTTTGTCACGCTGGGGGATCAACTAAAAGCAGGTTTCAAATTATATACACTTCCATTCGGTACCTTATTATTGTATGTGGGTTAAGGGTTACTTGGGAGGTATTATGGGTTATGCAGTTGACCATGAGACCTGAGATGCAGTCCCTATTGTAGTGTTTTGCAGTAATGTTTAATGTAGCTAAAGAAGCCTTACGTGTGGCCAGAGAAAGGCAGAAAACATATGCAGATAAGAAAAGGAGACCGATTGAGTTTAATGTGGGTGATTTAGTGATGCTGAAAGTATCACCTTGGAAAGGAGTTATCCGATTTGGAAAGAAGGGAAAGTTGAGTCCAAGATTTATTGGACCTTTTAAAGTGGTGAAGCGCATTAAAGATGTGGCATATCAGTTGGAATTACCTCCAGAATTGGATGGAATTCACAACACCTTCCATGTATCCTACTTGAGGAAATGTTTAGCAGAGGAGTCAAGTGTGATTCCTATTAAAGACGTGAGTATTGACCCAATGAAGAGAATAGTAGATTAAGTTCGTAAGAACAATTGAAACGAAGATTAAGTTCGTAAGAACTAAACGAAGTTATGGTCTAAATTCGTAAGTTGTAAAGTAACGAATTTAAAGGTTAAGTTCGTAAGAACAATTGAAACGAAGATAAGAATTAAGTTCGTTAGGTGTAATTCTGGAATTTTACGTAGCCAGTCTTAAATTCGTACGAGGGTCTATTTAAGGTCCTAAATGACTTATATTCATTATGTTAATGTACGATAGGTGTCGGAGGTTACCTATAGGCAATACTAGCTTTTGGTTGCGCACGTATACTACAATCAGGTAAGATACACTACTTTGTCACGCTGGGGGATCAACTAAAAGCTGGTTTCAAATCATATACACTTCCATTCGGTACCTTATTATTGTATGTGGGTTTAAGGGTTACTTGGGAGGTATTATGGGTTATGCAGTTGACCATGAGACCTGAGATGCAGTCCCTATTGTAGTGTAATGCAGTATTGCTTAATGTAGTATGTAGCTATGCAGTTAATGTAGTTTAATGAAGTATGTTGATACGCATGATATATGTAGAAATGAAGTTGATGTGTGATATGCATGATTGACCTGTACACCTAGTTCACTAGTCTTGCTAGGTTGCTATGTCACTTGCACGTTTAAGGATCCAAACGTAATGAAGATAAAGTGTGTGATTGTCTAGGAATGTGTGTTACCTAGACTATATGTGTGTGAATGTTTGGGAATGCAGGGACCCAATCTATATGTGTGAAATTGAGCTCATAAAACAGATGCAGGGAAAAGTGTTAAGCTTAACCCGTACTAGCCTTAGCCGGGCGAGTGCGTAGATGCAGTTGTTGCTTGGGTGGCTCCTCGCAACATGGTCTTTATAACGCAGGGCGAGTAATACGAGGGGTTTGACCAACCTCCACATACGGATTACTCAAGGATTGGCTTGCCATTCCTTAACGACGTAAGATGAGTAGTCTTTGACTAACCATCCAGTCGGGTGTGATGCAGGGCACACTTATATGCAGTTAACGAAGATACGTGTGACAATGTGTGAACTAATAAAGCAGATAACGAAGATATGTGTGATAATGTGGGAACTAATGCAGGATAGGCACATTTAGGATGATTATCCTAATTGAAACGAAGTTGAAATGCAGTATATGTGTGAACGTGTGATGTGTGTTGTGCCTAATAAAACTTGTCTAATAATGAAGATTGTTTTAATTGGACAATTGCTTTTAAATTAAGTGTTATCTTACTTAGCTATTTTAATAGCTAACACTTGTTTCTTTAATGTGGTTGTTCCCTCAGGTTTAGCTTGAAGGAACTATATGCAGAACGAGTGAGGCTTGGGTAGATGCAATGCAGGAGCCTTAGCTACCCTATAGACGCTTTGTTTAGACATTTGTTACATTCAGTACTTAATGTCGAATTTATGTAATGACGTTTGGACGGTTGTTTTATGTTGGGCAACCGTTGGGTTTTCATTTGAACTATTTTATGATGTCGCAAGTAACACCAAATAAATGCAGAAACCAAAATGTTTTATTGGTTTTGACTTTTAAGGTCCTTTCTTCCGCAATTTAACACCGTTAGGTGAAAAGTTTTTGAAAACCCATATTTTTAAACGACGGGTGTTACAGCTCGCTGAGGCGAGCTATAGTCATAGGGAACAGCAACCTTGCTTCTTCTGAAGGGTTCAGAGGGTCTAAAGGTAAGCTGCTGAGGAGCGATGGGTTTGAAACCATCACTACCAATATCTCCTTCAAAAGATTCCCCAGAAGAGTATTGAACTCTTCCTTCGTTTGGCATCATGCCAACAATGGGGAGATGAGGATAGGGGTTGCTGGTGCTTGCTGAGAAGCCAGCACCATCTTCCTCAGCAGGATTAGATGGCTCGCTGGTAGTAGAAGTGGTAGTACCAGCATCCATTTCATTATGTAATGACGTTTGGACGGTTGTTTTATGTTGGGCAACCGTTGGGTTTTCATTTGAACTATTTTATGATGTCGCAAGTAACACCAAATAAATGCAGAAACCAAAATGTTTTATTGGTTTTGACTTTTAAGGTCCTTTCTTCCGCAATTTAACACCGTTAGGTGAAAAGTTTTTGAAAACCCATATTTTTAAACGACGGGTGTTACAAGTTGGTATCAGAGAAGTAGTTTAAGTGAACCAAGGCCTATTGACCATAGGATTTGGACTTAAACTTAAGGTGTGCATGCTAGGTACTCGTAGGATGCCTTAGCTAGAGATGACGTGTGATGTGTGTGGTGCCTAATAAAACTTGTCTAATAATGAAGATTGTTTTAATTGGACAATTGCTTTTAAATTAAGTGTTATCTTACTTAGCTATTTTAATAGCTAACACTTGTTTCTTTAATGTGGTTGTTCCCTCAGGTTTAGCTTGATGGAATCTAGATGCAGGACGTGTGAGCTTGGGTAGATGCAATGCAGGAGCCTTAGCTACCCTATAGACGCTTGTTTAGACATTTGTTACATTCAGTACTTAATGTCGAATTTATGTAATGACGTTTGGACGGTTGTTTTATGTTGGGCAACCGTTGGGTTTTCATTTGAACTATTTTATGATGTCGCAAGTAACACCAAATAAATGCAGAAACCAAAATGTTTTATTGGTTTTGACTTTTAAGGTCCTTTCTTCCGCAATTTAACACCGTTAGGTGAAAAGTTTTTGAAAACCCATATTTTTAAACGACGGGTGTTACAAGTTGGTATCAGAGAAGTAGTTTAAGTGAACCAAGGCCTATTGACCATAGGATTTGGACTTAAACTTAAGGTGTGCATGCTAGGTACTCGTAGGATGCCTTAGCTAGAGATGACGTGTGATGTGTGTGGTGCCTAATAAAACTTGTCTAATAATGAAGATTGTTTTAATTGGACAATTGCTTTTAAATTAAGTGTTATCTTACTTAGCTATTTTAATAGCTAACACTTGTTTCTTTAATGTGGTTGTTCCCTCAGGTTTAGCTTGATGGAATCTAGATGCAGGACGTGTGAGCTTGGGTAGATGCAATGCAGGAGCCTTAGCTACCCTATAGACGCTTGTTTAGACATTTGTTACATTCAGTACTTAATGTCGAATTTATGTAATGACGTTTGGACGGTTGTTTTATGTTGGGCAACCGTTGGGTTTTCATTTGAACTATTTTATGATGTCGCAAGTAACACATGAGATTGGAGTTCAACATGAACATTCCTCAGCTCATTGAGTCTTTCAGATTTTTCACTTAACTCCAAGGAAGTAGAGTCAAGCTTAGATTGGACATCAGCTCGTATAGATTCAACGAACTGAAAGTCACAAAGAAGAGATTCGAAGATTTTTGGTTTATCTTCTTCAGAAGTAGAGGAGTGAGCACAAACCTTTTTAATGGTGACGTTCACCCACTGACTTGAGGAGACTTGATCTTTTGTCAAAGCATCTCCATCAGCGAGCGCCATAAGGCACATGGCGTCAACATATTCTTCATTGTCTGATCGTCTGATTCAGCCCAGTCGTGCTCTTCAGCTACCAGCCCTTTTGCTGGTGTTTTGGCCTCTTCCATTTCAGCAACCTTGGCCTTCAGCTGATAGTATTTATTCCTGTACTCATCAGCAGGTTTGGAAGGGTTAGTTTTAGGAGCAGCAGGAGTTGGTAGGGAAACTCTGCACTCCTTTTGGTAGTGGCCTTTTCTACCACATCTCTAGCACTCCTCTTGAGCTTTGTCAACAGGAGGCTTATATGGAGCAACCGACCTACGGTTGTTCCATTTACGGGAGTACCTCTTACCAGCGACTAAGGCAAAATCCATAAAGTCGCTGAATATCTCTTGTTTCTCTTCAGCATCAAGATCATCAACAAGAGATTGAATGGGTTGTGGAAGAATAGAAGAGCTGGCACCAGTATTAAGATTACTGGGCTCAGCAGAGATAAGGGCCAAAGGGTCGAGAGCAGAATGAGAAGAAGAAACAGAAGAAGAAGAGGGACCCGCACGGTGCTGTGCATCAGCGGCAGCTCTAAGATTTTGAGCAAGAGCTCTTTCTTCGAACTGGAGCATGCCAAAGAGAGACTCAAGGTTAAGGCCATTGAGTCGCTCAGTGGTTCTGAGGATTTGTCTTAGACCTTGCCACTTGATAGGTAAACTATCAAGAAATTTGTGGCATACCTCAAAATCATCATGAGAGATACCAACAGTGGTCATGTCGTTCAGCAACCCTTTAAATCGGGTATATGAACCGTTTAGACCTTCGTTGGGGAGGGAAAAGAAATTTTCATAGGCTCTTTTTAAGTCTATCTTTTTAGTGGCAATGGTAGCAGCAGAGCCTTCATGCATGCTAACCAATCTATCCCAAACTTCTTTTGAAGAGGGATATCTAATGACCACTTTCATGAGGTCAGTGGGAAGAGTGCTGACAATCATGTTTTTGAGCCTTGCATCAAGATTAACAAGTCTCCTTTCATCGCCAGTCCATTGAACCTCTGGTTTGACGATGTCAATAACAATCTCAGGAGCATCAACAGTTGCTCCTGGTGTTCTTTGAACCAGGGTGGGGATATAAGGACCGACGGTCAGAATAGACATAAGATAGGGTTCTACACCCACTATATGTAGTAACATTCTTTCCTTCCAAGACCCAAAGTCATCGGGCTCGAATCTTGGAGGGACGGATACGTAACCAAAGTCACGTGTGTTAACAAGGGTGGGAACAGCAGTCATGTTCTTGTTTAAAAGGGATTAAAAAGAAAAAGAAAAGAGAATTTTTTTGAAAGAAAGAAAAAGTATGCAAACGGATCTTGTTTCAATTGCTTTAGAAACGATGGCTCTGATACCAACTGACAGTCCTTGATTTGCACACTTAAATTATGATTAATCTGGAGAAGAAAGTAATAACAGAAAGTAAAGAATATAAACAAGAACAAGTTCAATTGTAAGAAAACTATGCAAGTCTAATCATATGTATCATTGATTTAAACGATGAATACATGGTCGATATTACAACTTGTCTTACAAGAATACAAATGAACTAGATAATTGCTAAGTCTAGACACACTATAAACTTAAGCAATTACAAGAGAGAAGATAAAGTGATACACACTTTTTGGTGATAAAACACACAGTGTAAATGGTGCGGCTGTGTTGCTTTATATAGAAAGGAATTAGGGCAACACAGCCTTACAATGATAGTGATGTGATGGTGGTTGTCGACGTTCCATTGGCTCTAAGTACTTGGATCCAGGAGCCTTTGTCTTCTTTACCAAAACGGGTGTGAGAGAGAAACCCTTGTGTTTTGGTCCACCTACATCTTTTCCTTTTAGGGTAAAATACAGTTGGATGAACCACCATATGACTCTTGTCTTCTTTTGGTTTGAAATCTTCCCGCCTTGACCAATAATTTGGAAAGCAAACCACCCGCTGACGAGAGTCAATGACTCGCTGATAACTCGCTGACGACCCACGTCAGCGACCAAGTCTGGTCAGCGAATCCTTGACTCAACAGTATATATACATACGCGAATATATATATATATATATACTTCCTTCGCGTTGTCAAGAACCACCATGCATCATCACCAATAGACGTTAAGAACGTCAAAAAGGAATCACCCGAGTGCATATAAGGTCTTTCTAAGTATACCCATGTTCATATGTTTGAAGACAAACGATAGAAACGTTTTCTTTATTCGTTTCTAGATCGCCGTCAAAGAACCACCGTGAGCCACCACCTTTTTGTTATCATCAATCTCCCAGAATCATCATTTAACAAGGTATTTAATCACTTATAATCTTCCTATAATGAATTTAAAACAAGAAATACAAAGTTATAATCTGACCGTTAAAGACCGTTAGATTTTCTGACACTTTCAGTCCTAATCGTTAGATTTTCTGACAGTTTTGGTCCTAACCGTTAAAACTGTTGATTTAAACATGTTAATGATTTAAATTGTTTAATAATAAAAAGAAATACATTTTTAAATGTATTTACAAAAGTTGATGGATAAAACCTTAGTATAAATTATGTGTTAATTATACTTTATGTGCTTTAGGTTAACATATCACAAGGATTATCTGTTGCATTTAATTGCCACTACATAATTGCTACTACAACTAAGGTGAGTTTCATGGATCCCTATTTACTCTATTTTGGGCTGAGAATACACAACTGTTTTATGGATACAACTGTTTTATGGATACAACTGTTTTATGGATACAACTGTTTTACGGATACAACTGTTTTACGGATACAACTGTTGTTATGGATACAACTGTTTTATGGATACAACTGTTTTATGGATACAACTGTTTTATGGATACAACTGTTTTATGGATACAACTGTTTTATGGATACAACTGTTTTATGGATACAAACTGTTTTATGGATACAAACTGTTTTATGGATACAACTGTTTTATGGATACAAACTGTTTTATGGATACAACTGTTTTATGGATACAACTGTTTTATGGATACAACTGTTTTATGGATACAACTGTTTTATGGATACAACTGTTTTATGGATACAACTGTTTTATGGATACAACTGTTTTATGGATACAACTGTTTTATGGATACAAACTGTTTTATGGATACAAACTGTTTTATGGATACAACTGTTTTATGGATACAAACTGTTTTATGGATACAACTGTTTTATGGATACAACTGTTTTACGGATACAACTGTTTTATGGATACAACTGTTTTATGGATACAACTGTTTTATGGATACAACTGTTTTATGGATACAACTGTTTTATGGATACAACTGTTTTATGGATACAACTGTTTTATGGATACAACTGTTTTATGGATACAACTGTTTTATGGATACAACTGTTTTATGGATACAACTGTTTTATGGATACAACTGTTTTATGGATACAACTGTTTTATGGATACAACTGTTTTATGGATACAACTGTTTTATGGATACAACTGTTTTATGGATACAACTGTTTTATGGATACAACTGTTTTATGGATACAAACTGTTTTATGGATACAAACTGTTTTATGGATACAACTGTTTTATGGATACAAACTGTTTTATGGATACAACTGTTTTATGGATACAACTGTTTTACGGATACAACTGTTTTATGGATACAACTGTTTTATGGATACAACTGTTTTATGGATACAACTGTTTTATGGATACAACTGTTTTATGGATACAACTGTTTTATGGATACAACTGTTTTATGGATACAACTGTTTTATGGATACAACTGTTTTATGGATACAACTGTTTTATGGATACAACTGTTTTATGGATACAACTGTTTTATGGATACAACTGTTTTATGGATACAACTGTTTTATGGATACAACTGTTTTATGGATACAACTGTTTTATGGATACAACTGTTTTATGGATACAACTGTTTTATGGATACAACTGTTTTATGGATACAACTGTTTTATGGATACAACTGTTTTATGGATACAACTGTTTTATGGATACAACTGTTTTATGGATACAACTGTTTTATGGATACAACTGTTTTATGGATACAACTGTTTTATGGATACAACTGTTTTATGGATACAACTGTTTTATGGATACAACTGTTTTATGGATACAACTGTTTTATGGATACAACTGTTTTATGGATACAACTGTTTTATGGATACAACTGTTTTATGGATACAACTGTTTTATGGATACAACTGTTTTATGGATACAACTGTTTTATGGATACAACTGTTTTATGGATACAACTGTTTTATGGATACAACTGTTTTATGGATACAACTGTTTTATGGATACAACTGTTTTATGGATACAACTGTTTTATGGATACAACTGTTTTATGGATACAACTGTTTTATGGATACAACTGTTTTATGGATACAACTGTTTTATGGATACAACTGTTTTATGGATACAACTGTTTTATGGATACAACTGTTTTATGGATACAACTGTTTTATGGATACAAACTGTTTTATGGATACAACTGTTTTATGGATACAAACTGTTTTATGGATACAACTGTTTTATGGATACAACTGTTTTATGGATACAACTGTTTTATGGATACAACTGTTTTATGGATACAACTGTTTTATGGATACAACTGTTTTATGGATACAACTGTTTTATGGATACAACTGTTTTATGGATACAACTGTTTTATGGATACAACTGTTTTATGGATACAACTGTTTTATGGATACAACTGTTTTATGGATACAACTGTTTTATGGATACAACTGTTTTATGGATACAACTGTTTTATGGATACAACTGTTTTATGGATACAACTGTTTTATGGATACAACTGTTTTATGGATACAACTGTTTTATGGATACAACTGTTTTATGGATACAACTGTTTTATGGATACAACTGTTTTATGGATACAACTGTTTTATGGATACAACTGTTTTATGGATACAACTGTTTTATGGATACAACTGTTTTATGGATACAACTGTTTTATGGATACAACTGTTTTATGGATACAACTGTTTTATGGATACAACTGTTTTATGGATACAACTGTTTTATGGATACAACTGTTTTATGGATACAACTGTTTTATGGATACAACTGTTTTATGGATACAACTGTTTTATGGATACAACTGTTTTATGGATACAACTGTTTTATGGATACAACTGTTTTATGGATACAACTGTTTTATGGATACAACTGTTTTATGGATACAACTGTTTTATGGATACAACTGTTTTATGGATACAACTGTTTTATGGATACAACTGTTTTATGGATACAACTGTTTTATGGATACAACTGTTTTATGGATACAACTGTTTTATGGATACAACTGTTTTATGGATACAACTGTTTTATGGATACAACTGTTTTATGGATACAACTGTTTTATGGATACAACTGTTTTATGGATACAACTGTTTTATGGATACAACTGTTTTATGGATACAACTGTTTTATGGATACAACTGTTTTATGGATACAACTGTTTTATGGATACAACTGTTTTATGGATACAACTGTTTTATGGATACAACTGTTTTATGGATACAACTGTTTTATGGATACAACTGTTTTATGGATACAACTGTTTTATGGATACAACTGTTTTATGGATACAACTGTTTTATGGATACAACTGTTTTATGGATACAAACTGTTTTATGGATACAAACTGTTTTATGGATACAACTGTTTTATGGATACAAACTGTTTTATGGATACAACTGTTTTATGGATACAACTGTTTTATGGATACAACTGTTTTATGGATACAACTGTTTTATGGATACAACTGTTTTATGGATACAACTGTTTTATGGATACAACTGTTTTATGGATACAACTGTTTTATGGATACAACTGTTTTATGGATACAACTGTTTTATGGATACAACTGTTTTATGGATACAACTGTTTTATGGATACAACTGTTTTATGGATACAACTGTTTTATGGATACAACTGTTTTATGGATACAACTGTTTTATGGATACAACTGTTTTATGGATACAACTGTTTTATGGATACAACTGTTTTATGGATACAACTGTTTTATGGATACAACTGTTTTATGGATACAACTGTTTTATGGATACAACTGTTTTATGGATACAACTGTTTTATGGATACAACTGTTTTATGGATACAACTGTTTTATGGATACAACTGTTTTATGGATACAACTGTTTTATGGATACAACTGTTTTATATACTTGCATTTAGACTTGTTGTATTTACACTTTCTGGGTTAACCATCGTAATTAAGGGACTCACATTTGGTATCAGAGCAGAAGGCTAATCATTGCCTAGATCTGTTTCTTGATGGCCACCCCAGAAAATACACAAGGAGGTTTTTCTCTTGGTCCCGATCCTAATGTTAATATAAATGATCAAAATGAACCACCTATTGTTAATAACACTAATCCACCACCTCCTCCTCCTACTCCTGCTTCTCCACATGTGCATGTGCACTATTCAAACAATCATGTTCCTAAATTCAGTGGGAACAGTGATGAGTTTGGTACGTGGAAGGCTAGAATGATATTGCATGTTACTGGTATTGAGAGGAACATGATGAAAATTTTAAATGAAGGTCCTTATGTTCCAACATCACCTCTCAATCCCCTTCTTGACCCATCTGGATCTAGAAGAGGAAGGGAAAACGGGAGGAACACTGGTATGAAGAGGAGAGGGGATTGGTGAATCTTGACACCCTCCTCAAAAACATGATCCTCGGGGCTGTTCCAGAAACCCTAATTCCTACATTAGTTCTTTTTCCCAGTGCCAAAAGCATGTGGGATGAACTTTTAAACCAGCATGAAGGAGGAGATGACACCATTGTCACCAGAAAGGTCTCCTTAAATAAGAGGTATGAGTCATTTTTTGCTCAACCTAATGAGTCTCTCACTGGTACTTACACCAGATTTATGAGTATCATAAACCAGTTGAGAGGTCTTGGGGTTGAGAAGGATAAGGATATACTTCTGGAGAAATTTTGTGATATTCTTCCCACCAAATAGTCTCACATGATCCTGGTCTTGAGACAAGGAAAAACTCTGCACACACACACTCTCTCAACTCTTTATGGAGCTTTCAGGTACACTGAAGAAAATCAAGCTCAGAGAGTGGTGGCAGAACAAGATGCTTATAACCATGCCTCCTGTTAGGTCCAGATTTACTGGAATCGCTCCAGACTCGACTACTGGAGCCTTATTGAAGATCTGTCCAGATATGTGTTTTACTGGACCTACTCCAGACTTGGAATCTGGAGTCCCTCTGAAGATTTGTCCAGAAATAATGGAAGACCAGTGGGCAAATACTTGTATAGGAAATCTGGAGTATTCTCCAGATTAGTTCACTGGACTTCACCCCCAGTCCAGATCTACTCTACTGAAGACGTTCTCACTGAAGTCAAATACTGAAGTCAGAATAAAGAAGACTGACAAATGGCGGAGTCCACTGGAAGTCTTACCAGATCTGAATACTGGAGGATTGTCAGTGTTCTAGACCTTACAAGTCTGAACACTAATATCGAGGATTTGACTTTAGCCTTTACAAACTTTCCAAAGAACAATCCACTTGTTCTTTACCAAAGAATATACGTGTGTAAAGGTGGTTGGTTAAAAGAATAAAGTCATATTGATGTGACTTTATCCTTGTACCTTAACCAATGCATTTAATGTTCTTGTCGGTTCATTAAATGCATACAACCATATTTGTACGGCACAAAATTCACTGGTGAATTTTGTTGCCTATAAATACAAAGTCATTTCTTTGAGAAAATTACTTTTAAGCATACGTTTTGCATTGAAGTGAATTTGTCTAAATACTCTCGATCTTAAACAGGGATACTTCACAACTTTAAGTATCTCGATCCAAAAGAGTTATTTAACAAATATAGATCATTTGTAATTCATAAGGTTGTTAGGATACATACTTATTTGTATTATCTTGATTCCGCACAACCTTGTATTTTATTTTACATCATAAATAAAATACACCTTGAAAATTACACTTTGTTTCACTTTACTTGTGTAAGTCCCAACTTGTTAGATGGTACTACTGAAGACACCTCTATGTCGATGGTGGAGTTACTTTGCAATATACTTACTGAACTGGAGACGACCAGTTGCAGAGGTATATACCAAGTTCTAGATAGATTACTTATATAAAAGACAATAAGTAAAGAACAATGCAATAATACAAATAACTTGTAAACAATCTTGATGAGACAATATGTAGTTTTTAATGTGTAATTTATTTATTGATATTAAACAAATTACAAGGTTGATGCGGAACCAAGATAATACACGAATGTAAATATCCTAACAACCTATGAAATACAATTGATCTATACTCGGAATTTCTCTTCAACAATCGAAACACTTAAAGTAGTGAAATGTTCCTTTTAGCGATTGAGAGAATATTGCACAAGTTCACCAAGAATATTGCAGGTTTGCAAAGTATGAAGTTATCCGTTTTTGTGAAGTAACTTGAATTCTTGGTTGTGCAATGACTTATATTTATAGGCAAAGTTAACATTGGGATGTTAACTTTAGCCGTACAAATGTGGTTGGGAGCATTTAAGGAATAACATTTAATTCCTTAAAAAGCATTGTAAAGTCGCGTGTTAAAGTGACTTTACATAACCACCTTTATGTACCTTTTAATACTTAAATAATAAGATAAGGCTTATTATCCGGGTAAAGGTACATAAAGTATACAAGTCAATTCCTCGTAATCAGTGTAAAGCTTGTAAGGGCTTTCCACTGATGGTCTCCAGTTTGTAACTGACTAGAATGCCAACTGGGCTTCGCTGCCATTGTCATTCTCTTTCTTCCATTTGTTGTCTTCGACTTCAACTGGAATGCTTCTTCAACTTGGTCAGTTCTCAACTGGAGGAAGTCTTCAGTTGCGTTAACTGTACGGTGCAACTGGACTTCAATATATTTCTCGACAAATCATCTTGGTCACCAGTTTACTGGTCACCAGGTGCAACTGGTGAACTGGTCAGTGTGAACTGGTGACTGGCGAGTTCCAGGTGAACTGGTCCTAACAAATTCCCCCTATTTGTCTAGAAATATAGTCTAAGTCTTTTCTAGTTCTTGTATCTATACAAGTGTGAACTATAGAAACTTGTTCGATTTAAATCTATCTAAAATATCCAAGGCATTTTTATAGATCAATAAATGCCTTAGGTTTTTCTTTATGTTTGTTAGATTTTAATCTTTTATCTACCTTGTGGTTACAAACTGGTAACTTCATTTATACAAGGAATGAAATTTACACAAGTTACAGAATGTAAAACAAACAACAAGTAGATAACTGAAGAAAGAACTTAAACAGATGGCCCTTCGCCAGTTCTTTTTCTTTTGGTCACTAGAGAAATAGGTTGAGTGTCTTCAGGGTCAATATTCAGCCTTTGCTCCAGATTCTCTTTATGTTGAATCTTGCCCTTTAAAAAATTTACCCATGCCTTCTCAAACCTATTCTTTTGTGCCTTAGCATCAAGCACATTTACCATCTCGACCCATTCGCTGAACCCAAATTGCAACACACCAGGATCATCAGTTCTCACTAGTGGCCCACCAGCATACTTAACTTCAACTTGAAAGACCTTGGTGCCTGGCTTGATTGTAATATTGACATTAGTGATAGTACCACCATGTCTTCTGGTTGACATGATCTGGGAGTAGTAGTTTCTTGCTTCAGTTTCATTAGTGATTTTAATACTCCCAGCACCAGCAGCCAGTACGGCGGACTTAATGTCTTCATTTGTGACCTCGCCAGTTGGTTCAACGAATGTTCTAAGGTCAGCATCCCTATCAGCTTTGGTCAGTGGTCTTCCAGGTTGTGGAATCCTTCTTCTTGGTGGATTCATCACTTCCTTCACAACCTTCTTCACATTGGCAATTCTCTTCAGAATCCCACTGGCCCTTAACTCCTTAGCCCTCTCCAAAGAAATGTTCAAGCTTCTGGCATCAAATTCAGCCTCATCCTCATGATAGTGTCTTTCCAGTTCAACATCTAGCATTTCATTTAACTGGTCAACTATCCTAGGATCATTCTTAATCCTGAGATACTCCTCCTTAGTGATACCTAGAAGATTGGCATCACTCATATCTAGCAATTTCAATTGTGTGAGATGTGCCCTGGCTTCAGCTTGGTTCCTTTGTTTCATTTTCTTTCGTTCTTTAATGTCATCACCAAGTCTGGCCAGTCTTCTACTATCACTATCTGAAACTGGAGGCAGTACATCAGCATTACCAGTTTCAAGCATTTTCATTTCAGTGGCCGGCTGGGCTTCATCAGATATTTTACCCTTTCCCTTATCTAACACATTCCCCCTTACACTAGCCTCACTAGTTTGCTCACCAGCATCAGTACTGGTAGCTAAGCTCAATTCCCTTCTAGGTACAACTGGTGGTGCAAGGACTGTACTTCTTTCCCCCTTGGCAGCATCTAGACCTGCCCTAATTGCTTCCCATTCAGAGGGGTGTGATGGCAACCGGTCAAGAGGCTGCCACGACTGTACATCCTTGCACTCTTTGAAAATCCCACACATCATTCTGAAGGACCTCCAAAGGTGGTTGGTTTCTTTAGCCTGGGCCAAGACATTTGCAACAACTTTGTCTTGACCAGTTTTCAATGCATTCAAAACCTTTGATTCTTCATCAATACCAGTAACCACCTTTTCCTTCATATCATCATCCCTCTTCTTCAAGTTCTCCACTTCATTGGTCAGTTTATTCAATGATTCAGTATGTAGAGATACTTGGGTGCTCAAACCTTCAATGCTGCCCCTCAACTGGTTGATCTCACTGGTAAGTGGGGCCAGATCAACCTGAGGAGTGGCCAGCTTGGTGATCTCAGATATCACCCTTTCAACCAAACGCTCTTCTCTAGCACCCAACGTATCCTCTATCTTCTGACCAACTGAAGATACCAACTGCTCTCCAAGGCCAGTTATATCTAGGCCAGGTCTCTCAATTAGTTCCTTGACCTGCCTTTCAATCTCCTTCAGATCTACTTCAGAGGTTCTGACAGTGTTGGTAAGTAGATTTGAGATAGAACTGGTGACCTTGGAGTGAGTTAGGTCAAAGGCTTCCTTCAATGTACCAGCCAGATTGTTACTGCCAGTGACCAACTCATTCAATTTATGAAACACCAAGTCCTCATTTGATGAGAACTTGTTTATCCCCAGATCAACCACCTTGATATTTGTCAAAGAGTCTTTGTGGTATCTGGAGAAGGACTTGGTGTTCTTATCAAGTGTCTTCTGAATCTCCTCCACCCTGGTTAAAAGGTTTTGGAGATCGGATTGTATGGAGACAACTTGACTGTCCAGTGACAAAGGAGAAGGTGTCACTGGACCACGAGCAGTTACTACTGGAGCAACTGGAGGAGGCAAACTAATGGAAGTCTCCCCAGTTGTCAGGCCAGCAGTTGAATATATATGAGGAGTGGTAGAAGAAGAAAGGACTGGAAAAACAATGTGTTGTTCATGCTGAGAAAGCTCAGGTGTGAACAACGGCGACGGTGGTGGGGGCATTTCTCGAGCAAGTGAGAATTGCCCAGTTGGTAAAGGAGCGGTATATATTGGTAAAGAAATATCTATAGGCACATTTTGCTCAGGTGGTGAAAGTGAAATTGATGCGTCTGGAGGGCAGACTGGAGATGAAGGGTCTTGTGCTTGTACAGAAGCATCAAGAATCTCCATGTCTGTTTCAGTACCTTCTAAATCCGAAGATTCAATAAGGATTTCCTCGTCGTTAACACCCATGTCCAGATCCATGAATGTGACAGAGGGCTGACCAGTTACCTGGTCAGTCTCCAGATGACCTTCCCCAGTTTCCTGGATGGGTGCATCTGTTGGTGGATCAGATACCGAAGTATCTTCACCAGGGATAGATGTGATGGGGGTTGCTTCAGTTATGATTGCTCTATCCTCAACCACAACATTAGACACACTGGAGGGTCCCTCATTATTTTGAGGCCCGCCCAGTTGCCTTTCTGACTCACCTACAAGAGGTGCATCAGTTGAAGCGAATGCCAGCTGCATTCGTTCAGGAATTTCAACCTCACCAGCTTCAGATACCAGTGAGTCTAGATTCCTAAGCATATCTGGAGCATTGAATGGTGAATTTGTATCATTATATGCTTCCCTGCCCAGAATTTGCTTAAAACAGAGTGAGAGGAACCTTGAAAAGGGAATACAAACACCCCTTGTGCCCTTCAGTTTCTGAACCAGGCTTCTATACAGAATATCTGCAAAGTCCACCCTCAAACCGTTCCACAAGCAATAAGCCATCTCTGCTTGTGAGGAGTTGATCTGGTCAAGTCCACCAGAACTCCCACCCATACTTTCCACCAGGTGGATGAAAAAATACCTCCATGAAGGAGTAAGACCCTTCATGGTCATCGCACCTTTTGTCTTGAGCACCCCATTCTCCAAACACTCCTTGTGTCCCATTTCCAGGAGCACTTGGCGAAAATTAATATTAGGGGGCAAGACGACTGGAGATTCATTCTCTCTCCAGTAGTTAAGGCGTAAGGCATCCCTTAACACGTCAGAGGTCAAGGTACACTGGATTGTTCCATCCTTTAAAGTGAAACTGATGGAGGAACAATCAGAAGAAAGAACGGCAGTGTACCAAAACTCACATAAGTAGTTGTGAAACAACTTACGTGGGTTTAGAGAGAACGAGGGTCCTATTGGAGAATTCTTTAAAAACTTTTGAATTCTACCAATAAGGGTATCGGACCCTTGATTTCCTCGTAGGCTGGCCATAGGATTATTTGGATTTAGTTTTATGGCAGCACTACTCGGAGCACCAGGTGCCTGTGTGGCATCTGGTGAGGGATTATATGGAACAGTCAAGAGATTTACATCTCTTGAACGGGATGATCTAGGAGCCATAGAATGAAACTGAAATTTAGGATTTAGGGCTTTTGATTTGTGAAGCAAAGAGAAGAATGAAGCAATGTTTATGATTGGAAGTAAATGAAGAGAGTAAATGAAGAGAATGAAAAGAGAGTAAATGAGTTTTGGAGTAAATAAGGGTATTTATAAGGGGATTCAAGATCCCAATGTAAAACCAAAAATCATATTTATTAAACCAAATCAATTTTGAAGATATTTTGACAAAATGATTTTGAATTTTGAAATAAAAATATAATTTTCCATGTAAGCATTAAATGTTACCATGTCAGCATTAAATGCTACGACGGCTTACTTTACCCATGACCCCACTCACTTTTTGTTTTCCCAATACAACAGTTGTCAAGTACTTAAAATGGTTTCAAACACGTCAGATCACGATATCAAGTGGTTAAAAACACTCGAGTATCATCACGTGTCACACATATTGACCAGGTATTTGTAACGTTATAAAATTTAGATAAAGACTGAACCTGGTAACTGGAGGATCAGTCCAGTACCAGTTTCCAACTGGAGAGTTCTCCAGTTGCATTTTCAAACAAAAACGAATTTTAGTCAGAAAATTATTTTGAGTCTTTCCCCCTAAAATGATGATCCAGTAATCAATTAGTGCCAAGATAGTTTCACAAAGGCGTTCGATAGCCTGGCGAGCAAAGATTATCTGGACCTCCTCAACTGGAGAACTTCATCAGTGTCACTGACGCGTTCAATAACAAAGAAAGCTCCAGTTAAGGGTTTAACATTCCCAGTTCGCTGATGAGATGTTTAAAAGTTTTCTCATCGAGAGGTTTAGTAAAAACATCAGCTAACTGTTTGTCAGTGGGGATGAAATGAATTTCAATATCACCTTTCATAACATGATCTCGAATGAAATGATACCTGATGTCAATATGCTTTGTTTTGGAGTGCATCACTGGGTTGTGAGAGATAGCAATTGCACTGGTGTTGTCACAAAAGATTAGGGTCTTGGTATACTTCTGACCATAATCTAGTAACTGGTTCTTGATCCAGAGAATCTGGGCACAACAACTGGCTGCAGAAATGTACTCTGCCTCAGCAGTGGACATAGAGACTGAAGTCTGCTTCTTGCTGGTCCAACTTACCAGTTTTCCTCCAAGGAAATGACAACCACCAGTTGTGGATTTTCTATCAATCTTACAACCTGCATGATCAGAATCTGAATAACCCATTAGATCTAATCCTGAGCCTTTGGGGTACCAAAGACCAAGATTATGACACCCTTTTAGGTATCTAAAGATACGCTTTACAGCGTGCAAATGTGATTCTTTAGGGTTAGCCTGAAACCTGGCACATAAGCATGTTGCAAACATTATATCTGGTCGACTGGCAGTTAAGTACATCAGTGAACCAACCATACCTCTATAGTCAGTTATGTTAAATGGTTTGCCAGTTGGGTCAGAGTCCAAATTCAATGGTGCTGCAATAGGTGTGTTTTTCGATGGGATTGAATCATATTTGTATTTTCTTAACAAATCTCTGACATATTTTCCTTGGTTTATGAAAATTCCATTTTCAGTTTGCTTAATCTGAAGACCTAAGAAAAATGTTAATTCACCCATTAAACTCATCTCATACTCAGATGACATGATTTTAGAAAACTTTTTACACATTGCATCATCAGTTGAACCAAAAATAATGCCATCAACATAAATTTGTACCAATAAGATATTACCTCTTCTTTCAAGATAAACAAGGTATTATCTATTGCACCTCTTTGAAAGCCATTTTTAAGAAGATGTTTAGTTAAAGTATCATACCAGGCTCTTGGGGCTTGTCTTAGACCATACAATGCTTTGTTCAGTCTATAAACCCAATGAGGATGCTTCTCATCGATGAAACCTGGAGTCTGCTTAACATAAACTTCTTCTTCCAATGTTCCATTAAGGAACGCACTTTTGACATCCATCTGGAATACCTTGAACTGCAGATGGGCTGCATAAGCCAAGAATATTCTTATGGCTTCAAGTCTTGCAACTGGAGCAAAAGTTTCATCAAAGTCAACGCCCTCTGCTTGACAATAACCCTGGGCAACTAGTCTGGCCTTGTTTCTTACAACATGACCATCTTCATCCATTTTATTTCGGTAGACCCATCTGGTACCAATAGGTTCTTTCTTTAACCCTGGTGGACAAGGAACAAGCTCCCAAACATTGTTCCTTTCAAACTGGAGGAGCTCTTCTTGCATAGCTTCCACCCAGCTTGGGTATGCCATAGCCTCGTCAATCTTCTTTGGTTCAATTAAAGATAAGAAGGTGACGTTTAAGCATTGCTCACTAGTGGCTCTTCTAGTCTGAACCCCACTAGTTGGATTACCCACAATCTGTTCAATTGGGTGGGCTTTAGTCCATCTAGTGTATTGACTAGGCTGGTGAACTACAATATCAGTGCAAGTCACCTGGAGATCTTCTTCAGTTGCAGCAGCATCTGGAGAAGTGTTAGAAATATAAATTAGTGCTTAGTTGTATTTGAAAATATTGTATTTTGTGTAAATATTGTTTGGTTGAGGGGGAGCTTTTGTAATATACTTAGAGTATAAATACCCCTCAAACCTTTAATCTTTGTAACCTTTTTCCCATTTCTGATGATCAATCAAATCAGACTTTCCACACACATTACTTTCTCTCTCAAGAACACACACTAAAACACACACTATTCCACCATTGTTGAAATCTTAACTTCCGCACCCTAACACGAATTATATGAGATTATAACAAGTGGTATCAGAGAAAAACAACAATCTGTTGACGATCCAGAACAAATTTCATGCAGATTGATGCTAATTTTGTTCAAAATTGAATTCGTGTTCTTCACCATAACCGTTTTGAAACTGTTACTGGTTTTTCATCAATTCACAATCAATTTTCACTCAATTTTCCTGTTTTTGTTTACAAATACATTCTAAATCACCTCTAAAAACATCCTGTCAAGTTTCAGAATCCAATTCACAGAATTGATCAAAATCCAAATTTTTTGGAAAGTTGATGAGATTTTGAATTTTCAATTTGAGTTGACTTAATCCATGGAATTGTTTCTAGGGTTGTGCGCGATCGTATTTTGAGTGTTTCTGGGTTTGAATCGAATTCTAACTCTCAAAATTGAGTGAATTATAAGCAAATTAGTGAAATAATCGACTATTTTGTCTTTTTCTGGTGTTCTTACAGTTTTTCATTCAGACGATCTTCATAACTCTAAGACGATCTTCTTCAAGATCGTCCTAGTGTTTACTTTGTTTTGGTATTAAGACGATCTTCCCAAGATCGTCCTAATATTTTTGGTTCTGTGTGAACTGTGTGTTGTGGATTCCTTGGGTAACTAATCTCATTGAGATTGGTTTTGCTCAACAAATTCTGAAATCATAACCTCTTTCTGACCAAATTTCCAGAATTTTTTCTATACTTAGAAATTTTTTTTCATTCAACCAATTTTAAGACGATCTTAAACCAAGACCGTCTTACCTTTTCTCAACCAATTTTAAGACGATCTTAAACCAAGACCGTCTTACCTTTTCTCAACAATTTTAAGACGATCTTCATCCAAGACCGTCTTACATTTTCTTAATCAATACTTAAGACGATCTTCATTCAAGACCGTCTTACTTTTCTACATAATTTTTTAAGACGATCTTATATCAAGATCGTCCTAACCAAATCCTAAGACGATCTTCTTCAAGATCGTTTTAATTCCAAATTTTTTTTAAAAAATAATTACAAATTTTTTTTCATTTCAGGGACAACAATGAAGAATTCAGAGCTTGAGATCAGAAAGAAGTTCTTAGCCAAACAACAAAAAATGAAACCATGGCTATTCGGAGATATTGATGCTGATTCTGAAGATCTCACATGCTTGATGACATCTGTCACTTCAACAAACAATCATTCACAAACAACAACAAGTGAGGTACAATCCATTTCCAAAAATGATTACTTGTATGTTCAAAAAACTGCTGATACTTTGACAAAGCAAAATCTCACTTTGAAAAACAATTTGAAAATGGCTAAACAAGAGTTTGATAAAATCAATGAAAATTTTTCAGAACTCTCAATAGCTCATGAAGCTCTCAAAGTGAACTATGATTCTTTAAAAGAAATGCATTTGTCAAGTAACAGTTCTCAAGTTGTTTCACCAATGCTAAATTAACCAACAAATGTCAAGACCTTGAAAAGACTGTCCATTCACTCAAGCAAACCATTGAGACTTTAAAGCTTGAGAAAACCAATGAATGGTTAAGAGCAAATGCAAGACAAGCTGATGTTGAGTTTCTCACAAATAAAATGAAAGATTTTAGACCCAACTGTGAAAAACATGAAAGACAGATTTCTGATCTAAACAGTACTTGTTTTCTCAAAGGAGTTGAAATTGAAACTCTTCAAAAACAAGTTGAGGATTTGAAAACAAACATTTTGTTCTATCAAGAAAAAATCTATAAAATTGAACAAAATCCTCTTCTGAATTTCACTGCTTATTACAATAAGTCAAAGATTGATAGATCAGAACTTCTCCTTGGGTTGGGTTATGAGAATCCAACACATTTAGAAAAAATCCAAAAAGAAGACCTTGGTCCACTTTACAATGAAAAATGTCTCAGACTTGGCATGATTCAAGAGTTTATTAGACCATCTGAGGATGACTTTGAGTCAGATGATGTTGAAAGACAAAAACCAAACAGATTTCAGATTGATTATGTTGCTATTAATGACACATACAGGAAAACTCATAAAAGATCCATCTATGAGTTAGAAGAAATAGACAATATTTCAATTCCTGAAAATGAGTCTCAAAATGATTGTTCAAAACAAATTTCTGAAAGATTTTACATTCCAACTACCATATTGGAAAAAGAAATTGAAGGTTTAAAACAAAAGATTGAGTCTCAACAACAAGTCATTGAACATCTGAAACTCAAAATCATACTCCAAAGGTAAGAAAACTATTTCTGCTAAATCAAAGCTCAAAGTTGCTACTTCATCTGTTTCTAAGGCTATCTCTCAATCTAGTTCTTTACCTAAGATATCTAAAACTAGCCAAGATTTGCTAATAAAAGATACATCCAATGGTATAACTAGTTATAGAGATCAGTATGGTTGGTTCACTGTTACAAATCAAAAGAAACAGCATAACAAATCTTCCACCAAGAAAACACAAAATCAGAATGTGTTTTTATCTCCTCGAACTAATTCCAAGAATTTATCTGATACAGGAGAGAAGACATTAGCTAGTACCCATAAGTGGATTTCTAAATCATCAGTTAGAAGAAATTGGATGGCTAATGATTACAAGAAGGAAGTTCCTGATAGGAAAATTAATTCAAATTTGAGTAATCTAGCTAAACCATGGTCAGTAAGAAATTCTAAACCTTTGATTGTTGATTCTAATGGGATTGTGGTGAATCTAAAGAATAAACCTCTTGTTCGAAAACCTCATTTATATACTTTGAATGATTCCACTAACCACAAAGGACCCATTCAAAGGTGGGTACCTAGAAAAACCTAATTTTGTTTTGCAGGTAATAAAGGTCTGTGTTTAGTATTCAAATCTCGGATACTTTTTAACACATGATCCTGGAATGAGTTTCTTTTCAAGAAACAATCTCAAATAAGTGCTCTTTACCATTGCACTTACTTGCCTCTGCATGTTTTGTACAAATCCTTAATCTCTTTCTCTATCATTCATTATCTGTCAAACATTGATGCTATGCTTATGTGCAATGTGCTTCAATATCATGCAATGTTTGAGGGGGAGAAAAAGGATAATTCATGAATCTAAGGGGAGTTTGTGTATATGCACTATTTGAAGAGAACTCATTGTTTATAATAAAAAAAAAAAAAAAAAAAAAATTATAATAAAAATAAAAAAAAAAAATATAATAAAAAAAAAAAAATTATAATAAAAAAAAAAAAATTATAATAAAAAAAAAAAAAAATTATAATAAAAAAAAAAAAATTATAATAAAAAGAAAAAAAAAAAAATAATAAAAATAAAAAAAAATTAAATAAAAAAAAAAAAAAAAAAATTAAAAAAAAAAAAAAAATTATAATAAAAAAAAAAAAAAATATAATAATAAAAAAAAAAATTATAATAAAAAAAAAAAAAAAATATAATAAAAAAAAAAAAAATAAAAAAAAAAAAAAATTATAATAAAAAAAAAAAAAAAAAAAAAATTATTAAAAAAAAAAAAAATATAATAAAAAAAAAAGAAAAAAAAAAAATTATTAAAAAAAAAAAAAATAAAAAAAAAAAAAAAAAAAAAAAATTATAATAAAAAAAAAAAAAAAAAAAAAATTATAAAAAAAAAAAAAAATTATAAAAAAAAAAAAAAAAAATTATAATAAAAAAAAAAAAAAAATATAATAAAAAAAAAAAAATTATAATAAAAAAAAAAAAATAAATAAAAACAAGAAAAAAAAAGTGTGTTCTAAAAAAAAAAAAAATTATAATAAAAAAAAAGAAAAAAAAATATAATAAAAAAAAAAAAAAATTAAATAAAAAAAAAAAAGTGTGTTCTAAAAATAAAAAAAAATTATAATAAAAAAACAAAAAAAAAAAAAAAAAAAAAAAAATTATAAAAAAAAAAAAAAAAAAAAAATTATAATAAAAATTCATTTTCAATTGTTTAGTTGTGTCTTGTTTAAATAAAAGTGTTTTTTTTCTTAGCCCATTTTTTTTAACCAATAGCCCATTTTTTTTAACCATAAGCCCAATTTCAAAAACCCATAACTCTCAATTCGGGTCAAAACCCACCCGATTCTACTAATCGGGTTTCCTCTTCCTTAAGGAAGAGGGAAAACGATTATTTTTCTTTCTTTTCATTTCTTTATTTTATTCCAGTTTCCCATAAACTCTCTCAAATCACTTCAAATAAAATTGTTGGCTGATCATTGAAAAAGGATAAGGGTTTTGTTGGTAATCTCATTCTAAGCATTTTATTCCATAATCACATTGTCTTCAGATCACTTATTCAAGTAAGAAACTGATCTTAAATGATGAACTTATTTTTTTCATTTCTTGAATTTTGATCGACTGGTAATGCATATGTGATGTTGGAATGATTTAGATGCATGTTTAGGTTATATGTGTATGTTTATTACATGTTTTTATGCTTAGTATTGTGATTTCGAAAATTCAAAAAACCTGATATTTTTTGTGAAGAAGATGACCTAAGACGATCTAGGTTATGTTGTTTGATTTAAGTGATGTGAGTTGTTCAGTATTGCTTTCTATAATTCATATAAATGTTTTCACCATGTTTTGTTGTGAAGAAAACTCATTTTGTACTAAGAGATTAACTGAAAAAGATAAGACGATTCTGGCAAAATTCTCTTATTTTCAAGTGTGTTTTGTTTCTAAGACGATCTTGCCCAAGATCGTCTTGGTTCCAAAACTACATGGAAATAAGACGATCTTGCCAAGACCGTCTTAGTTCCACTTCCTTGTATAAATTTGCCATGTAACCCTTGAGACCAAGACCAGGACGATCTTGTCAGGATCGTTCTAGGGTCTGTTCGCTGTGTGGATGATGAATAGTTTTTTTTGGAAAAACAAATGGATGGGTAACTGAACTCGCAAGAGATCGGTTTGCTCAAAACTAATACTTATATATATAAAGGGAAATCATTGAGTTGATTTCAATTTATATTTCTAAGTGTTAGAAATGTTTCAAAAGGAAAATATTTTTTACATTGATTTCCAAGACGATCTTGACCAAGATCGTATCATTTTTTTTCCATCTATTTTCCAAGACGATCTTGAACAAGATCGTCCCATGTTCATAATTTTCCATACTTAACATTTTTTTCAATAATTAAGGCTAAGACGATCTTGAACAAGATCGTCCCATTTTCATCAAATTTTAAGATCGTCTCATTCTTTCAAAAGACATTCTTAAGACGATCTTGAACAAGATCGTCCCATTTTCATCAAATTTTAAGATCGTCTCATTCTTTCAAAAGACATTCTTAAGACGATCTTACCTGAGTTCAACCTCAGGACGATCTTGTCAAGATCGTCCTAGTTTTCATACTTAGAAAAATTTTAAAATTTTTTTCTTAAATTTTGTGTAGTGTGACAAAATGCTTTGTATTATCATATAATCACAATATATTTGAAATACGAGGAATCGAACGCCTTTGTGTACTTCCTTGCTATTTTTAAATATATCGTACTTATATGATTATACTTAATTCTCTGAGTTTATCTTCTCATTTCAAATTATTTATAAAGAATACACTGAGTTGATCGCCTTTGTGAACCTCTTTGTATTTTATATAAATCATTTGAGTGAAACTTGTTATTTGCTATTCAAACTTTATTTTATGTGTGCATTAAATTGTTTTATGTCTTTAATCAGAAAAATAAATAATGGATCATCAAGAAGTTGTTGAACATGATGAAGAAATTGCTCTTAACGAATCAATTGAAGAAATTCTCATTGCCGGAAACACAAGAAATATGAGAAATAACAGAGCATTATATGATCCATTCATTGCTCCCGGCTTTCAAATAGTTCCGAGAATTCTTCATAATCATCCTCTCACATATGTACTTACTGTTGAACAAGACTTAGCTGAAGTCTATCTTTTTGAAATGTGGAGATCCATTACTTTTGTTCAACCTTATGATCCAACAAATCCAAGAGCCAAAGCCAAATCAAAATCTCCTGAACTTCGTCGTCAAGGCTACTTTCAGTATAAGCTGAATTCAGGAGAAACAACATATGAGTTTGAGTTCAATATTGATGACTTCAGAAGGATTTTAAGACTACCAGAAGCAAACTTCAATGGACATGTTGATTATGATGAATTTGAGTCCAATGAAGAAATGTTTGCTGCCTTGATTTCAATTGGCTATGAAGGTCCTTTATCCAGGACAAGAGATTTCAAGTTGAAAAATCTACCAAAGATTTGGTATTATGTGTATTCCATCCTAAGCAACTGCTTAACCCCTTACACAAGAGGGATGGACAATCTGACACAGCCGATGCTGCACATATTTTATGGTGTTGTTTTCAACAGACACTATGACATTGCTCAACTTCTGTGGGATCAATTGATCGTATTAGTAAATGGCAAAATCTCTGCTCCCAAGAAGTATATTCCATTCATTAGATTTCTAACAGCAATTGTCTACAGTGTCGTCAGACAGGAAAGAAGCATTCCAAGGCTTCTAAACAGCAGCCAAGTGACAATACATTTTTACAAATATGTCAGAGATTCAGGAGCTGCTAATTATAATTTTCTGATTCCATCATTCCTGTTAGACATGGTTTCAGATTCTGATGAAGATAAGATTGCTTATCTGGACTGGATTAGAACAGCACTGGAATCGGAAAGCCTCCCGGTTTCTACCCAAGCTGTACATAGGACACCTGGTGAGGGGTCAAGTAGAAAAAGAAAAGAGCGTGAGGGTGAATCCAGTTCCAGTAAGCCTAAAAGAAAGAAACAAAAAGGCGAAATGTTTGTGTTAAGGCTGAGTAAACAAGTGCACCAAAAGAAGAAGAAAAAGAGTTCTTCAAAGAAACTCAAAAGCAAAGCTCAAGTTGAACCTTCTTCTGAAGAGACAATATCTGCTTCTGGTTCTCCAAAACCAATCCGATCACCACCCCCCAGAACACAAACACCTCAAACACCATCATCTCCATCTTCACCTAAATTACCTCAATCATCCTTATCACCAATTCATCAATCTTCACCACTTCCTGAAATAACTACACCTGAACAACCTATCATACCTCAATCAATTTCAACCATACCTTCATCATCCTTTGTTCGATCACCTCCACCAACATATACTCAAGGCCGAAAGAAATCAATCCCTGTAAATATCCGTAAAACATTTAAAAAATCTCGCTTTGAGTATGACCGATTTCAAGAACCCGAACCAGAAGAAATGATTTCTACTGATAGTGATGCATCCGATGATGATGCCAATCAGTTTGCTAATGATATTATGGACATCCCGGAGGAACAAGGAAGGACTGAGGGAGGGGTTGAAAATACCAGAGAGGTTGAGAGGTCCGGGATAGGTGAAAGGCAAAAAGAAAACGTTGGCCTCCAATTAGTCTTAAATCAATATCAACGCCGGGTTTACCCTAGAGTAGAAGTCGAGAACTGCCCATTCTCGTTTGCACCAAACTCTCCCAGCCATTCTGACTCCTCACAACAGGAGTTAGTCTCAGAAATACACGGGGAACAGCCACGCTCACCACACTCTCCTCATTTGGAGGATGAGAGTGTTGAAAATAGAGAGGACCAGCCCCACCTCTCGCCTTCAGTTCATGCACTAGAGTCTAGATCTATTAGGCACACGGAATCACAAGCCCAGTTGAGTACTGGTGCCGGAACAAGCGGAGAGGAACCCACTTTGTGTGACCCTCAAGGACAGCTTGGAAATCCTGCCTTAGCTAACATCACGCCAGCTTTAGCCGCAGGTAACAGTCCTCAGACAGAGACTGAGGAGCAGTATGAACGCCGTTGTGACACTGTTGTTCCTCAGGATCAACCTGAGACTGTATTAACGGGCATTCTCAGTGACCCCGGTACTGTTAGTGGTGTTGCCCAACAACAACCCGATTCTGGTTGCAAAGCCGAATCATCAACTGTTGTTCATACTTTTGAACCAACATGAAATCCTGAGACAGTCATGATGTCTTCAGGTCAATCAGTAGAATCACTTGAGACTACTGATGTGCCAATTTCTGATATTCCATTACCACCTGAGGCTCAAAGAATAATTGCTCAATTTGTTGAAGGGATTGAAGAGGGACAAAGGAGTGAACTACTTATATCAAGAAACACAATCACTGGTAAACTTCCTGCTTCACCATCAATCTTCTCAACCACCAAGATTGTATACTGGAGGTACTTTACGCATTCGTTCTCCAGAAGAAACTTCAACACCAACACATACAACACCAACACCCCCACATATATCAACACCACCACCACCACCACCAACAACAACAACAACAACAACAACCACAACAACAACAATACCACCAACATCAAGAACCCAATCATTTCCTGATCCTAATTCACCACATCATTCTTCCAGTTCCTCATCTGATTCTGATTCGTCTGAGTATTTAAGTGATTGTTCCCCAAACCGAATTGCTACCAGTGGTTTATCTACCGATACTCTAATTGTCGCTCTTATGAATCGGTTAAGATCTGAAGAACCAAATCTATCGTCGCATAAAAGATCTATTTTTCACTCACTTCTTGCATATTTGTCAGCCAAAGGTACTCAACTTGCACAACAGGCTGAAATTGAAGCTCTTCAAAAGCGAGTTCAAGAGCTTGATCAACAATGTAGACTGGCTAATATCTCAAGGCGTCGGGATGATCAAGATCCTGATGATCAACCCGAGGGGGAGAATATTAGAGATATTAGAGAAGGTCATGAAACACAAACTCAAGTTGATCAAGAAAGTGTTGCTCAAGAAGTTGAAAAAGAAACTCAAAGTCAAGGAGATCAAGGAGGAACTCAAATTCAAGAAGATTCAGATGATTTACCTCCACTCATCAGAAATATTTCTCATTATTATTCTTCCACTTCAAGTTCTGATGAGTCAATTGATCCTGATCCATTTCAACCAGAAAATGATATTGATTATGAGACTGATGCTGATTCTCAATCTCAGCATTCTACTCAAGAAGAATATGGAGAAGATATCTTTGAAGAGATAGTTCATCATTTCACAAACACTGAAAATCTTGAGACTCCCAATGAACTTGGATGAGGAGTTAGACATCCAAGGATCTCAAGAGATAAGATATGGCAGATTAATGAGGGGTACTTTGCTGAGAATTATGAACAGATTCTGGATTTGAGCAAAAGACCTGAAGAAATTGTGTGTAGAGCAAGATACCTTGAAGAAAGAGCCTTTCAAATTTATTGCTCACCAAGTGAAAGACTTAACATGACCTTGAACCGATTGAGAGCATTCTTCCTGTTCAGACATCAAGGTCAAAGAGATGCATACATGGAACTGATGAATGCTGAAAGTTCTGTAAGAGCTAAATGGTGGTACCAACAATTTAAGATTCCAATCACAAAAGTCCTTCAGTTGTTTACTCCTCTCAAGAATCACAATCTCAGACTTGTTCGATTCAGAGTTCGTCGAGCTGATGGCAATATCTATGTTGTTCAAGAAGAATCTTTTCAACATATGACGATCTCAGACATCCTATTCCTCTACAATCAATATGCTTATCTGATAATCAAGAATCAAGATCAACTTCTAGCTTATGAAGAATTGAAAAGCCATATTCAAGCCTTGATTAGATTCTATGAATTCAATGACTTCCAGATTGGTTTGGAAAGAAGAACTAGCAGGATTAACCTTACAAGACCAAATCAAAGAGCCGAAGGTTATGAGCTAGATTCATTCCAGATTGGAGATCCAATTGAAAGCCTGGATGGATTTGTCTTCATCAATAGACTCAAGAGAAAGATTTTCATTCGTGCCTCTGATTTTGCCAAATATTCAGATGGTACCTTGAAATATTGTCAATCAATTCTGAATGCAATAGATGAAGACTCTGATAATGAAGAAGATGAGCAAATAAAGTCTCAAAGAGAAGATCATATAAGACGTATCAAAGATACTCTTGATATGAGACAGAGGATTAGATATCTTATTATTACCAGAACTCCCAAGTCACGGGAAGGAATTATTCATACAAAGACAGGTTCATGGGTTCATTGGAATCCTAGCCATGAACGTGGTCCTCATAACATACCTCCTGTAAACTTCCAAGACAATATCAAATTACCTGATGAACGTCCTGTAGGTGATAACTGGCACTTCATTCCTAAGAAGTTTTGGAATGACTCATGGAACAGTTATAAGAAAAGAGCTTTCTGGAGTTCAAAGATTGATAAGCCATCAACTTCCTCTGCTGCACAAAGATATAAGAAAAGGAAGAACAAACAAAGACGTGCAAATAAGAGAAGGAGACAACAATGGAAAAGATGATGGACAACAAAAGCACTAAGGGGGAGAATGTTAGAAATATAAATTAGTGCTTAGTTGTATTTGAAAATATTGTATTTTGTGTAAATATTGTTTGGTTGAGGGGGAGCTTTTGTAATATACTTAGAGTATAAATACCCCTCAAACCTTTAATCTTTGTAACCTTTTTCCCATTTCTGATGATCAATCAAATCAGACTTTCCATACACATTACTTTCTCTCTCAAGAACACACACTAAAACACACACTATTCCACCATTGTTGAAATCTTAACTTCCGCACCCTAACACGAATTATATGAGTTATAACAAGAAGGATCAGTCCAAACAACTTCTACATCCTCATCAGAGTCAATGAGGTCTCGATTGGCATCATGAAATTCCTCAGTTGAAGGTAATTCATGAGTAACTGGAGAAGTAGGTGATTGAACTGGTGCTGATATTGGAGTGGCACGTACATCTGATCCAATCACCAATTCTTGTGGTAAGTTAAAATTGATGGAGGGATAAAATGATGTGTCACTGGTGCTTTTCTTCTTCTTGACTGGTTCCAGTTTGTTGTAACTGGAAGCATCTTCTGGTGAAACAACTGACCGATGAACTTGGTCAGTTTCACCAAAGTTGATTGGAATGACTGGAGAAATATCAAGGCTTGGTCTCTTGTTGATTGCTTCAGTTGATTCATCGAATGTGACATGAATTGTCTCATGCACCTTTTGAAGTCTATAATTATAAACTCTAAAGGCCTTTCGAATATCTGAATAGCCTAAAAATACCCCTTCATCAGCTTTAGCATCAAACTTTCCAAGCTGACTGGAATCGTTCAGTATATAAACTGGACAACCAAATACATGGAAGTATCCAATATTTGGTTTTCGATTCCTGAGTACTTCGTAGGCAGTCTTCTTATGTCTCTTGATGTAGACTGACCGGTTTTGGGTGTGACAAGCAGTTGCAACTGCCTCAGCCCAAAAACTGGTGGGAAGACCAGATTCAGATAGCATGCTTCTGGCCGCTTCTACCAGTGTACGATTCTTTCTTTCCACAACTCCATTTTGCTCTGGAGAGTGAACTGATGAGAAGTTTTGAGAAATGCCAGTGTCAGTGCAAAATGTTTCAAGTACCTTATTTTGGAATTCAGTACCATTATCACTTCGCAACTGACAAACTTTTCGAGTGTACTTGAGCTCAATTCTTTTGATAAGCGAGATGATTTCAGCAGGTGCATCACTTTTGGATCTGATGAATACCACCCAGCAATATCTGGTGAATTCATCAACCACAACTAGAATGTATTTCTTTCCAGCTCTAGTTTGAACATTCATTGGGCCAAAAAGATCCATATGAAGCATGTGAAGAGGTTCAGTGATGCTAAAATTTTGCCTAGTTTTGAAACTGGCTCTCTTCTGCTTACCCATCTCACACCCTGGACATGGCTTTTCCTTATTGAAGGAAATCTGGGGTATCCCATCAACCAGTTGTTTGCGAGACAACTTGTTAATGTTCTTGAAATTAAGGTGGGATAACCTTTTATGCCATAGCCAGTTGGTGTCCTCATCAGCTTTGGTATAGAAACATTGCTCTTTTGGAGCTGGTTCCATATCCATGATGTACACATTCCCTTTTCTTGGTGCAATCATCACCACTTTCCAATCCTTGTTAAATATGGTGCCTTGTGCAATATCGAACAATACTCTGAAGCCATCATCGTAAAGTTGGCTTACACTGATCAAGTTATATTTCAAACTATTCACAAATGCAACTCTTTTGAATTCGACTTGTCCATTATTGAGCACACCATATCCTTCAGTCTTTCCAGATTGATCGTTACCAAACGTCACTGTCGGTCCATCTTGGACAGTGAACTCTTCCAGTAGGGGCTTACATCCGGTCATAGTCCGGCCAGCAGCGCTGTCCAGATACCAGATATTTTTCTTTCGATCGCCCTACACACACACAAAAATCATTAGTTCTTTTTGTGAACCCATCTTTTCTTGATGGGTCCACTGGACTTCTCTACATAAGCCACAGTTGATTGTTGAGGTGTTGAACTGGAGGCTACATCTGGAGCATTATCACCAGCTCCAGGTGCAGAAGTAAAAACGATTGGTATTTGATACTTACTCACCTTAAGTTTACCAGATTTTGTTCCTGATGGAACATTCTTTTGTTTAGGTACAGAAGGGAGTGATTTAATATTTTGTTTTAAAACTGGAGGTGGTGAACCTCCTTCCAGATTGTTAATCCGGGCAGTGCAACTCTGAACCTGCTGAGACAAAAGTTGGAGTTGCCTTTCCAGATTAACCAAAATATTGTTTTGTTCAGGCAGTTGAACCTTGGACATTGGTTCAACTGGAGATTTAGTCTGTCGGGTCTTGGGCTCCTTAGACTTTTGAGGTAAAGGCTTGTTACCAGTGACCTTTTTGACTGGAGCTTTAGCCTGTTTGGCTCCAGTTTTAACCTCAATGGGGGTGGTCTCATTGGTTTCAGTTTCAACAGCATCAGGTTGATCATAAGGTGTTTCAACCTGGAGAGCTGGAGGCAATGCATGAAGATCTGGTATAAGAGCTGCCATCTCCAGATCTTCAGATTTCCATGCATTTTTTTGGGCATCGATAGTTCTTGAAAATGCATCATAGTTTTTGCCAGATGCTTTTACCCAGGACTTGATAATCTTTTGAGCCTTTTCAAAATCATAAGATAATTTTTGATTATCAAGTTCTAAAGCCTCAATCTTTAAAACTGACTCCTTGAGAGCCAACTGGACACTTTGTAAATCATTCAGTTGTGGTTTGACATTGTTCAGTTCAATTAAGATAGTGTCAAGATATCGTTCACTATTAGCTCTAACAGTTTCTACAAATGCCAAATCACCACTTAATGATTCAGCCAGGTCCAGTTTTAACTCAATGGGGGTGGTCTCATTGGTTTCAGTTTCAACAGCATCAGGTTGATCATAAGGTGTTTCAACCTGGAGAGCTGGAGGCAATGCATGAAGATCTGGTATAAGAGCTGCCATCTCCAGATCTTCAGATTTCCATGCATTTTTTTGGGCATCGATAGTTCTTGAAAATGCATCATAGTTTTTGCCAGATGCTTTTACCCAGGACTTGATAATCTTTTGAGCCTTTTCAAAATCATAAGATAATTTTTGATTATCAAGTTCTAAAGCCTCAATCTTTAAAACTGACTCCTTGAGAGCCAACTGGACACTTTGTAAATCATTCAGTTGTGGTTTGACATTGTTCAGTTCAATTAAGATAGTGTCAAGATATCGTTCACTATTAGCTCTAACAGTTTCTACAAATGCCAAATCACCACTTAATGATTCAGCCAGGTCCAGTTTTAATTCAGGGTCAACCTGGTGATCATAATCACATACCTTTTTCAGTATGATGTCCACCCATCTTCCAGAGATGACATCATCTTTCACCACATGCTGCTGTTGTTGATCTTCCAAGGCCATGAAACACATGTCCCTTTCCTCTTCTTCATCATCAGATGAGTCATCAGAGTACTCCCATTTTCCCTTAGTTTGTGCCATTAAGCACTGATCCTTTTCCTTTTGCATGGACAGGAGGGCAATCTGGGCCTTAAGCTTCTTGTATTTAGCTTTGTAGCTATCATCAGGCCGATTGAAATTAGGGACAGAGGGGCCAGTTTGGTTATTCAACTGACTAGATCTACATTCCTTCATAAAATGACCTTTCTTGCCACACTTATAGCATGTAAGATTGGTCTTATCCAGAGAGCTGGAGCTGGAAGCATTGTTGGGGCCATTAAATCTTTTAGATTTATGCTTAAACCTATTAAAGGTTTTAGCAATCATGGCGACCAGATCATCATCGTCAGTTTCATCATAACCATCACTGTTTTCAGTGGTCAGCCCAGAGTTTAAGAAACTGTTCAACATCTCCTTCATCGAGTGTACCTGGACACTCTCAGCAGACATTAAAGCAGCACAAGGTCGCTCAATTGTATTAGCAACCTTGGGACTCTGAGCATGGTTCATGGCATCTTGCTCAGCCACAAGTCTTGCAGCATTATTATCTTCAGTGAATCTGAAGGCTCCATAGAGCGATGCAAGAGTGTGAGTGTGCAAGGTTTTACCTTGTCTCAAGACAAGAACCATGTTTTCCCATTTGGAAGGAAGAATATCACAAAACTTCTCAAGAAGAATATCCTTATCCTTCTCTACACCCAAACCTCTCAACTGATTGATGAGGCTAGAAAATCTGGTATATGTACCAGTTAAACTTTCATTGGGCAAGGCAAAGAAGGATTCATACTTCTTGTTCAAGGCAACTTTTCTGGTGACGATTGTGTCATCACCTCCTTCAAATTGAATCACTAATTCATCCCACATAGACTTGGCACTGGGAAACAACACAAGTGTTGGAATTAGGTCTTCAGGGACAGCCCCAAGGATCATGTTTTTCAGTCTGGTGTCCTAGTACACCAGTCTGCGATCCTCATCAGACCAATGGTCTTCTGGCTTTTCCCTTGAGCCTCTTCTTCCAGTAGGATCAAGAAGAGGACTCACCCCAATGGACATAGGTATATATGGTCCATCCTTAAGGATTTTCAACATATACCTTTCAATCCCACCAAAATGCAACAGCATTCTGGCCTTCCATGTACCAAAAGTCTCACTGTTTCCATCAAATTTTGGAACAGGAGTGTTGGAGTAATGTACATGGACGTGGTTTGGGGCAGTAGGAGGAGGAGGGTTGGTGTTAACGTTTTGAAAAGGTTGTGCATTAGTGTTCGATGGGTTTTCACCTGAACCAGAACCATCTCCACCTTCAGTAGTGTTCATCTTGCAGATCTAGGCAAGTTTATTAGCCTTCTGCTCTGATACCACTTGTAAGTCCCAACTTGTTAGATGGTACTACTGAAGACACCTCTATGTCGATAGTGGAGTTACTTTGCAATATACTTACTGAACTGGAGACGACCAGTTGCAGAGGTATATACCAAGTTCTAGATAGATTACTTATATAAAAGACAATAAGTAAAGAACAATGCAATAATACAAATAACTTGTAAACAATCTTGATGAGACAATATGTAGTTTTCAATGTGTAATTTATTTATTGGTATTAAACAAATTACAAGGTTGATGCGGAACCAAGATAATACACGAATGTAAATATCCTAACAACCTATGAAATACAATTGATCTATACTCGGAATTTCTCTTCAACAATCGAAACACTTAAAGTAGTGAAATGTTCCTTTTAGCGATTGAGAGAATATTGCACAAGTTCACCAAGAATATTGCAGGTTTGCAAAGTATGAAGTTATCCGTTTTTGTAAAGTAACTTGAATTCTTGGTTGTGCAATGACTTGTATTTATAGGCAAAGTTAACATTGGGATGTTAACTTTAGCCGTACAAATGTGGTTAGGAGCATTTAAGGAATAACATTTAATTCCTTAAAAAGCATTGTAAAGTCGCGTGTTAAAGTGACTTTACATAACCACCTTTATGTACCTTTTAATACTTAAATAATAAGATAAGGCTTATTATCCGGGTAAAGGTACATAAAGTATACAAGTCAATTCCTCGTAATCAGTGTAAAGCTTTGTAAGGGCTTTCCACTGATGGTCTCCAGTTTGTAACTGACTAGAATGCCAACTGGGCTTCGCTGCCATTGTCATTCTCTTTCTTCCATTTGTTGTCTTCGACTTCAACTGGAATGCTTCTTCAACTTGGTCAGTTCTCAACTGGAGGAAGTCTTCAGTTGCGTTAACTGTACGGTGCAACTGGACTTCAATATATTTCTCGACAAATCATCTTGGTCACCAGTTTACTGGTCACCAGGTGCAACTGGTGAACTGGTCAGTGTGAACTGGTGACTGGCCAGTTCCAGGTGAACTGGTCCTAACAACTTGTTTATTGCTTTAAGTCTTGTATTTACTTATTTATATACTTGCATTTATATTTAAGTAATACTAGTCCATTCTAGTGATTATTAGACTTGTCGTATTTTACACTTGTTCGGGGTTAACCATCTTAGAGTGCTACGGGACTCACAATTGGTATCAGAGCAGAAGGCTAAATATTGCCTAGATCTGCTTTCTTTGATGGCCACCTCCTGAAAATACACAAGGAGGTTTTGGTTTTGGTCCCGATCCTAATGTTAATGTAAATGATCAAAATAATGAACCACCTATTGTTAATAACACTAATCCACCACCTCCTCCTCCTACTCCTGCTTCTCCACATGTGCATGTGCACTATTCAAACAATCCTGTTCCTAAATTCAGTGGGAACAGTGATGAGTTTGGTACGTGGAAGGCTAGGATGGTATTGCATGTTACTGGTATTGAGAGGAACATGATGAAAATTTTAAATGAAGGTCCTTATGTTCCAACATCACCTCTCAATCCCCTTCTTGACCCATCTGGATCTAGAAGAGGAAGGGAAAAACGGGAGGAACATTGGTCTGAAGAGGAGAGGAGATTGGTGAATCTTGACACCCTTCTCAAAAACATGATCCTCGGGGCTGTTCCTGAAACCCTAATTCCTACGTTATTTCTTTTCCCAGTGCCAAAAGCATGTGGGATGAACTTTTAAACCAGCATGAAGGAGGAGATGACACCATTGTCACCAGAAAGGTCTCCTTAAACAAGAGGTATGAGTCATTTTTTGCTCAACCCAACGAGTCTCTCACTGGTACTTACACCAGATTTATGAGTATCATAAACCAGTTGAGAGGTCTTGGTGTTGAAAAAGACAAGGATATACTTCTGGAGAAATTTTGTGATATTCTGCCCACCAAATGGTCTCACATGATCCTGGTCTTACGACAAGGTAAAACTCTGCACACACACACTCTTTCTACTTTATATGGAGCTTTCAGGTACACTGAAGAAAATCAAGCTCAAAGAGTGGTGGCAGAACAAGATGCTTATAACCATGCCTCCAGTAGTCCTAATGTGGTCAGTCATACTGAACCACAAAGTACAACACTGATATCTTCTGAGAATGTATTTTCTATGAAGAAAATGGTGTCTGAACTCATGGATTCTGGAGAATCCAGTCAAATCTCTCCAGACTGTTGTGATGAAACTGATGATGATGACCTTGTTGCAATGATTGCTAAAACGTTTAACCGTTTCAAAGCAAGAGCAAACAGGCCATCTGGACAATATGCATCCAGTTCTTCAACTGATAAGACCAATTTGACATGCTTTAAGTGTGGCAAAAAGGGTCATTTCATGAAAGATTGCAGGTCCAGCCAGTTTGTATCCAAGCCTGGTCCATTTTCTTCAAATAATAAGCCTGATGATAGCTATAAACTAAAATATAAAAAGCTTAAGGCCCAGATTGCTCTCATGGCACAAAACATGGAAAATAATAATAAGTGCATGATCGCAAAAACTGAAGAAAAGTGGGTTCTTTCTGATGAATCATCTGCTGATGAAGAAGAAGAAAGAGATTGCTGTTACATGGCTCTGGCAGACGAGGAGCACCTGGTGAAGGAGGATGTCACATCTGGACGATGGGTAGACATTGTTATTAAGAAGGTTAGTGATTATGATACTGCAACTGACCAAGAACTAAAACTGGACATTGTTGAAGCTTTTATTTCTGATTTGATATTTGTAGAAACTGTTATATCTGATTGTGTAAATGGTCTAGAAACAGATTTTTTTGAAATAACTGTTTTAAAATCAAAATTAAAAGAACTTCAAGATATTGAACTGGCATTTCAAGCCCAAGTTCTGGTAACTGAACAATTGATCCAAGAAAAACAAGATCTTGAGATCATTTTAGAAAAGGAAAAACTGGTGATTAAATCATGGCTAGAAACCAGAAAGCCATATGATGCTGGAGTAAACCAATTTCCATCCCAAAAACGTGCATATCTGGATGGAAATACTCATGTTGCAGCATTAATACCAGTACTTGACCGTTTACCAGAGGGATTCAGGCCCACCACTGTTTATGATGAGCCTGTAACTCCCAAGGCCAATATTGTCCAATTCAATATCCAGAGGTTAAGACTGGAGCACTCCAGATGGCTGCTCCAGTTAAAGAGGTTTGATGTGTCATATTTTATACCATTTCCCACGCGAATTTAGGACCATTTATTCGTTATTTATATAGTCTTATTTCCAACTTTCGATGCTTTGAGGTATGTTAAGTGTTTTCAGGTTGAAAAATGATTATGCGGATGAATTGGTCGATTTTGATGATTTAATTCTTTCACATTATTATTATAATATTGGTTGTGTATTAATTCTTCGTTAGTGGTACTAGTTGAATTGATATGTGATTTGAAAAGAGTTGTTTGTCTATAAGCAATTGTCACTAGTTCATGGTATGATAGTGAATATTATTTTAATGAAAGAATTATCTTGTCAACGTAATTTATAACGGTTGGTGGTACCACGTTATTTTTACATAGGAATAATTGGTATTTGGATAATCAAACAAACTATTTGTTGGTAAGGTTGTCTAGGCATTGGTGGTACCGGCTTGGGTAATTACACTAGCAATTTAGGTGTTTGGGTGATTTGTGAGCGGTTGGTGGTACCACGCGAGCATTTTATCCTTTCACGATTATCTTGTCAACGTAATTTATAACGGTTGGTGGTACCACGTTATTTTTACATAGGAATAATTGGTATTTGGATAATCAAACAAACTATTTGTTGGTAAGGTTGTCTAGGCATTGGTGGTACCGGCTTGGGTAATTACACTAGCAATTTAGGTGTTTGGGTGATTTGTGAGCGGTTGGTGGTACCACGTTATTTTTACATAGGAATAATTGGTATTTGGATAATCAAACAAACTATTTGTTGGTAAGGTTGTCTAGGCATTGGTGGTACCGGCTTGGGTAATTACACTAGCAATTTAGGTGTTTGGGTGATTTGTGAGCGGTTGGTGGTACCACGCGAGCATTTTATCCTTTCACGATTATCTTGTCAACTAAATGAATTTGGTCTTACCACGCGAGCATTTTATCCTTTCACGATTATCTTGTCAACTAATTTGATAACGTTGGTGGTAACGCGAGCATTTATCCTTTCAGAATTATCTTGTCAACGTAATTTATAACGGTTGGTGGTACCACGTTATTTTTACATAGGAATAATTGGTATTTGGATAATCAAACAAACTATTTGTTGGTAAGGTTGTCTAGGCATTGGTGGTACCGGCTTGGGTAATTACACTAGCAACTTAGGTGTTTGGGTGATTTGTGAGCGGTTGGTGGTACCACGTTATTTTTACATAGGAATAATTGGTATTTGGATAATCAAACAAACTATTTGTTGGTAAGGTTGTCTAGGCATTGGTGGTACCGGCTTGGGTAATTACACTAGCAATTTAGGTGTTTGGGTGATTTGTGAGCGGTTGGTGGTACCACGTTATTTTTACATAGGAATAATTGGTATTTGGATAATCAAACAAACTATTTGTTGGTAAGGTTGTCTAGGCATTGGTGGTACCGGCTTGGGTAATTACACTAGCAATTTAGGTGTTTGGGTGATTTGTGAGCGGTTGGTGGTACCACGTTATTTTTACATAGGAATAATTGGTATTTGGATAATCAAACAAACTATTTGTTGGTAAGGTTGTCTAGGCATTGGTGGTACCGGCTTGGGTAATTACACTAGCAATTTAGGTGTTTGGGTGATTTGTGAGCGGTTGGTGGTACCACGCGAGCATTTTATCCTTTCACGATTATCTTGTCAACTCTTAATGAATTTAGTCTTAATTGAAAGCAATCATGTTTGAAGTCTAGTGAAGTCAAGGTGGATGATCTTTACTATTATTGTTTGAGTTTACCTTTACTTTATCCGTTTTGTCTTTCAAAGTTCTTGTCGAAGAGAGAATCACAGTAACACCCTTTTTCCAAACCATTTTATGAAACAACTAGTTCAACCAATCCCTGCGAACGAACACGGTCTTACCTGTTAACTATATTACAAACGATCGGGTCCACTGCCCGTGAGTGCGTAGTAGTGAGTTTTTAGGTGATTCTAGTTTTAAAAATATAAAGCTTGATTTAGCACATCAAGGTTTATCGGAATAAACCTTTGCCTCAGACCAATCCCCTACCTAAGCTTTCAACTGGAAAGTCTAAGGTATCATCTGAAGAAAATGTTTTGTCCAGGTTAGAGAGCCAGATTAAACTTCTGACTCGTCAATTTCAAAGTTTTAATGCAAGATTAAACTTTATTGAGGGTACTTCATCTGGCCCTAGACAAAATACAAAACCTTTTGCAAAGAAAGACAAATCTATTTCTCCAGTTGAGAAAAAGAAAAAGGTTTCAAAACTATCAGTCCCAGTGGTCTTTTCAACTAAGACCACTGTTGAAGAAAGTGAACTTAACCAGATTGCCCCAGGGACCTATAAGGGAGGGTCCAGTGAACCCATCAGTCGATGGGTTCCCAAATCTAACTGATAATATCTGGTGTGTGTGCAGGGCGATCGAAAGAAATTTATCTGGTATCTTGACAGTGCTGCTGGCAGGACGATGACCGGATGTAAGGCCCTGCTGGAGGAGTTCACCATTTCTGATGGACCCTCCATTACTTTTGGAAATGATGGTTGTGGAAAAACTGAGGGATACAGTGTTCTGAACAATGGACAAGTCAAGTTCAGACGTGTTACATTTGTGAATGGTTTGAAATATAACCTGATCAGTGTAAGCCAACTGTGTGATGATGGCTATCAAGTTCTATTCAATATTGCTCAGGGTATCGTATTCAACAAGGACTGGAAGGTAGTTTTGATTGCCCCCAGAAAAGGAAATGTGTACGTGATGGATATGGAAAGCTCTCCTTCAGAGCAGTGTTTCTATACTCAAGCTGATGAAGACACAAACTGGTTATGGCATAAAAGGTTATCCCATTTAAATTTCAAGAATATTAATAAGTTGTCCAGAAAGCAACTTGCAGATGGGATACCTTCAGTTTCCTACAAAAAGGAAAGGCCATGTCCAGGATGTGAGATGGGAAAGCAGAAACGTACCAGTTTTAAGACTAGACAGAATTTTAGCATATCTGAACCTCTTCATATGCTTCATATGGACCTCTTTGGTCCAGTGAATGTTCAGACTCGTGCTGGAAAAAGATACACCCTGGTGATCGTAGATGAATTCTCCAGATATTATTGGGTTATCTTTCTCAGGTCTAAGAATGAGGCTGCTGCTGAAATCATCAGTCTTATCAAGCAAATTGAGCTCAAGTACAGTCGAAAAGTGTGTCAGTTAAGAAGTGACAATGGAACAGAATACCAGAATGCAACTCTGGAGTCATTCTGTACTGACACTGGCATCTCCCAGAATTTCTCATCAGCCCGCTCTCCAGAACAAAATGGAGTTGTGGAAAGGAAGAATCGAACGCTGATAGAAGCTGCCAGGAGTATGCTTGCTGAATCTGGTCTGTCTACCAGTTTCTGGGCGGAAGCAATTGCAACTGCTTGCCATACCCAGAATCGATCAGTGTACATTAAAAGACACAAAAAGACAGCCTATGAAGTCTTAAGAAATAGAAAACCAAATATTGGTTATTTTCACGTTTTTGGATGTCCAGTTTACATCCTGAACGACTCCAGTCAGCTAGGCAAATTTGATGCCAAAGTTGATGAAGGTATTTCTTAGGCTATTCAGCCATTCGCAAGGCCTTCAGAGTCTATAACAAGAGACTGGAGAAGGTCCATGAGTCAATTCATGTCACATTTGATGAATCAAATGCTGCAATCAACAAGAAGCCAGCCCTTGATACTCTCCCAGTAACTCCAATTGTCTTCTGTGAATCTGATCCTATCAACTACAATAAAGAAGATTCTCCAGAAGACTCAGTTTCCAGTAATTCTGATCTGGAACCTGTTCAGAAAAAGAAGCTCTCCAGTGGTACACCATTCTATCCTTCTATTAATTTCAAACTACCCTCTGAAATTAATATTGGATCAGATGTTCGTACTACTCCCCCAGTATCAGTGTCAGTTGAGACGATACCAGAAATGACTTCTTATGAAGATTTCTTTACTGAACCTGTACTACAAGAAATGCCTTCAAATGAAGAATTTCATGATGCAAATCGTGATTTAAATGAATCAGATGAAGATGTTGAAGTAGTCTATGAAGAACCTCCTCCTGAAGCAACTTTAGAGGAGACTCAACTGAATTCTTGCACTGATATTGTTGTCAGTAACAATCCTGGTCAATACTCTAGATGGACAAAAGCTCACCCTATCGATCAGATCATAGGTGACTCCAGTTATGGAGTTGTGACCAGAAGAGCCTCCAGTAATCAATGCTTATATGTTAGTTTTCTATCTTTGATGGAACCTAAGAAGATTGACGAGGCTATGGAAGATCCAAGCTGGGTGACTGCTATACAAGAAGAGCTTCACCAGTTTGAAAGGAACAAGGTCTGGTATCTGGTTCCTTTCCCAGTTGGAAAGAAAGAACCAATTGGAACAAGATGGGTCTTCAGGAACAAGGTAGATGAAGATGGCCACGTAATCAGAATCAAGGCCAGACTGGTAGCACAAGGCTACTACCAGTCAGATGTTGACTTTGATGAATCATTTGCTCCAGTGGCTAGACTTGAAGCGATCAGAATTTTCTTAGCATTCGCTGCTTATCATCAGTTCAAGGTCTACCAGATGGATGTAAATAGTGCTTTCTTGAATGGAAAGCTTGAAGAAGAAGTTTATGTCAGACAACCACCAGGTTTCGTTGATGAAAAGCATCCACATTGGGTATATCGTCTGGACAAAGCACTGTATGGCCTCAGACAAGCCCCACGTGCCTGGTATGACACTCTGACTAAACATTTATTGAAAAATGGTTTCAAAAGAGGTGCAATTGACAATACCTTATTTATTCTTCATGAAAAAGGTAATCTGTTAATGGTACAAATTTATGTTGATGATATTATTTTTGGGTCTACTGATGAAAACATGTGCAAGAAATTTTCAAAAATAATGTCAACTGAATATGAAATGAGTTTGATGGGTGAATTAACATATTTTCTTGGACTCCAGATTAAACAAAACAATGATGGCATTTTTATTAATCAGGAAAAATATGTTAGAGATCTTTTAAAGAAATATGATATGAACTCTTCACCATCTAAACCGACTCCAATTTCTGCACCACTGACACTGGACTCCGATCCAGATGGAAAACCAGTGAACACCACTGTCTACAGAGGCATGGTTGGTTCACTGATGTATTTAACTGCCAGTAGACCAGATATTATGTTTTCAACATGTTTATGTGCCAGATATCAGTCTAATCCAAAGGAATCTCATATGCTTGCTGTAAAGCGCATACTGAAGTACCTTAAAGGTGTCCCTAGTCTAGGTCTTTGGTATCCCAAAGGCTCAGGCATGGATCTAATGGGTTATTCAGATTCAGATCATGCAGGTTGTAAGATAGACAGGAAATCCACTACTGGTGGATGTCTTTTCCTTGGTGGCAAACTGGTCAGCTGGACCAGTAAAAAGCAAACTTCAGTTTCATTGTCCACTGCTGAAGCTGAATACGTATCTGCTGCCAGTTGTTGTGCTCAGATACTCTGGATGAAGAACCAGTTGCTTGATTATGGTATTAAGTATTCAAAGACCCCAATCTTTTGTGATAATACCAGTGCCATTGCTATCTCAAACAATCCAGTCATGCATTCCAAAACCAAGCACATTGATCTCAGGTTTCACTTCATTCGTGATAATATTGTGAAAGGAAACATTGAACTCCATTTTATTCCCACTGACAAACAACTCGCTGACGTTTTTACTAAACCACTGGATGTCAAAACTTTTGAATATCTTGTTGGTGAGTTGGGAATGTTAAACCCTTAAATCTGGAACCTTGGTATTGAACGCCTTTGTGTACTATCAAGGATCTTTGATTTAAAGATTTATAAATCTATGACTGCTCAAATATTGAACGCCTTTGTGTACTATTTTTGCATTAATAGATTTCTGGATCAACATTCAGGGGGAAAGACTTTGAAAGATATTTTTGTTCTCAAAATGTTTAAAGTTCAGGGGGAATTTATTTTCTCACTGGACAAAATTTTCTCACTGGACAAATTGTCCAGAAAATATTACTGGTGCTTTGTAAATGTGTCCCTCTCACTGGTAATTAGACAGGTTGAAGTGCGTGTTTGAGGTGATTTTTTTCTCCTTGTAAATGTGTCCCTCTCATTTGTCTGTATTAGTTGACGTGCATGTTTGAAGTTACCAGTCTTTCAAAATGGTTTTCACTGGTACTTTACTAGAGTGTCCCTCCAGTGTACCATCAGTACATGCTTCACTGGACTAATCCACCAGTAATACTGGAGTGTCCAGTCAACCTCCAGATGCACTGAATTGAGTCATAATATTTTATTAAATACTTGGTCATTGTGCGTGCCACGTAAGCAAACTTTTTAAAGATATTTATCTTATAATCCTATGTGGCATGTAAATTTTTCAAAGTAATGATGGTATTTTACCTTGGGAAAACAAAAAGATGCAACTTGTTACTGTTTGTGGGCTGTAAACCGTCACACATTTATGTGTGATGTGATGTAATTAATGCGGATCTCAGAAACCGATCAAAAATTGTATTTGATAATTTCAAATTAATCGTTTGAGTTCCACATTCTCTCTCCTATATATACCACTTTCACTTTCATTTTACATTTACTTCGAACATTTACTCCCAAATCTTCAAATTTCTTCATTCAATTCTTCATTCATTTTCCAATCATATAATCTCTCATATTAACTGCAATTCATTAAATTCTTCATTATAAACCCTAATTTTATTCAATTTCATCTTCATTCTTCTATTATTCAACATGGCACCCAGACAATCTAACTCACCTAAAAATCTTTTATCCGCCGAATATGCTCCGGCTGCAGATGTTGTTAAGGCACCCCATATTTCTCTTGATGCAAAGGCCATAAGAATCAATATGAATAACTGGATGGCAAAACTCTCACTTTCCAGTGTTCATGATGCACAGTCCATTATTGGGAGACTAAATACATTTTTTCTCTCATGTCCTTATATGGTGCTTGACCTTAAATCCAGGGAAGATGTACCATGATTATCTATGTGAATTCTGGTACACTGCTGTATATGATGAAGCAACTTCCTCAATTATTTATTCTCTTGAGCAAGGTACCAGACCCTTGGCTTTTACTGTAGATTCTCTCAGAGCAGCTCTTCAATTAAGCTATCTGGATGAGAATGAGTTGGCAATGCCACTCCCTACTGGTATAAACTTCAGGGAGGTATGCAGATTGATGGGGCATACAGAGATAGTGGATGAGCATGGCCAGTTGTTAAGAAAGGGAACTATTTACATGAGTAAATTAACAGACTCATGGAGATATTTCTTCACTCATTTGGTTGAGTGTCTGGGAGGCAGTTCTGGAGGCTTAGATCAGATAAATCAAATGCAGCTCCAGATTGCATACTGTTTGTGGTTTGGGATCAGGGTCGATTTTGCTCAGATCTTGTTTGATGATCTGGTAGAGAGGCTGAAGGTAAAGGGTAGAAAAGCCTATATTCCATATATTCGCTTTCTTTCACTGTTGATTAAAAGAGCTCTTGGAGACCAGTATGACTTTGAAACCACTCACTTTTCTATGAGTGAGTATATGAGGGATCTGACAAACTTAAGATCCAGAGTTGGTGAGGTGGATATTCCTCAGGCTATGTTGACATTTCAAAGGGTAGAAGAAAATGTGGCACCAGGTAGAGTCCAAGTTGTTGAAGGGCCTGCTGGTGATCAAGATGTTCAGATAATAGAAGCGGTTCAACCAATTCGACAAGTGGCTCCTGTAGGTGGACCAGAAATTGTTGAATCCGCAAATGTTGAAACCTCCAGACGGTCAAGATTTTCCAGGCGTCTGATGAGAGGAGGTCTTCAGGTAAATCCATCCAGACATCCTGGTGATGTAATGAATGTTGATGGATCTCCCGTTTTTGAAGAAGAGAATGTTGAAATTGTACAAGTTGTTGAACAGAAAGTGGATACTGATGTCCAAGCTGTTGTACAAGAAGAAGATGTGGCTCAGGTTGTTGAGCAGGTTGTTCAGACTGAAGAACAAGCATCTGGTGAGCAAGAGGCTCAGATTGATCTTAATGTTGAAGCTGGTGAACAGCTGGTGAACAGATTGGTGTTCAGGTTGGTAATGAACAGACTGCTGGTGATATGTTGTGGGATGAGGCTGATTCTCCTATGTATGGGGATCAGAATTTTGATATAAATATGGACTTTCTGGGTGAAGATGTTGTACAGATTGTAAGTCAACCAGAAATGCCACCACCTCCACCAGAAACAACTATCCCTCCTCCAGAAACTGAAATGCCACCACCTCCACCTGAAACCAATATGCCACCACCACCACCACCTTCAATTCCACAATCAACTCCATATTTCACCCCAACCATTCAAATCTCACAAACTCAACCTCCACCTATCGAAACTCCAGTTGACCTCTCTGAAACCCGTGTGCTGGACTCTACAGTTATAAATGCTGAAACTGTTGAAACTGAAGAGGTCTGGGCACAAGTCCCAGTAATGGAAAGACTGGCTTCTCATCTGGAACCTCCCAGTGGTCTCTCCACTTCATCTTCTGCCGAGGTCCAAGGCCTTTTAAGTAAGGTGGCGGACCTGGAGAGATCACTCCAGTCATCATCTCAGGTTATTTCGGACTTTAAATCATTATTATCAAATAACCTTGCTTCAGAGATGAATATTTTTGCTGGAAATGAGAAGTTAGTGTTTGAGAAGTTAGATGAACTGGTACTGGCCACCAATCGCAATTCTGAAAATATAAAAGTGGCAGTCCAGGGCTTAGAAGAGAAATTGGTCAGTTCTGTTCAGACTGCAGTGGATAGTAAAGTTGTTCAACTACTGGCAGGTCTGAAAGATGAGGTTGAGAAATTGGTAACTAGGATCAGTTCACTGGAAAGTAGACCAACCCTTGATCAGACTGCTGTTGCAAGCACGATCAGTGATGAATGCACAAGGAAGTTCAGATCCAGTATGCTGAAAGAAATCACTGAAGAGATTTCTGGGTCTGTCCTTCGATCAATTCAGGGTAGTCTATTACCAGAAGTGGAGAAAATGATAAAAGATGAATTGCCAAAGCACTTGCCTCAACAAATTGAAAATGTTAAAAAGGAAGTGCTGGCACTGAAGCAAGTTGTGACTGATTCTAATCCAGCAAGTGGAAGAACCTTTGGTGTACTGGACAGACATATGATAGAAGAATTATGGAATGATTTCAAGTCCAGGACTAGAGATCCTTCCAAGGGGGAAAAGTCGTCTGGTGTAGCTGAAAAGTCTGGTGTTGAAGAAGGTTTGATCAGAAAGAGGAAAAAAGATGTTGTTAGAGCCCTTGCTACTGAGAGCATTGTGCAAAGAAAACAAGTGACTGGTACTGATGCCAGTGCACGATTGGCACAAAGAGCACTTGGCACTGGAGCCGTTGTGCAGACAGAAGAGGCTGCTGGTACTGAAGCCGAGCCCCAGTTTGAGTCCTTCCCAGATATTCCAACAACTTTGAAATCAGTGAAAGGTAAAGAACAGTTGGTATCTGGAGAAGAAGAGTTTCCTTCTGTTGATAAGGCCACCTCGAAGAAACTGGAACAACAATGCATCATGATCGAAATATTTAAGAGAAACCAAAAAGATGAACTGCTGGCCCATCAAAGGGAGATGGCTGGTATGGGGACTCTGGACTCTTATAATGCTGGCAGGTTAGGCATTAATATTCAAGTGTACAAAAAGATGAAGGATGACCCCAGAGTTCATCAATGTTTAGATGCATTGAATGATGTTCATACACGCTCCTTTTACGCTGAAGAAGAGCAGACTTATGATTCGATCATTTATGGTGTTAGTGTGCCAGAATTGATCAGGAAGAGGAAAGAAGAACTGGTGAATCTTCAAAGAAAAATAAGGAAAAACGCTGGTGCTCTGGAGATAGAGTACAGAAAGAAATTGAAGAATCTGCCAAAATTAACTGCCAAACAGATCAAGGAAATCAAAGAAAGAGATCTGAGCACATTCATTCCCCTTGACACTTCTCTGAAAATCAATCGTCAAATGCTCCAGTCTGCTGGAGAACAACAGAGAGTATCAAGAGAAACTGAAGAAATGATCCATATGGCTAAGCAGAAAGCCAAGTATGAAGAAATAATGAATTTCAGGGCAAATGCCAGAAGGATTGTAAGTGCTGAAATCAAATTGGCTGGAATCATCAAGGAATGACCAGATTTGATATAAAGTTGACCAGAGAGGGTAACTTTACAGATGAAAGGAAGGATGCAACAGTCCAAGCTTTTGGATGGACTGAACTGAAGGAGATAGGACTAACGTTTAAAGGTAAAACTGATTTGTCTCCAGATGTAAAGGCATTTATGAAGAGAGTTGAAAAGGTCTGGAGAAGATAGAGTACAGAAAGAAATTGAAGAATCTGCCAAAATTAACTGCCAAACAGATCAAGGAAATCAAAGAAAGAGATCTGAGCACATTCATTCCCCTTGACACTTCTCTGAAAATCAATCGTCAAATGCTCCAGTCTGCTGGAGAACAACAGAGAGTATCAAGAGAAACTGAAGAAATGATTCATATGGCTAAGCAGAAAGCCAAGTATGAAGAAATGATGAATTTCAGGGCCAATGCCAGAAGGATTGTAAGTGCTGAAATCAAATTGGCTGAAAATCATCAAGGAATGACCAGATTTGATATAAAGTTGACCAGAGAGGGTAACTTTACAGATGAAAGGAAAGATGCAACAGTCCAAGCTTTTGGATGGACTGAACTGAAGGAGATAGGACTAACGTTTAAAGGTAAAACTGATTTGTCTCCAGATGTAAAGGCATTTATGAAGAGAGTTGAAAAGGTCTGGAGAAGAATACAACAAATGGAAGCTGTGTTGGGTCTGAGACCACCAGTGTCTGTTCCATCATCTCCATCTCCAAAGAGGAAGGCTACTGAAGATGCACCAGGGCAGTCATCAAAAAGAAGGGCCTGACTCTCATATCATTTACTTATTGTAATTTATTGTTTGATGAAATTTGTAACTTTTTTATCAATTGATGAATGTAATATTAGTTGCAATTTCATATTCATATAAGTAATTGATCAGATTTAGTCTAAGTTAAAACTTAAAAGATGAAACTGAAAACACTCATGATCTATAAAGTGTTTTCCAGTAACTTAGATTTTTTAGACTAAAATCACTAAGTGTTTTCCAGACATACAAAATTGTATATCTATAAGTCTGAAAACACTTGCATTATTTCTAAACAAATAGGGGGAATTTGTTAGGTCCAGATTTACTGGACTCGCTCCAGACGCGACTACTGGAGCTTACTGAAGATCTGTCCAGAAACGTATTCTTACTGGACCTACTCCAGACTTGGAATCTGGAGTCCCTCTGAAGATTTGTCCAGAAATAATGGAAGACCAGTGAGCAAATACTTGTATAGGAAATCTGGAGTATTCTCCAGATTAGCTCACTGGACTTCACCCCAGTACAGATCTACTCTACTGAAGACATTCTCACAGAAGTCAAAGACTGAAGTCAGAATAAAGAAGACTTACAAATGGCGGAGTCCACTGCAAGTCTTACCAGATCTGCACACTGGAGGATTGTCAGTGTTCTAGACCTTACAAGTCTGAACACTGATATCGAGGAATTGACTTTAAGCCTTCACACACTTTCTAAAAAACAATCCACTTGTTCCTTTCTAAAGTACTTACGTGTGTGAAGGTGGTTGGATAAAAGGAATATAAGTCACTTGATGTGACTTTATCCTTGTACCTTATCCAATGTATTTAATGTTCTTGTCGGAATCATTAAATACACACAACCATATTTGTACGGCACAAAATTCACTGGTGAATTTTGTTGCCTATAAATACAAAGTCATTTCTTTGAGAAAATTACTTTTAGCATACATTTTGCATTAGAGTGAATTTGTCTAAATACTCTCGATCTTAAACTGGGATACTTCACAACTTTAAGTATCTCGATCCAAAAGAGTTATTTGACAAATATAGATCATTTGTAATTCATAGGTTGTTAGGATACATACTTGTTTGTATTATCTTGATTCCGCACAACCTTGTATTTTATTTAACATCATAAATAAAATACACCATTGAAAAATACATAATGTTCCACTTTACTTGTTTATCGCTTTAAGTCTTGTATTACTTTATTTATATACTTGCATTTATCTTTAAGTAATACTAGTCCATTCTAGTGCATATTAGACTTGTTGTATTTACACTTTCTGGGTTAACCATCGTAATTAAGGGACTCACACTACATACTTGATTATACATATTTATATCTTTATAGAGGTTCCACTGTATTTGCTTAAGTGGACACTCCTCATCAGCAGATAAGTTGCCGACGTGGATGCTGACTTGTCACTTGGATCGCTCTGGTGACGTCACGTAGGAAAACGCTGACATGGCGGGCTCAGAGAGCGCCAAACGAACGCTATCTGATATCTTTGTAACGAAGATTCATGAACTCACCTCTATTTACAAATTGTCATGTTCAATCTCTCACCCCCATAAACTCATATCTTAATTATTTTTAATCTTTTATCTATTCGGTTAAAATTAATGCTTCTTCTATGTGATAGTTTTTGGGTTTGATCTTTTACATTACATTTATTTATAGTTATGACTCCATGGCTTTACCTCCTCCTTCTATTGTTGGTTTTTGGTATATGACATCCAAAGATTCACAAAACATCAAACACCAACATAAAGTATATAACTTGATATGTTTAAATGGTATTAAAATTGACTATTTTTGGGCTCAAATCTTGACTATTTCATTAAGACCTTACGTTGCAAATGAAACTTTCTTAAGCACAAACTAGCATACATAGTATAGGAAACTCCAAAAATAACATTAATAAATTTACAGTTGCTTTCACAAGAGTTTCGATTCGATTTTGTTGAAGCAAATTCTTAGATCTTCCTTTATTATAAGAAGGCTAGCTAAATCTTGAAACTAGTAAACAAAACAAATTCTATGAACACAAAAATCAAGAAGACAAGGACAAGGAATAAGTTTTCTCATTAACCATTCTTTATCTAGCCATGAACTTTCTGTTCCTTTGAGGGGGTTGTGCATTTGCACAACCGTGCATTTTACTAGTTTCCATTATGGATTGAGATTCTCTAAAGTTATTCCAACTTCATAGGTGAAGTTGGAATAACTTCAACCATTGGATTAAATCCAATGATCAAGATTAAAAGTTGATGTTTTAATCTTGACCATTGGATTTAATCCAATGGTTGAAGTTACTCCAACTTCACATTCAGATAATCCTAATCTTAATATACCACATTAATGTTTCTTCCTTAATGGCTCCTAAATTAATAAAATAAACATACATTAGGACCTTACAAACCAGTTCCACCTTGGGTCCTTGGCTGTTTTTGGCATGGATAATATAACATCTCATTCACATCAGTTGACATCTCCCATCAAGCATTATTTAATTGAGACCTCACCAACACACAACACGCGATACACTGTCAATTATCCCTTTGTGGAGGTTTACTCTGCTCGTTCATCTATGGACGACACCACCATAGACGGTCTTCATCTTCTCCACCCGTAGCAACCGTAACCGACTGGTAGGAAACTCAAATCAGAAAAATCAAACATGATGCGGACCGTATAGTTTTAATTGACTGTTCGGGATAAAATTTTGGTTTCTGATGGTTCTTATTTAGTAGGATTAATATCTTATATTGTGCTTTTTATTAAGGGGAATGAGAATATGTGACTGTCATGTACTTAAGCTTAGGTATATAATCTCTCACATGTTAATTTTTTAATCCACAAAAAACATGGAGAGCCGATTATTTATTCATTATACAACAAATATTAAAAATTTAGTATGTGAGAGGATCTATACCTAAGTTTGGGTACATGATAACCACATATTTACTTTTTTTTTATTAATTGATTTTAATTCAAATGTGCTTGCAGTTTGTTTATTTGTATCTCATCTTTACATGAAACATTTATTTGTCTATCTTTCATATTATCTAATCTCACTAATCCTTTTTTGCTAATAAAATAACCCATGTTTATATTAATTATTACTAGTGATAAACGCCTAGAATACATGATGTTAATGGATAAAATCGGATTGTCTTGTGCATGTTAATAGACGATTAGGGCGTTTTTATGGTTGTTTAAGTGTTTCAGGTTCTAAGTGCTTATTTGGACTAAGTGGATCGAGAAGGAAGTCGAATGAAACTCAAAGTCAAAGAAAGTCAAATTCTGGAATTCTGGAAAACTGAAGTTACAAAGGGCGTAGGTTACGCCAGGAATGGCCGTACCTTACGCCAAGCAAAGTTTCATTGGGCGTAGCTTACGCTGAAAGCAGACGTACCTTACGCCAGTAGAAGATCAAGAATACAACAGGCGTACCTTACGCTTACTTCAGGCGTAGGTTACGCTGGACAGAATTACAAAGGGCGTAGCTTACGCCAGGTGCTGAACAGAATCCTGATTTTGTGGATCTCTTAACTTTTAGTTAGGGATTTAATTATGCACGAAATTAGACACACACACACCCTAATTTCTGAGATCTAGAGCAGCAACATACCATTCCCAAGCCCCAAAATCATCATCAATTCATATTTCAAAGGAGATGACAATCCAAAGTGAAGAATCATTGATGACCATGGAAGGCTAATCTCTCTTTAGATCATTCTTATGTGAACAATTATGTAAGACAATTGTATTCAACCTTTCTTATATTTATGTTGGATTGGATGTTTAATTCTTCATTAGTATTTTACATTCAATGTTATTTGGTTTGAATGAATGATTATTTGATTATAACTTTGAATGATTTCCATCTATCTTTTGATTTCAATTCTTTGTTAATCATTAATTATTGGAAGAATCTCTTATGAAATGGTAATCTTGTTAATGAATAGATAATTTAGTTGTGTCAATTACTCGGTTTTGAAATCAGTTTTGTGGCTGTAGTTAAACTAAAAATAAAATTCAATAAGGGGCGTAAGTTACGGCCCTTAGGGCGTACCTTACGGTGCCCTGGAAAGTTAAATGTAACTTACGCCAAAAGAGCGTAACCTACGCCCCTTATGAATTTTTTTTTTTTAACTACAGCCACAAAACTGATTTCAAAACTTGCAATTACATTAAAATTAAACTCCCTTCCCCAACTTAAAGGTACATTGTCCCCAATGTACACCCGAAATTAGATCTAATGGGTTATTCAGATTCTGATCATGCAGGTTGTAAGATTGATAGAAAATCCACAACTGGTGGTTGTCATTTCCTTGGAGGAAAACTGGTGAGTTGGACCAGCAAGAAGCAGACTTCAGTCTCTATGTCCACTGCTGAGGCAGAGTACATTTCTGCGGCCAGTTGTTGTGCCCAGATTCTCTGGATCAAAAACCAGTTACTAGATTATGGTCAGAAGTACACCAAGACCCCAATCTTTTGTGACAACACCAGTGCAATTGCTATCTCTCACAATCCAGTGATGCACTCAAAAACAAAGCATATTGACATCAGGTATCATTTTATTCGTGATCATGTTATGAAAGGTGATATTGAAATTCATTTCATCCCCACTGACAAACAGTTAGCTGATGTTTTTACTAAACCTCTTGATGAGAAAACCTTTAAACATCTCATCAGCGAACTGGGAATGTTGAACCCTTAACTGGAGCTTTCTTTGTTATTGAACGCGTCAGTGACACTGATGAAGTTCTCCAGTTGAGGAGGTCCAGATTATCTTTGCTCGCCAGGCTATCGAACGCCTTTGTGATACTATCTTGGCACTAATTGATATCTGGATCATCATTTTAGGGGGAAAGACTCAAAATAATTTTCTGACTAAAATTCGTTTTTGTTTGAAAATGCAACTGGAGAACTCTTCAGTTGGAAACTGGTACTGGATTGATCCTCCAGTTACCAGGTTCAGTCTTTGTCTAATTTTTATAACGTTACAAATACTTGGTCAATTTATGTGACACGTGATGATACTCGAGTGTTTTTAAACTACTTGATATCGTGATCTGACGTGTTGAAACCATTTTTAGTACTTGACAACTGTTTGTGTTGGGAAAACAAAAAGTGTGTGGGGTTATGGGTAAAGTAAGCCGTCGTAGCATTTAATGCTGACATGGTAACATTTAATGCTTACATGGAAAATTATATTTTATTTTCAAAATATCTTCGAAAATATTTGGTTTAATAAAATATGATTTTTGGTTTTACATTGGGATCTTGAATCCCCTTATAAATACCCTTATTTACTTCATAACACATTTACTTTCTTTTTCATTCTCTTCATTTACTCTCCTCATTTACTTCCAATCATAAATCACTGCTTCATTCTTCTCTTTGCTTCTCAAATCAAAACCCTAAAAATTCCTAAATTTCAATTTCATTCAATGGCTCCTAAATCATCCCGCTCAAGAGATGTAAATCTCTTGACTGCTCCTTACAATCCCTCACCAGATGTCCCCCAGGCACCTGGTGCTCCTTATAGTGCAGCCTTAAAATTAAACTCCCTTCCCCAACTTAAAGGTACATTGTCCCCAATGTACACCCGAAATTAGATCTAATGGGTTATTCAGATTCTGATCATGCAGGTTGTAAGATTGATAGAAAATCCACAACTGGTGGTTGTCATTTCCTTGGAGGAAAACTGGTGAGTTGGACCAGCAAGAAGCAGACTTCAGTCTCTATGTCCACTGCTGAGGCAGAGTACATTTCTGCGGCCAGTTGTTGTGCCCAGATTCTCTGGATCAAAAACCAGTTACTAGATTATGGTCAGAAGTACACCAAGACCCCAATCTTTTGTGACAACACCAGTGCAATTGCTATCTCTCACAATCCAGTGATGCACTCGAAAACAAAGCATATTGACATCAGGTATCATTTTATTCGTGATCATGTTATGAAAGGTGATATTGAAATTCATTTCATCCCCACTGACAAACAGTTAGCTGATGTTTTTACTAAACCTCTTGATGAGAAAACCTTTAAACATCTCATCAGCGAACTGGGAATGTTGAACCCTTAACTGGAGCTTTCTTTGTTATTGAACGCGTCAGTGACACTGATGAAGTTCTCCAGTTGAGGAGGTCCAGATTATCTTTGCTCGCCAGGCTATCGAACGCCTTTGTGATACTATCTTGGCACTAATTGATATCTGGATCATCATTTTAGGGGGAAAGACTCAAAATAATTTTCTGACTAAAATTCGTTTTTGTTTGAAAATGCAACTGGAGAACTCTTCAGTTGGAAACTGGTACTGGATTGATCCTCCAGTTACCAGGTTCAGTCTTTGTCTAATTTTTATAACGTTACAAATACTTGGTCAATTTATGTGACACGTGATGATACTCGAGTGTTTTTAAACTACTTGATATCGTGATCTGACGTGTTGAAACCATTTTTAGTACTTGACAACTGTTTGTGTTGGGAAAACAAAAAGTGTGTGGGGTTATGGGTAAAGTAAGCCGTCGTAGCATTTAATGCTGACATGGTAACATTTAATGCTTACATGGAAAATTATATTTTATTTTCAAAATATCTTCGAAAATATTTGGTTTAATAAAATATGATTTTTGGTTTTACATTGGGATCTTGAATCCCCTTATAAATACCCTTATTTACTTCATAACACATTTACTTTCTTTTTCATTCTCTTCATTTACTCTCCTCATTTACTTCCAATCATAAATCACTGCTTCATTCTTCTCTTTGCTTCTCAAATCAAAACCCTAAAAATTCCTAAATTTCAATTTCATTCAATGGCTCCTAAATCATCCCGCTCAAGAGATGTAAATCTCTTGACTGCTCCTTACAATCCCTCACCAGATGTCCCCCAGGCACCTGGTGCTCCTTATAGTGCAGCCCTAAAATTAAACCCTAATAATCCTTTGGCTAGCCTACAAGGCTCTCAAGGGTCTAATACCCTTATTGGTAGAATCAGAAAGTTTTTAAAGGATTCTCCAATAGGACCCTTATTCACCAGGAACCCACGCAAGATGTATCATGATTACTTGTGTGAGTTCTGGTTCACTGCCACACTTTCTTCCGATTGTTCCTCCATCAGTTTCACTTTAAAGGATGGAACAATCAAATGTACTTTGGATGTAGAAGTATTGAGGGATGCTCTTCACCTCAATTACTGGAGAGAGGGTGAGTCTCCAGTTGTCTTAGCCTCGAATGTAAATTTTCGTCAAGTACTCCTTGAGATGGGTCATAAGGAGTGCTTGGACAATGATGGTGTGTTAAAGACCAAGGGGGCTATGACCATGAAGGGTCTTACACCTTCATGGAGGTATTTCTTTGTACATCTGGTTGAAAGTCTGGGTGGTAGTTCAGGTGGTCTTGACCAAATCAACTCTTCACAAGCAGAGATGGCTTACTGTTTATGGAAGGGGTTGAGGGTGGATTTTGCTGATATACTGTATAGGAGTCTTGTGCAAAAGCTGAAAGGCTCAAGGGGTGTGTGTATCCCCTTTTCCAGATTTCTGTCCTTATGTTTCAAGCAAATTCTGGGTGAAGAAGAGTATAGAAATACAGACTCTCCGTTCACAAGGCCAGATGTTTTGAGGAATTTAGACTCTCTTGTTTCTGAAGCTGGAGAGGTCGAGATTCCAGAGCAGATGCGGCTGGCATTTGTTAAAACTGGTGCACCTTTGGAAAGTGAACCAGAAAGACAACTGGGCGGGCCTCAAAATAATGAGGGACCCTCCAGTTCGTCTCAAGTTGTGGTTGAGGATAGAACAACCATAACTGAAGCCATTCCTATCACGTCTATCCCTGGTGAAGATGTTCCGGCATCTGATCCTTCAACTGATGAAACCATCCAGGTAACTGGAACTGGTCATCAGGAGCCTGAACATGATGTTCAGCCATCCCTATCATTTATGAATCTAGGCATAAATGAGGATGAGTTCCATCTTGAATCTTCGGATTCAGAAGGAACACAAGCTGATCAAGAAATGGTTGATGCATCTGTACATGCTCAACTCCCTTCTTTCTTTGATCATCCCCTAGAACACCAAGTTTCAGTTTCCCACCAAGATACTCCTACAAATATTTCCCCACAACGAACTCAATCAACACCGTCGCCGTTGGTCATACCTGAGCATTCTCAGCCTGACCAACACATTGAATCTCCTCAGCGTTTTTCTTCACCCCACATTTTTCCTTCTTCTGCCACTGGAACAACTGGAGAGGCTTCCTTTGTTTTGCCTCACCCCACATTATTCCTTTGTTTTGTCACTGGAAACTCAATTTGTCTCGTTCTCAACCGACATCCAAAACCTGATCAAACGGGTGGAGGGTGTTCATAAGACAATTGAGCAAAATGCCAAGTCCCTTTCCAGATTCAACAAGGAAACAATCATAAATTCTAAGGTTGTTGATCTGGGAATAAACAAGTTTGCTGCCAATGAGGACTTGGTATTCCAGAAGTTGAATGAGTTAGTCTCAAGCTGTAACAATCTGTCCACATCTTTGAAGGAAGCTTTTGACTTAACCCATGCCAATGTCAATACATCTATCTCCAACCTCTTAAGTAACACTGTTCGATCATCAGAGGTTGATCTGAAGGAGATAGAGAGGCAGGTCAAGGAATTGTTTGAAAGACCTGGCCTCAATGTAGTTGAAGTTGGACAGCAGGTGGCCAGTTCAGTTGGCCAGATGATTGATGATAAACTGGCCAGTCGAGAAGACGAGTTGGTTAAGAAGGTAATGGCTGAATTTGCCAAGCTCCCCCCTCCTCAGATTAATCTGGAGCCTCTGGCACTTGAAGTTAGGCAGTTAAGGGGTGCAGTTAATGCAGTAAACACCCAGTTGGCTTCTCACACTTCATCTATTACTAAACTGGCAACTGAAGTGGAGAACTTGAAAAGGAAAGATGATGCAGTAAAGGAACAAGTGGTTAAGGGTTTGGATGAAGACTCAAAGCTTTTAAAAGACTTGAAGACTGGACAGGACCAAACTGCTGCCAATGTATTGGTCCAGTCTCAAGAAATTAACCACTTGTGGAGATCCTTTAGGATGATTTGCACTGTGTTCAGAGAGTGCAAGGATATGCAATCGTGGCAGCCTCTAGCCCGTTTGCCCTCCAGCAATGAAGACTGGGCAGCTATTCGTGCAGGTCTCGATGCTGCCAAGGGGGAAAGGGATAGAAGGAATATCCTTGCACCTGGACCAAGACTGCCAGGTCCAGTTAGTGCAAGACAATTGGTAGAGAGGACGGTTGTTGGGTCTGATGAAGGTGATGAGCAGGTTATTGAAGAGTTTGAAGATGTTGTTGATAGGGGGAATAAAGGGAAAGGAAAGGAAGTTGTGCCGGCCACTAGTGAACAAGCAAAAACAACTGGTACTGAAGCCAGTGTGTTAGAAACTGGCAACATTGATCAGCTCCCTCCAGTTTCAGAAGATGTTAGTAGGCAGCTGGCAAGGCTTGGAGATGCAATCAAGGAGAGGAAGAAACAAATGAGGGTGAATCAAGCAAAAGATAGAAATACTTTAGCCCCAACTCTTCTTGATATAAGTGATGGTCGTCTTTTGGGCATGACACTTGCAGAGTATGCCAAAGTCAAGGCTGATCCCAGAATTATTAATGTACTGAAAGAACAACTGGAGATTGAGCTTGACAAACATTATAGGGAGGATGAGGCTGAGTATGATGCCAGGTGTTTGAATATCACAGTGGATAAGGCAAAAGAAGTAAGAACTGAAGGAATTCTCAAGAGGGCTGAACATGTCAAGAAGGTGGTCAAACAGGTGCTGAATTCACCCAAGTCCAAAGGTAAACCTAAGATGTTGCCAAGAGATGCTGACCTTAGGACCTGGGTGGAAACAACTGAACCCTCAAGTGAAGATATCAAAGCTGCAGTGCATAGTATGAGCACTGGCCAGATCAAACTGGCCAATGAATCTGAAGCTAGAGAGTATTTATCTGAAGTGCAACAGCGGAGATATCACCCTGGTAAGATTACTGAAATGAAAGTCTCAATTAAACCAGGTACCAAACATTTCACTATTGAGGTTCAACACCTTAATGGTCCCTTGAGGCAAACTGAGAATCCTGACGTGCTTTCTTATGGTTACTCGGAACTGGTGGAAATGGCAAAACTGTTGGAGGCCAAGCAACAAAGGAATAAGGTTGAAAGAGGATGGATGTTTGTTCTTCAAAGTCTGCTCAAGTTTAAGGAAAATATTGAAGAGAGACTGAATGTTGATCCTGAAGACAAACAGCCCATTTCTACAGTTGCCAAAAGAAGAAGAACTGGCGAAGGGCCATCTGTTTAAGTTCTTTCTTCATTTTTATCTTCTTGTAATTTGTTGTACATTCTGTTGTAACTTGTGTAAATTTCACTCCTTGTATAAAAGAAGTTACCAGTTTGTAACCACAAGGTAGATAAAAGATTAAAATCTAACAAAACTAAAAGACAAAACTAAGGTATTTATTGATCTATAAAAATACCTTAGATACCTTAGATAGATTTAAATCAAACAAGTCTCTATAGTTCACACTTGTATAGATACAAGAACTAGAAAAGACTTAGACTATATTTCTAGACAAATAGGGGGAATTTGTTAGGTCCAGTTCACCTGGAACTGACCAGTCACCAGTTCACACTGACCAGTTCACCAGTTGCATCTGGTGACCAGTAAACTGGTGACCAAGAAGATTTGTCGAGAAATATATTGAAGTCCAGTTGCACCGTACAGTTAACGCAACTGAAGACTTCCTCCAGTTGAGAACTGACCAAGTTGAAGAAACATTCCAGTTGAAGTCGAAGACAACAAATGGAAGAAAGAGAATGACAATGGCAGCGAAGCCCAGTTGACATTCTAGTCAGTTACAAACTGGAGACCATCAGTGGAAAGCCCTTACAAAGCTTTACACTGATTACGAGGAATTGACTTGTATACTTTATGTACCTTTACCCGGATAATAAGCCTTATCTTATTATTTAAGTATTAAAAGGTACATAAAGGTGGTTGTGTAAAGTCACTTTAACATGCGACTTTACAACACTTTTTAAGGAATTAAATGCTATTCCTTAAATGCTCACAACCACATTTGTACGGCTAAAGTTAACATCCCAATGTTAACTTTGCCTATAAATACAAGTCATTGCACAACCAAGAATCATAAGTTATTTCACAAGTTACTTCACACACAAACGAATAACTTCATACTTTGCAAACCTGCAATATTCTTGGTGAACTTGTGCAATATTCTCTCAATCGCTAAAAGGAACATTTCACTACTTTAAGTGTTTCGATTGTTGAAGAGAAATTCCGAGTATAGATCAATTGTATTTCATAGGTTGTTAGGATATTTACATTCGTGTATTATCTTGGTTCCGCATCAACCTTGTAATTTGTTTAATATCAATAAATAAATTACACTTTGAAAACTACATATTGTCTCATCAAGATTGTTTACAAGTTATTTGTATTATTGCATTGTTCTTTACTTATTGTCTTTTATATAAGTAATCTATCTAGAACTTGGTATATACCACTGCAACTGGTCGTCTCCAGTTCAGTAAGTATATTGCAAAGTAACTCCACCATCGACATAGAGGTGTCTTCAGTAGTACCATCTAACAAGTTGGGACTTACAAGTGGTATCAGAGCAGAAGGCTAATAAACTTGCCTAGATCTGCAAAGATGAACACTACTGAAGGTGGAGATGGTTCTGGTTCAGGTGAAAACCCGTCGAACACTAATGCACCACCTTTTCAAAACGTTAACACCAACCCTCCTCCTCCTTCTACCCCAAGCCACGTCCATGTACATTACTCTAACACTCCTGTTCCAAAATTTGATGGAAACAGTGAGACTTTTGGTACATGGAAAGCTAGAATGCTGTTGCATTTTGGTGGTATTGAGAGGTATATATTGAAAATCCTTAAGGATGGACCATATATACCTATGTCCATTGGGGTGAGTCCTCTTCTTGATCCTACTGGAAGAAGAGGCTCAAGGGAAAAGCCAGAAGACCATTGGTCTGATGAGGATCGCAGACTGGTGGACTTGGACACCAGACTGAAAAACATGATCCTTGGGGCTGTCCCTGAAGACCTAATTCCAACACTTGTGTTGTTTCCCAGTGCCAAGTCTATGTGGGATGAATTAGTGATTCAATTTGAAGGAGGTGATGACACAATCGTCACCAGAAAAGTTGCCTTGAACAAGAAGTATGAATCCTTCTTTGCCTTGCCCAATGAAAGTTTAACTGGTACATATACCAGATTTTCTAGCCTCATCAATCAGTTGAGAGGTTTGGGTGTAGAGAAGGATAAGGATATTCTTCTTGAGAAGTTTTGTGATATTCTTCCATCTAAATGGGAAAACATGGTTCTTGTCTTGAGACAAGGTAAAACCTTGCACACTCACACTCTTGCATCGCTCTATGGAGCCTTCAGATTCACTGAAGATAATAATGCTGCAAGACTTGTGGCTGAGCAAGATGCCATGAACCATGCTCAGAGTCCCAAGGTTGCTAATGCAATTGAGCGACCTTGTGCTGCTTTGATGTCTGCTGAGAGTGTCCAGGCACACTCGATGAAGGAGATGTTGAACAGCTTCTTAAACTCTGGGCTGACCACTGAAAACAGTGAAGGTTATGATGAAACTGACGATGATGATCTGGTCGCCATGATTGCTAAAACCTTTAATAGGTTTAAGCATAAATCTAAAAGATTTAATGGCCCCAACAATGCTTCCAGCTCCAGCTCTCTGGATAAGACCAATCTTACATGCTATAAGTGTGGCAAGAAAGGTCATTTTATGAAGGAATGCAGATCTAGTCAGTTGAATAACCAAACTGGCCCCTCTGTCCCAAATTACAATCGGCCTGATGATAGCTACAAAGCTAAATACAAGCAGCTTAAGGCCCAGATTGCCCTCCTGTCCATGCAAAAGGAAAAGGATCAGTGCTTAATTGCACAAACTGAGGGAAAATGGGAGTACTCTGATGACTCATCTGAGGATGAAGAAGAGGAAAGGGACATGTGTTTCATGGCCTTGGAAGATCAACAACAGCAGCATGTGGTGAAAGATGATGTCATCTCTGGAAGATGGGTGGACATCATACTGAAAAAGGTATGTGATTATGATCACCAGGTTGACCCTGAATTAAAACTGGACCTGGCTGAATCATTAAGTGGTGATTTGGCATTTGTAGAAACTGTTAGAGCTGATAGTGAAAGATATTTAGACACTATCTTAATTGAACTGAACAATGTCAAACCACAACTGAATGATTTGCAAAGTGTCCAGTTGGCTCTCAAGGAGTCAGTTTTAAAGATTGAGGCATTAGAACTTGATAATCAAAAACTTTCTGATGATTTTGAAAAAGCTCAAAAGATTATCAAGTCCTGGGTAAAAGCATCTGGCAAAACTATGATGCATTTTCAAGAACTATCGATGCCCAGAAAAATGCATGGAAATCTGAAGATCTGGAGATGGCAGCTCTTATACCAGATCTTCATGCATTGCCTCCAGCTCTCCAGGTTGAAACACCTTATGATCAACCTGAAGCTGTTGAAACTGAAACCAATGAGACCACCCCCATTGAGGTTAAAACTGGAGCCAAACAGGCTAAAGCTCCAGTCAAAAAGGCCACTGTTAACAAGCCTTTACCTCATAAGTCTAAGGAGCCCAAGACCCGACAGACTAAATCTCCAGTTGAACCAATGTCCAAGGTTCAACTGCCTGAACAAAACAATGTTTTGGTTAATCTGGAAAGGCAACTCCAACTTTTGTCTCGGCAGGTTCAGAGTTGCACTGCCCGGATTAACAATCTGGAAGGAGGTTCACCACCTCCAGTTTTAAAACAAAACATTAAATCACTCCCTTCTGTACCTAAACAAAAGAATGTTCCATCTGGAACAAAATCTGGTAAACATAAGGTGAGTAAGTATCAAATACCAATCGTTTTTACTTCTGCACCTGGAGCTGGTGATAATGCTCCAGATGTAGCCTCCAGTTCAACACCTCAACAATCAACTGTGGCTTCTGTAGAGAAGTCCAGTGGACCCATCAAGAAAAGATGGGTTCACAAAAATAACTAATGATTTTTGTGTGTGTGTAGGGCGATCGAAAGAAGAATATCTGGTATCTGGACAGCGCTGCTGGCCGGACTATGACCGGATGTAAGCCCCTACTGGAAGAGTTCACTGTCCAAGATGGACCGACAGTGACGTTTGGTAACGATCAATCTGGAAAGACTGAAGGATATGGTGTGCTCAATAATGGACAAGTCGAATTCAAAAGAGTTGCATTTGTGAATGGTTTGAAATATAACTTGATCAGTGTAAGCCAACTTTGCGATGATGGCTTCAGAGTATTGTTCGATATTGCACAAGGCACCATATTTAACAAGGATTGGAAAGTGGTGATGATTGCACCAAGAAAAGGGAATGTGTACATCATGGATATGGAACCAGCTCCAAAAGAGCAATGTTTCTATACCAAAGCTGATGAGGACACCAACTGGCTATGGCATAAAAGGTTATCCCACCTTAATTTCAAGAACATTAACAAGTTGTCTCGCAAACAACTGGTTGATGGGATACCCCAGATTTCCTTCAATAAGGAAAAGCCATGTCCAGGGTGTGAGATGGGTAAGCAGAAGAGAGCCAGTTTCAAAACTAGGCAAAATTTTAGCATCACTGAACCTCTTCACATGCTTCATATGGATCTTTTTGGTCCAGTGAATGTTCAAACTAGAGCTGGAAAGAAATACACTCTAGTTGTGGTTGATGAATTCACCAGATATTGCTGGGTGGTATTCATCAGATCCAAAAGTGATGCACCTGCTGAAATCATCTCCCTTATCAAAAGAATTGAGCTCAAGTACACTCGAAAAGTTTGTCAGTTGCGAAGTGATAATGGTACTGAATTCCAAAATAAGGTACTTGAAACATTTTGCACTGACACTGGCATTTCTCAAAACTTCTCATCAGTTCACTCTCCAGAGCAAAATGGAGTTGTGGAAAGAAAGAATCGTACACTGATAGAAGCGGCCAGAAGCATGCTATCTGAATCTGGTCTTCCCACCAGTTTTTGGGCTGAGGCAGTTGCAACTGCTTGTCACACCCAAAACCGGTCAGTCTACATCAAGAGACATAAGAAGACTGCCTACGAAGTACTCAGGAATCGAAAACCAAATATTGGATATTTCCATGTATTTGGTTGTCCAGTTTATATACTGAACGATTCCAGTCAGCTTGGAAAGTTTGATGCAAAAGCTGATGAAGGGGTATTTTTAGGCTATTCAGATATTCGAAAGGCCTTTAGAGTTTATAATTATAGACTCCAAAAGGTGCATGAGACAATTCATGTCACATTCGATGAATCAACTGAAGCAATCAACAAGAGACCAAGCCTTGATATTTCTCCAGTCATTCCAATCAACTTTGGTGAAACTGACCAAGTTCATCGGTCAGTTGTTTCACCAGAAGATGCTTCCAGTTACAACAAACTGGAACCAGTCAAGAAGAAGAAAAGCACCAGTGACACATCATTTTATCCCTCCATCAATTTTAACTTACCACAAGAATTGGTGATTGGATCAGATGTACGTGCCACTCCAATATCAGCACCAGTTCAAGCACCTACTTCTCCAGTTACTCGTGAAATACCTTCAACTGAGGAATTTCATGATGCCAATCGAGACCTCATTGACTCTGATGAGGATGTAGAAGTTGTTTGGACTGATCCTTCTCCAGATGCTGCTGCAACTGAAGAAGATCGCCAGGTACCTTGCACTGATATTGTAGTTCACCAGCCTAGTCAGTACACTAGATGGACTAAAGCCCACCCAATTGAACAAATTGTGGGTAATCCAACTAGTGGGGTTCAGACTAGAAGAGCCACCAGTGAGCAATGCTTAAACGTCACCTTCTTATCTTTAATTGAACCAAAGAAGATTGACGAGGCTATGGCAGACCCAAGCTGGGTGGAAGCTATGCAAGAAGAGCTCCTCCAGTTTGAAAGGAACAATGTTTGGGAGCTTGTTCCTTGTCCACCAGGGTTAAAGAAAGAACCTATTGGTACCAGATGGGTCTACCGAAATAAAATGGATGAAGATGGCCATGTTGTAAGAAACAAGGCCAGATTAGTTGCCCAGGGTTATTGTCAAGCAGAGGGCGTTGACTTTGATGAGACTTTTGCTCCAGTTGCAAGACTTGAAGCCATAAGAATATTCTTGGCTTATGCAGCCCATCTGCAGTTCAAGGTCTTCCAGATGGATGTCAAAAGTGCGTTCCTTAATGGAACATTGGAAGAAGAAGTTTATGTTAAGCAGACTCCAGGTTTCATCGATGAGAAGCATCCTCATTGGGTTTATAGACTGAACAAAGCATTGTATGGTCTAAGACAAGCCCCAAGAGCCTGGTATGATACTTTAACTAAACATCTTCTTAAAAATGGCTTTCAAAGAGGTGCAATAGATAATACCTTGTTTATCTTGAAAGAAAGAGGTAATATCTTATTGGTACAAATTTATGTTGATGACATTATTTTTGGTTCAACTGATGATGCAATGTGTAAAAAGTTTTCTAAAATCATGTCATCTGAGTATGAGATGAGTTTAATGGGTGAATTAACATTTTTCTTAGGTCTTCAGATTAAGCAAACTGAAAATGGAATTTTCATAAACCAAGGAAAATATGTCAGAGATTTGTTAAGAAAATACAAATATGATTCAATCCCATCGAAAAACACACCTATTGCAGCACCATTGAATTTGGACTCTGACCCAACTGGCAAACCAGTTAACATAACTGACTATAGAGGTATGGTTGGTTCACTGATGTACTTAACTGCCAGTCGACCAGATATAATGTTTGCAACATGTTTATGTGCCAGGTTTCAGGCTAACCCTAAAGAATCACATTTGCACGCTGTAAAGCGTATCTTTAGATACCTGAAAGGGTGTCCTAATCTTGGTCTTTGGTACCCCAAAGGCTCAGGATTAGATCTAATGGGTTATTCAGATTCTGATCATGCAGGTTGTAAGATTGATAGAAAATCCACAACTGGTGGTTGTCATTTCCTTGGAGGAAAACTGGTGAGTTGGACCAGCAAGAAGCAGACTTCAGTCTCTATGTCCACTGCTGAGGCAGAGTACATTTCTGCGGCCAGTTGTTGTGCCCAGATTCTCTGGATCAAAAACCAGTTAACATAACTGACTATAGAGGTATGGTTGGTTCACTGATGTACTTAACTGCCAGTCGACCAGATATAATGTTTGCAACATGTTTATGTGCCAGGTTTCAGGCTAACCCTAAAGAATCACATTTGCACGCTGTAAAGCGTATCTTTAGATACCTGAAAGGGTGTCCTAATCTTGGTCTTTGGTACCCCAAAGGCTCAGGATTAGATCTAATGGGTTATTCAGATTCTGATCATGCAGGTTGTAAGATTGATAGAAAATCCACAACTGGTGGTTGTCATTTCCTTGGAGGAAAACTGGTGAGTTGGACCAGCAAGAAGCAGACTTCAGTCTCTATGTCCACTGCTGAGGCAGAGTACATTTCTGCGGCCAGTTGTTGTGCCCAGATTCTCTGGATCAAAAACCAGTTACTAGATTATGGTCAGAAGTACACCAAGACCCCAATCTTTTGTGACAACACCAGTGCAATTGCTATCTCTCACAATCCAGTGATGCACTCAAAAACAAAGCATATTGACATCAGGTATCATTTTATTCGTGATCATGTTATGAAAGGTGATATTGAAATTCATTTCATCCCCACTGACAAACAGTTAGCTGATGTTTTTACTAAACCTCTTGATGAGAAAACTTTTAAACATCTCATCAGCGAACTGGGAATGTTGAACCCTTAACTGGAGCTTTCTTTGTTATTGAACGCGTCAGTGACACTGATGAAGTTCTCCAGTTGAGGAGGTCCAGATTATCTTTGCTCGCCAGGCTATCGAACGCCTTTGTGATACTATCTTGGCACTAATTGATATCTGGATCATCATTTTAGGGGGAAAGACTCAAAATAATTTTCTGACTAAAATTCGTTTTTGTTTGAAAATGCAACTGGAGAACTCTTCAGTTGGAAACTGGTACTGGATTGATCCTCCAGTTACCAGGTTCAGTCTTTGTCTAATTTTTATAACGTTACAAATACTTGGTCAATTTATGTGACACGTGATGATACTCGAGTGTTTTTAAACTACTTGATATCGTGATCTGACGTGTTGAAACCATTTTTAGTACTTGACAACTGTTTGTGTTGGGAAAACAAAAAGTGTGTGGGGTTATGGGTAAAGTAAGCCGTCGTAGCATTTAATGCTGACATGGTAACATTTAATGCTTACATGGAAAATTATATTTTATTTTCAAAATATCTTCGAAAATATTTGGTTTAATAAAATATGATTTGTGGGTTTACATTGGGATCTTGAATCCCCTTATAAATACCCTTATTTACTTCATAACACATTTACTTTCTTTTTCATTCTCTTCATTTACTTCCAATCATAAATCACTGCTTCATTCTTCTCTTTGCTTCTCAAATCAAAACCCTAAAAATTCCTAAATTTCAATTTCATTCAATGGCTCCTAAATCATCCCGCTCAAGAGATGTAAATCTCTTGACTGCTCCTTACAATCCCTCACCAGATGTCCCCCAGGCACCTGGTGCTCCTTATAGTGCAGCCCTAAAATTAAACCCTAACAATCCTTTGGCTAGCCTACAAGGCTCTCAAGGGTCTAATACCCTTATTTACTTCATAACACATTTACTTTCTTTTTCATTCTCTTCATTTACTCTCTTCATTTACTTCCAATCATAAATCACTGCTTCATTCTTCTCTTTGCTTCTCAAATCAAAACCCTAAAAATTCCTAAATTTCAATTTCATTCAATGGCTCCTAAATCATCCCGCTCAAGAGATGTAAATCTCTTGACTGCTCCTTACAATCCCTCACCAGATGTCCCCCAGGCACCTGGTGCTCCTTATAGTGCAGCCCTAAAATTAAACCCTAACAATCCTTTGGCTAGCCTACAAGGTTCTCAAGGGTCTAATACCCTTATTTACTTCATAACTCATTTACTTTCTTTTTCATTCTCTTCATTTACTTCCAATCATAAATCACTGCTTCATTCTTCTCTTTGCTTCTCAAATCAAAACCCTAAAAATTCCTAAATTTCAATTTCATTCAATGGCTCCTAAATCATCCCGCTCAAGAGATGTAAATCTCTTGACTGCTCCTTACAATCCCTCACCAGATGTCCCCCAGGCACCTGGTGCTCCTTATAGTGCAGCCCTAAAATTAAACCCTAACAATCCTTTGGCTAGCCTACAAGGTTCTCAAGGGTCTAATACCCTTATTTACTTCATAACTCATTTACTTTCTTTTTCATTCTCTTCATTTACTTCCAATCATAAATCACTGCTTCATTCTTCTCTTTGCTTCTCAAATCAAAACCCTAAAAATTCCTAAATTTCAATTTCATTCAATGGCTCCTAAATCATCCCGCTCAAGAGATGTAAATCTCTTGACTGCTCCTTACAATCCCTCACCAGATGTCCCCCAGGCACCTGGTGCTCCTTATAGTGCAGCCCTAAAATTAAACCCTAACAATCCTTTGGCTAGCCTACAAGGTTCTCAAGGGTCTAATACCCTTATTGGTAGAATCAGAAAGTTTTTAAAGGATTCTCCAATAGGACCCTTATTCACCAGGAACCCACGCAAGATGTATCATGATTACTTGTGTGAGTTCTGGTTCACTGCCACACTTTCTTCCGATTGTTCCTCCATCAGTTTCACTTTAAAGGATGGAACAATCAAATGTACTTTGGATGTAGAAGTATTGAGGGATGCTCTTCACCTCAATTACTGGAGAGAGGGTGAGTCTCCAGTTGTCTTAGCCTCGAATGTAAATTTTCGTCAAGTACTCCTTGAGATGGGTCATAAGGAGTGCTTGGACAATGATGGTGTGTTAAAGACCAAGGGGGCTATGACCATGAAGGGTCTTACACCTTCATGGAGGTATTTCTTTGTACATCTGGTTGAAAGTCTGGGTGGTAGTTCAGGTGGTCTTGACCAAATCAACTCTTCACAAGCAGAGATGGCTTACTGTTTATGGAAGGGGTTGAGGGTGGATTTTGCTGATATACTGTATAGGAGTCTTGTGCAAAAGCTGAAAGGCTCAAGGGGTGTGTGTATCCCCTTTTCCAGATTTCTGTCCTTATGTTTCAAGCAAATTCTGGGTGAAGAAGAGTATAGAAATACAGACTCTCCGTTCACAAGGCCAGATGTTTTGAGGAATTTAGACTCTCTTGTTTCTGAAGCTGGAGAGGTCGAGATTCCAGAGCAGATGCGGCTGGCATTTGTTAAAACTGGTGCACCTTTGGAAAGTGAACCAGAAAGACAACTGGGCGGGCCTCAAAATAATGAGGGACCCTCCAGTTCGTCTCAAGTTGTGGTTGAGGATAGAACAACCATAACTGAAGCCATTCCTATCACGTCTATCCCTGGTGAAGATGTTCCGGCATCTGATCCTTCAACTGATGAAACCATCCAGGTAACTGGAACTGGTCATCAGGAGCCTGAACATGATGTTCAGCCATCCCTATCATTTATGAATCTAGGCATAAATGAGGATGAGTTCCATCTTGAATCTTCGGATTCAGAAGGAACACAAGCTGATCAAGAAATGGTTGATGCATCTGTACATGCTCAACTCCCTTCTTTCTTTGATCAACCCCTAGAACACCAAGTTTCAGTTTCCCATCAAGATACTCCTACAAATATTTCCCCACAACGAACTCAATCAACACCGTCGCCGTTGGTCATACCTGAGCATTCTCAGCCTGACCAACACATTGAATCTCCTCAGCGTTTTTCTTCACCCCACATTTTTCCTTCTTCTGCCACTGGAACAACTGGAGAGGCTTCCTTTGTTTTGCCTCCTCCAGTTGAACTGGTGCACCTTTGGAAAGTGAACCAGAAAGACAACTGGGCGGGCCTCAAAATAATGAGGGACCCTCCAGTTCGTCTCAAGTTGTGGTTGAGGATAGAACAACCATAACTGAAGCCATTCCTATCACGTCTATCCCTGGTGAAGATGTTCCGGCATCTGATCCTTCAACTGATGAAACCATCCAGGTAACTGGAACTGGTCATCAGGAGCCTGAACATGATGTTCAGCCATCCCTATCATTTATGAATCTAGGCATAAATGAGGATGAGTTCCATCTTGAATCTTCGGATTCAGAAGGAACACAAGCTGATCAAGAAATGGTTGATGCATCTGTACATGCTCAACTCCCTTCTTTCTTTGATCAACCCCTAGAACACCAAGTTTCAGTTTCCCATCAAGATACTCCTACAAATATTTCCCCACAACGAACTCAATCAACACCGTCGCCGTTGGTCATACCTGAGCATTCTCAGCCTGACCAACACATTGAATCTCCTCAGCGTTTTTCTTCACCCCACATTTTTCCTTCTTCTGCCACTGGAACAACTGGAGAGGCTTCCTTTGTTTTGCCTCCTCCAGTTGAACTGGTGCAGCCTTTGGAAAGTGAACCAGAAAGACAACTGGGCGGGCCTCAAAATAATGAGGGACCCTCCAGTTCGTCTCAAGTTGTGGTTGAGGATAGAACAACCATAACTGAAGCCATTCCTATCACGTCTATCCCTGGTGAAGATGTTCCGGCATCTGATCCTTCAACTGATGAAACCATCCAGGTAACTGGAACTGGTCATCAGGAGCCTGAACATGATGTTCAGCCATCCCTATCATTTATGAATCTAGGCATAAATGAGGATGAGTTCCATCTTGAATCTTCGGATTCAGAAGGAACACAAGCTGATCAAGAAATGGTTGATGCATCTGTACATGCTCAACTCCCTTCTTTCTTTGATCAACCCCTAGAACACCAAGTTTCAGTTTCCCATCAAGATACTCCTACAAATATTTCCCCACAACGAACTCAATCAACACCGTCGCCGTTGGTCATACCTGAGCATTCTCAGCCTGACCAACACATTGAATCTCCTCAGCGTTTTTCTTCACCCCACATTTTTCCTTCTTCTGCCACTGGAACAACTGGAGAGGCTTCCTTTGTTTTGCCTCCTCCAGTTGAACTGGTGCAGCCTGCTTGGAAAGTGAACCAGAAAGACAACTGGGCGGGCCTCAAAATAATGAGGGACCCTCCAGTTCGTCTCAAGTTGTGGTTGAGGATAGAACAACCATAACTGAAGCCATTCCTATCACGTCTATCCCTGGTGAAGATGTTCCGGCATCTGATCCTTCAACTGATGAAACCATCCAGGTAACTGGAACTGGTCATCAGGAGCCTGAACATGATGTTCAGCCATCCCTATCATTTATGAATCTAGGCATAAATGAGGATGAGTTCCATCTTGAATCTTCGGATTCAGAAGGAACACAAGCTGATCAAGAAATGGTTGATGCATCTGTACATGCTCAACTCCCTTCTTTCTTTGATCAACCCCTAGAACACCAAGTTTCAGTTTCCCATCAAGATACTCCTACAAATATTTCCCCACAACGAACTCAATCAACACCGTCGCCGTTGGTCATACCTGAGCATTCTCAGCCTGACCAACACATTGAATCTCCTCAGCGTTTTTCTTCACCCCACATTTTTCCTTCTTCTGCCACTGGAACAACTGGAGATTGAGCTTGACAAACATTATAGGGAGGATGAGGCTGAGTATGATGCCAGGTGTTTGAATATCACAGTGGATAAGGCAAAAGAAGTAAGAACTGAAGGAATTCTCAAGAGGGCTGAACATGTTAAGAAGGTGGTCAAACAGGTGCTGAATTCACCCAAGTCCAAAGGTAAACCTAAGATGTTGCCAAGAGATGCTGACCTTAGGACCTGGGTGGAAACAACTGAAGCTGCCAATGTATTGGTCCAGTCTCAAGAAATTAACCACTTGTGGAGATCCTTTAGGATGATTTGCACTGTGTTCAGAGAGTGCAAGGATATGCAATCGTGGCAGCCTCTAGCCCGTTTGCCCTCCAGCAATGAAGACTGGGCAGCTATTCGTGCAGGTCTCGATGCTGCCAAGGGGGAAAGGGATAGAAGGAATATCCTTGCACCTGGACCAAGACTGCCAGGTCCAGTTAGTGCAAGACAATTGGTAGAGAGGACGGTTGTTGGGTCTGATGAAGGTGATGAGCAGGTTATTGAAGAGTTTGAAGATGTTGTTGATAGGGGGAATAAAGGGAAAGGAAAGGAAGTTGTGCCGGCCACTAGTGAACAAGCAAAAACAACTGGTACTGAAGCCAGTGTGTTAGAAACTGGCAACATTGATCAGCTCCCTCCAGTTTCAGAAGATGTTAGTAGGCAGCTGGCAAGGCTTGGAGATGCAATCAAGGAGAGGAAGAAACAAATGAGGGTGAATCAAGCAAAAGATAGAAATACTTTAGCCCCAACTCTTCTTGATATAAGTGATGGTCGTCTTCTGGGCATGACACTTGCAGAGTATGCCAAAGTCAAGGCTGATCCCAGAATTATTAATGCACTGAAAGAACAACTGGAGATTGAGCTTGACAAACATTATAGGGAGGATGAGGCTGAGTATGATGCCAGGTGTTTGAATATCACAGTGGATAAGGCAAAAGAAGTAAGAACTGAAGGAATTCTCAAGAGGGCTGAACATGTTAAGAAGGTGGTCAAACAGGTGCTGAATTCACCCAAGTCCAAAGGTAAACCTAAGATGTTGCCAAGAGATGCTGACCTTAGGACCTGGGTGGAAACAACTGAACCCTCAAGTGAAGATATCAAAGCTGCAGTGCATAGTATGAGCACTGGCCAGATCAAACTGGCCAATGAATCTGAAGCTAGAGAGTATTTATCTGAAGTGCAACAGCGGAGATATCACCCTGGTAAGATTACTGAAATGAAAGTCTCAATTAAACCAGGTACCAAACATTTCACTATTGAGGTTCAACACCTTAATGGTCCCTTGAGGCAAACTGAGAATCCTGACGTGCTTTCTTATGGTTACTCGGAACTGGTGGAAATGGCAAAACTGTTGGAGGCCAAGCAACAAAGGAATAAGGTTGAAAGAGGATGGATGTTTGTTCTTCAAAGTCTGCTCAAGTTTAAGGAAAATATTGAAGAGAGACTGAATGTTGATCCTGAAGACAAACAGCCCATTTCTACAGTTGCCAAAAGAAGAAGAACTGGCGAAGGGCCATCTGTTTAAGTTCTTTCTTCATTTTTATCTTCTTGTAATTTGTTGTACATTCTGTTGTAACTTGTGTAAATTTCACTCCTTGTATAAAAGAAGTTATCAGTTTGTAACCACAAGGTAGATAAAAGATTAAAATCTAACAAAACTAAAAGACAAAACTAAGGTATTTATTGATCTATAAAAATACCTTAGATACCTTAGATAGATTTAAATCAAACAAGTCTCTATAGTTCACACTTGTATAGATACAAGAACTAGAAAAGACTTAGACTATATTTCTAGACAAATAGGGGGAATTTGTTAGGTCCAGTTCACCTGGAACTGACCAGTCACCAGTTCACACTGACCAGTTCACCAGTTGCATCTGGTGACCAGTAAACTGGTGACCAAGAAGATTTGTCGAGAAATATATTGAAGTCCAGTTGCACCGTACAGTTAACGCAACTGAAGACTTCCTCCAGTTGAGAACTGACCAAGTTGAAGAAACATTCCAGTTGAAGTCGAAGACAACAAATGGAAGAAAGAGAATGACAATGGCAGCGAAGCCCAGTTGACATTCTAGTCAGTTACAAACTGGAGACCATCAGTGGAAAGCCCTTACAAAGCTTTACACTGATTACGAGGAATTGACTTGTATACTTTATGTACCTTTACCCGGATAATAAGCCTTATCTTATTATTTAAGTATTAAAAGGTACATAAAGGTGGTTGTGTAAAGTCACTTTAACATGCGACTTTACAACACTTTTTAAGGAATTAAATGCTATTCCTTAAATGCTCACAACCACATTTGTACGGCTAAAGTTAACATCCCAATGTTAACTTTGCCTATAAATACAAGTCATTGCACAACCAAGAATCATAAGTTATTTCACAAGTTACTTCACACACAAACGAATAACTTCATACTTTGCAAACCTGCAATATTCTTGGTGAACTTGTGCAATATTCTCTCAATCGCTAAAAGGAACATTTCACTATTGAGGTTCAACACCTTAATGGTCCCTTGAGGCAAACTGAGAATCCTGACGTGCTTTCTTATGGTTACTCGGAACTGGTGGAAATGGCAAAACTGTTGGAGGCCAAGCAACAAAGGAATAAGGTTGAAAGAGGATGGATGTTTGTTCTTCAAAGTCTGCTCAAGTTTAAGGAAAATATTGAAGAGAGACTGAATGTTGATCCTGAAGACAAACAGCCCATTTCTACAGTTGCCAAAAGAAGAAGAACTGGCGAAGGGCCATCTGTTTAAGTTCTTTCTTCATTTTTATCTTCTTGTAATTTGTTTAATATCAATAAATAAATTACACTTTGAAAACTACATATTGTCTCATCAAGATTGTTTACAAGTTATTTGTATTATTGCATTGTTCTTTACTTATTGTCTTTTATATAAGTAATCTATCTAGAACTTGGTATATACCACTGCAACTGGTCGTCTCCAGTTCAGTAAGTATATTGCAAAGTAACTCCACCATCGACATAGAGGTGTCTTCAGTAGTACCATCTAACAAGTTGGGACTTACACCATACCGTTTGAGAAGTTTTCCAAACTGAAATTTTTTGAAATGAGATCCCCCATCGCTTATAATCACGCGAGGGATTCCAAATCTTGAGAAAATGTTGCTTTGGACAAACTTGCACACAACGGTATGATCATTGGTCTTGGTGGCTATGGCTTCTACCCATTTAGACACATAATCTACGGCCACTAAGATATAGTAATTACCAAAGGAATTAGGGAAAGGACCCATAAAATCAATACCCCAAACATCAAAAATATTAACCACTAAAATGGGTTGCATGGGCATTTCATTCCTTTTAGTAATACTACCTAGTTGTTGACATCTAACACAATTTTTAACAAATTCAGCAGCATCTTTAAAAATGCTAGGCCAAAACAAACCACACATAAGAACCTTATAACCTGTCTTTTGACCGCTGAAATGACCTCCACATGCAAATGAGTGTGCATGAGTCAACACCTCCTGAATTTCCTCATCCGGAACACATCTTCTCACCAATTGATCCGGGCCAACTTTGAACAAATCTGGCTCATCCCAAATGTATTGCTTGGCTTGTGCAAGGAATTGTTGCTTCTTTCTCTTGGCCCAATGCTCCGGTAGCTTACCTGCGGACAGAAAATTAACAATGTTTGCATACCAAGGAACAATAGACACGGTTAGTAAATGTTCATCCAGAAAAGTCTCATTGATCTCCTTGGTTGATCCATCGTCCATAACTTAAATTCTTGACAAGTGGTCCGCCACCACATTCTCACTCCCTTTCTTGTCTCGGATTTCCAAGTCAAATTCTTGTAGTAGCAATACCCACCTAATTAGCCTTGGCTTTGCATCCTTCTTTTCCATCAAATACTTCACCGCGCTATGATCTGTATACACTATGACTTTGCTACCACACATGTAAGAACGAAACTTGTCAAGAGCATAAACAACCGCAAGCAATTCCTTTTCGGTGGTGGTATAATTCAATTGGGCATCCGATAAAGTCTTGCTTGCATAATAAATTACAACGGGTTTCTTGTCCACCCGTTGTCCCAAAACAGCCCCAATTGCAAAATCACTTGCATCACACATAATTTCAAAGGCATGGACCAATTAGGTGATTGCAAAATGGGTGCTTCAACCAATTTTTCCTTTAAAGTTTCAAAGGCTTTCAAACATTCATCATTAAACACAAAAGGTACATCTTTTAGTAACAAATTACACAAAGGTTTTGTTATGACACTAAATCCCTTGATGAACCTTCTATAAAACCCGGCATGTCCAAGAAAAGAACGGACACCCTTAACATTGGTTGGAGAGGGTAAAGTAGAAATGACTTTGATTTTGGCTCGGTCAACTTCCATACCTTTCTTTGAAATCACATGACCCAAAACCGTCCCCTCTTGAACCATGAAGTGGCTCTTTTCCCAACTTAAGACCAAATTCGTTTCAACACATCTTTTCAAAACTTTGGTTAGCTCATTAAGACAATTATCAAAGGTTTGACCAAAAATTGAAAAATCATCCATAAAAATCTCTAGAGAATTACCGACCATATCCGAAAAGATACTCATCATGCACCTTTGGAAGGTGGCTGGAGCATTACATAACCCGAATGGCATTCGCCTAAAGGCAAAAGTTCTATAGGGACATGTAAATGTGGTCTTATGTTGGTCATCGGGATGAATAGCAATTTGATTATAACCTGAATAACCATCTAGAAAACAATAAAATTGCTGACCTGCAAGCTTTTCGATGATTTGATCAATGAATGGCAGTGGGAAATGATCTTTTGAAGTAGCGGTGTTCAACTTTCGGTAGTCAATGCATACCCTCCACCCGGTGATGGGTCGGGTTGCAATTTGCTCACAACTATCTCCTTTAACCACTTGAATTCCAGATTTCTTAGGTACCGTTTGTGTTGGACTTACCCATGTACTATCGGAAATAGGGTAAATAATTCCAGCATCCAACCACTTTAGCACCTCCTTTTTCACCACTTCACGCATATGAGGATTCAATCTCCTTTGAGCATCTCGTGAAGGTCTTGCTTCAGCATCGGTGATTATCTTATGCATCACAATTGATGGACTAATGCCTTTCAAATCGGCAATTGTCCATCCAATGGCCGCCTTGTATTTCTTGAGCACCTTAAGTAATGCTCTTTCTTGCATTTCTTCCAAATTTGATGCAATGATCACCGGCAAAGTTTGTTCATCTCCCAAAAATGCATACTTTAAATGAGATGGGAGCTCTTTCAACTCCACTTGTGGTGGACTTTCAATGGATGGCTTGAGACGAGTGTCAATATGATCCGGTAGACTTTCCACTAAATGAGTCCATGGTGGTCTACCTTCTTGAATTGCCATAATCTCCCAATCCTTTGCCTCCTTCTTCAATGTTTCACTATGCTCCATGATTAACCTGTCAACCAAAGCACAATTCTCCCGTGTGTCTTCCTTATTTACATGAGAAATGCACTCATCAATGACGTCCGCCATAAAGCATTCGTCACTAACTACGGGGTTAGGAACACTAGCAAAAACATTCAATCTTATCTTACGGTTTCCAAAAGTCATTTCAACCGTACCCCTTCTACAATCAATTAATGCATTAGCGGTGGCCAAAAAGGGTCTACCCATGATGACATTGGGTTGCCTAACATTACCGCTTGGTGCAAAATCAAGTACCAAAAAGTCTACGGGGTAATAGAAGTCTTCCACCTTAACAATCACATCACGGACAATTCCTCTAGGAAGTTTAAGGGACAAATCAGCCATCACCAAGGTGGTGTTGACTTTTTCCAATGGTCCAAAGTCATATTGGTCATACAAACCTCCCGGAAGAATGCTCACACCCGCCCCCATATCCAAAAGTGCCTTGTTCATTTTGAAATCACCAACTTGAATAGTAATTAAGGCGCTCCCGGATCTTGGAGTTTAGGTGGGAGTATACCCATCACAACGGCACTAACTTCCTCATTTAAAACAATTTTCTTTGGAAGCTTATGATGCCGTTTTTGGGTACACAAGTCCTTAAGATACTTAGCATAAGCCGGAACTTGCTTGATTATGTCAATAAGAGGTATATTGATTTTCACTTGTTTAAAAATTTCCCACATTTCTTCCTCATGGGGACCTCTTTTCTTAAGTGTAGGCCTAAGTTTTGGATCAATCAAAGCCAAAGGAAAAGGAATGGTATTACCCTCCATATCCTTTCCTTGTTTTTCAGAAAATTTACCATTAGACCTATTGTTTTCTACCTCTTTAAAAGACACTTTTTTATTTGATTTTGGTAAAACAATTTCCGGTTCATGCTCACTATCTTCATTCTCATCAACATCCTCCACCACACCATCTACAAATGGTGGTGGAGGGACAACATGATTATCATAAACTTTACCACTACGAAGAGTACTTACATTGTTGATCTCCACGTTCTTGACATTTTTGGAACCGCCACTTTGATGTTGTGGATTGATCTTCGTATCACTTGGTAGCTTCCCCGGTTCTTTCCTCATTGATGCCACATCCTCCGCCAATTGCCCAACTTGCTTTTGCAAACTCTCAACCGTCTTATCCCGAATCTCATTCTTCCTATCCATTTCTTTCAAGTAATCCATAATCTCCCGGGTTGACACATCATTACCTCCCGAAGACCCACCTTGATTATTACCTTGTTGATAGTTCCTTGGGTAGCCTCTATTGAATCCCCCCTGATTTTGACCACCTTGGTAATTCCCTTGGTTGTAGTTTTGGCCTTGAAATAGTTGAGATGGTGCCCCACTGTTTTGGTTATTTCCTTGAAAATTCGGGTTGAGTTGGTTTGAAGAATTTCCATATCTAAAGTTTGGATGATTTCTCATCCCCGGATGATAAGTGTTGGAGTTCATGTCATATTGCCTCTTCTCTCCATACACTTGATTCACTTCTTCAATTTGATATAAGTCTAATGGGCATTGCAAAGCCGAATGTCCCAACTCATCACATCTTTCACAAACCGGATAGTCTTGAGATACTTGATAAACACCCCGATTTTCAGCCTTCCCCAACTTAGCAAACTTTTGCTCCAATGCTTCAAGCCTATCTTTTGTACCTTGATCACTAGTTGATGAAGAGGCTATTGGGCGTCTTGCTCTCCTATTCAATTGAGCTTGCCTTTTTGAGTTCACACTCATCTTCTCCAAGAATTCCCAATCAACATCTTCGGGATTTGTCAAGAAAGTGCCATTGCTAATCGAATTCACATCCCTTTTCTCTTCCGATAACAAACCATCATAGAAAGCCGTTATCAATTCCCATTTAGCAATTCCATGGTGAGGACATACTCTTAACAACTCATTGAACCTCTTAAAAGCTTCATAGAATGTTTCACCCGATTGTTGCTGAAAAGTTCTTATCGAATTCCTTGCATCACTAGTCTTTTGCATGGTGTAATACTCATCCAAAAATTGTTGTTGCATTTCAGCCCATGAAAAGATACTACCCGATGGCAATGTCAAGAACCATTGCTTTGCTTTATCCTTCAAAGTAAACTGAAAAAGAACTAGCTTAACCTCATCCGTTGAAAATCCTTGACCTCCAATAGTACCACAAATCGCCTCAAACTCCGACAAATGCAAATAAGGCTCTTCCGCCGCCATCCCATGAAAACTTGGCAAAATACTCAAACATTGAGGTCTAACCTCAAATGCTCTACCTCTCAAAACCGGTGGAACTATGGGTGAAGCATTAACGGCTATGGCGGGTCGAAAATGACTATCAACTCCTTGTGGTGGAGGTTGATAGTTCATATGTGGCATGGCTCGGTTATGTGGTTGGTAATTTGGTTGAGCTACACGATGGTTAAGGCGAGGTGGTGGACCTTGAGGACGAACCCTTGGTCCTTGGTTTAAGTATTGAGGTTGGTTATATTGGGGTTGGTTGTATTGAGGATATTGAAGGTTTTGTGGTTGCCCATAATCTCCCCCATGGTTCCAATCATACCCATCTGAATTATTATCAAACCTCCCGTCATCCCAATGATTCACCCTATCATGGAGCCTATCATAAAACGACCCATCCGCATCCTGTGATGCATCTCCAATATGGGTTGGTGTTCTAGGTCGGTTTGGAGTTGTGTACCCACTCCTCATTGATGGGGTTGGGTTTCATGGTGGAGTTTGATTTCGGTTATTCGGTTCAGGGTTGGTTTGTTCTTGAACTATGGGTTAGGTGGTTGGTTGTGAATTTGGTTGATCACTCATGTTTGCACGATGAAGTTTCCTATTCCTTCTAGCTGTTTTCTCAATTTCCGGATCAAACAACAAAGGTGATGTATTCTTGGAATACCTCGTATGCATACACTACCTGGAACCTGCACACAATCAACACACCTAGCGTAATACTGAACTACAAGAATGAAAAATGAAACAAACAAGAACTGAAACAAAAACAAACTAAACTAAATATTTTTGGATTTTTCTGAAAAATTTGAGTAAACTAAATAAAAACAAAATTTCAACACTTTGCACACCGATTCCCCGGCAGCGGCGCCAAAATTTGATCGTTGTCGTTGAACCGA
>CM067168.1:117818250-117889081 GCA_034093135.1 Erigeron breviscapus
CCTATAGCAAACATGGTTTTGGTGAGAACAAGTTATAAAAAGCATATTATTATGATATCCTATAGAAAACATGGTTTTGGTGAGAACAAGTTATAAAAAGCATATTATTATGATATCCTATAGCAAACATGGTTTGTGGGAAAGAACCAATGGTGGTGGTGGGTAGGATTGGGAAATGAGTTTCTTCTCATCGATTCTGGCGCTAACATTGGTGGCATGACGGTTGTCAGAACCCCTTGAAGCGGCAACCTAGCAAAGAAGATAAATGACTGGGAATCTATTTAACTTTAGAATATAGTTCAGCTATATGATCTGTTATATATGAAGGAGAAAAGTGTCTGTACTTGGTGCCTTCTCGACGACTTCATTTGTCACTCTTGGAGAGTACTTCCTTGAAGCCTAAAAAGCAGCATTAGCTAGCAAGTATGTCCGTAAAGAAAGCAGAAAGTTGTAACACCCTAATGAATGTATTGAAGAATGATTAATGGATATGAAAGTAAATAAGTGCCAAAAAATTACACGTTCATCTAACCTCTTTGTTATAATACCATGGTGCTCAGATAGGGGCCTTTTTTCTATAATACCACCAGATACATGTTAACAAAATAATAATTTACTGAAGTAGATTAACTTGGCTAAAGCCCTATCTTTTGGTTAGCAAAGATTGTCACACCATAATGATAGTTAATTTAGTGGGCTATTGAATAATGGATATCAAAGTAAATAAGTGCCAAATGATTACTGCAGTAGATTAACTATTGATAGTTAATTTAGCGGGCTATTTGGCCGGTGGTATTATAGCAATAAGGCCCCTATCTGAGCACCAAATTTGGCTAACACGATTGGCTTTTTAGTGACGTTAATGCCGCATTTTTATATGGTCATCATGAAAGTCGTTTTAGTCGGTTGAAATGTTTTTCGAACCTAAAGTCCACGTTTTTAGATGCCTTGTAATCTAACGATTAAATATGAAGAGTGACTATTAAAATCTCAAATCTGAGTAGAGTAGCTTATATATCAGTTGTGCTAGTTTGATACTACAATTTGGCTTATCTAAACAAAGATCAGTTGATCCACAGTTCCACACTACAAAGATACATTTTTGTTAAACAAAACTTTTGTCAGTGCAACAAAGCATTGGTGATCCAACTCAAAGTGGCTCAAACTTTTTTGACCCATACTGAACACATCCAAAGTGAGATTTACCCCAAAATTTTCGGATCAATATCCGACCCACCCACTTTGCCACCTATAGTTGAAGAGCATGAATACCTTGAAAGCGGCCGCGTAGGTAGCCTGTAGATTTGACATGCCCTCAAATGGTAACTTATTGTGTATGATCTCCCACAACACAATTCCGAAGCTGTAGGTGTCTCTTTGTGGTTATAATGCTTCTTTTCTCCTTGCCTCAGAGTTACCATGTTGTAAAGCTAAATAAAAAATCGTTAGTTTAAGGATACCTCTGGATCCAGCGATAGGTTCAAGTTCTACAGTCATTATCTCGGCCAACAATTCTTCTCGTGTCAAACCAAAATCAGCAAGTTTGTTGGTTTTATGATCAACTGTAAGCCGTAAGCTTTCTGAAAAAAGAGAATTTATCCTAGAAGTTATGATGTGTCTATACACGCCCATCTAGCAATCCACATTTATCTAAACATGCCTAATAAATCAGGATAGATTGTGAAGGTTCAAACATTACAGATTGTTTGTATGCAATAATATGGCCAAAATTAAGCTATGACGGGGAACTTCTACATCTTGCATAACATATAACAACAAAACAAAGTGATACTTGCCTGGTTTTAAGTCGCGGTGAATGATCCCGTGTGAGTGTAAACATTCCATTGCATGAGTGGTATCGAGAATGACACCTATGGCAACATAAGTATCCAATCTGTTTGGGTGCATGTTCAAGAAGAAGTTCCTAAAAGTCCCGCCACTAAGAAGCTCGATTCCTATGACCCACACTGGTTCCTTGCTTTTGGCATCTAGATGTACAATGATACAGGCTTGTCTTACTTCTGCGAGAAGTTAACCTCATATCTTGATCCCGCTATCCTATGTTTGAGATGGATCTTCTGTTTCTTCTTTTTGTGCAACAATTGCCCTACTATCTCCTAGATTCATCACTTACACATCCTTGTCTCTGATCAAAACTGCCGATAATCAGGAACCCATTAACGCAAGCTCTGGAAATTGATCCATAACCTTATCAGTCATATCTAAATACGCAAGCTCGATCAGTTACTTCAAAAGCCCCTCAACATTGCTCTCAATACCAAATCATGGTCTACTTGACCATTTTTTTCTTCCTGTCACTTTTATTAACACCTTACATGTTTGATGTTTCTGCTATTCCCCTAATGTTTCTGGTGTTGGAATCACAGGCCCTCAATTACACACACAAGACACACTCTAATATGTATGTAAATATGAAAGAAGATATAACTGAGAGATTTTACCGAGAATGTTTCTTCAATATAAAAAGAGTACATTATACAATGAAACAACCAGGCTATTTATAGCCTTACAATCAAGAACTTGCAATGCTGAATATAAGGACTAAAATACTAACCACTACTCCCTATAGATTCGGTAAACCTTGACCACGTTTTAAACTTACACCTCCTATTAAAATGGTCAAAACAAATACCATTTCAATCTATTTTATCACATGCACAAAACGATTTAATACTAAACAGTCAAGATTAAATCCTACATTCAACCCCTTAATCTTGACTCACTTCATCCAAATTCCGAACATGCAACTGATCAAGACTTGGATTTTTATTTATTCCATTATTCAACAACTAAGCAACTAAAACCTTATGAGTAAACCAACATTCACCCTTCAAATGATTTGGTCATAACACTCATTTAACAATGTCTAGTCACTTTATTCTTGAACCATTTTGACTTATACTAGACACCCGATCTCAACCTTGATCACGTCCAAGTCTTCTTGATTCAAACCGAAACAATTCTACCACACTTGCAACACGTCACATGGCATCACGTTGGAACCGTTCATGTGACACCCGACAAATTTCAGGTCGGTTAAATTAAAAACATTCACTATCACATGTGATTTTAGATCACTTTGTATATATATAGTTGTTTACTTATATATGTGTAAGAAATCAACAAGTAAAATGAGGAACAACTAACGGTTATCGGATTGATAATACTACCGTGAATGACTCGACTATATGTGCATCGATTTTTGATATAAGAATATTTATTTGAACTTATCACTTTTATAAAATTCTATGAAACATTAAATTTGTGGCTACACTAGTTACATTATCATACTAGTATGAAGAATGATAAACAAATATATTTATTAAACAAATAAAAAAAAATTATATTATTCATTTGATTATAAATCTCAAACATACTTATACTCTCTCTCTTCTCTCTCTCTACTCTCTTTCTCTCTCAATTCTAACGGCTTTTTTTTTTCTCCGATCTAAGATCTGAGATTGAAAATCTTTTATTCTTGAGATCGAGATGAGAACGTGAGATCGAGAGTTGAGATTGAGAACTGGTTTAGACCTCCAATCCGGTGGATCTAACCCTATTTTTTACTTTTCGGGCCGGAGGTCCCTTCCACTTCGGTGGATCTGGAAGCAGCCTCCCTACCTTTGAGTAGGGGTAAGGTCTGTCTACATCATACCTCCCCCATAGCCCGGCTTATGCTGGGATTGGGTACCCTTGTTGTTGTTGTTGTTGTTATAAATCTCAAACATATAAATAAACTAGTAAAAACTAAATACATAATTTACAAAATATTATAGCAAGTAAATACAAGGTTACTATTATATACAAAATAAACTCTTACAAATAAAAATGCATAACTCTTATCCCAAACACTCTTAAAAATCGGATCCAAACCTCCACCATATGAACCTCAACCTCCACCATATAAACCTAAATCTCTATAAAAAATATCCCCGTATAAACCTCCCCATGGTCCCCCACATGTTAGTAATTATATATGCACGTACAAACAAACCAACTAGCAAAAAAATAAACACTCTCTCCCCTCTCCTTGTAGAATCCGGCCGGCCACCACAGCCACCGCCGGACCACCGCCCGACCACCGTCAAACTCGCCGGAAAATCACCAAAACACCTCTTATTCATTTACAACACCATCTACTACCATCCAACACCTCCATACACCTCCAACTCAACTTGGAACCACCCACCACCACTGTACCGCCGCGCCACCACCGTCCCAGCCTCACCAGACCGCCGCCACTACTCTCTTATCACCATCGGACCACCACAGCACCACCACCTCTCTTTCTATCATCTCATTCGACACCAAAACTCAAAACCCACTACCTTTCTTCCAATATTTTCGGATCTATACAAACCCACCAAGAACACCACTTGAAATCTATTAACACCCACTTATTTTAATCATGCATGGCTATAGATCGAGAAACAAAGCTAGAAATCCCGTTTCTTCCTCACTTGAATTCGGCCAGATGTAAACAAACCATAAAACACCTACATTTCACCATAAAAAGCAATATCTAACCCATCTCTACTAGTAAAGAAAGAAAGAAAGAAACTGCTTAGTGCCGCCTACCGCGGGTTTTGAGCCCCAATACCTCGACGGTGTATGGGGGAGGTTAAGATGTAGGCAGACTTACCCCTACCTAAGTAGATTGGCTGCTTCAAGTTTCTACCTAAATGGTAGAAAAGACCTCCAACCTTTGCATGGGATAAGGATCGAACCCATGACTTCTGTTTCCAGAGGCCAGGGTGTTTACCACTGATCGAACCCATCTCTATTAGTGTTTGGACATTTTCAAGAGTTTTAAGCCTTGGCTGTAATCACTTGAGGATTGGTAAGGACATAAACACTAAATACTCATAGATAATAAAATCAAGTAGTTTATTTTATTGTTTAATCACCCAAAAGTTTTATGTAGTTTTGCTTGGATGAATTTTTTTTTTGAAAGGGATTGTAAAGAAGTGAGACTCTTTTGTCATGATATGGAAATGGAAATGGAAATAGAAAAGTTAGATGATACATATGTGATACATGATCAGATTTTTTTTTTAAATAGTACTCCCTCCGTCCCATTAATGTGTCCAGTTTTGAATATTCAAAGTCTATTTTTTGTAAGTTTGACCTTAAATATTTTTTATTGTATTATATAATACTTGGCGAAAGTTATACCCAATGAAAACACATCTAAACCTCTATCAATTCATATAATTTTCATCAAGTATTATCCAATACAAATAAAAATATTTTTGGTCAAAATTGTAAAGAGAAGACTTTGAAAATTGAAAAGTGGACACTATTAATGGGATAGAGGGAGTAGAGGTTTATGAAAAGGTAAAATGGATAATATAATGATCTTAAAGGAGAATGCTTTTGGTTAACTCATGTCAATGAATTTTGATACAACCAAACTTTTATAATTACTTTATATAAAGGCAGGTAAAAGTTAAAACTAACTTTTTAGACACTAATCATATATTTACTTTTGAATAAAATTTTTAAGTATTAAAGCATTACAAACATATATATGATTATGTAAAACAAAGCATTTCTTACAAAATTTCATTAAGTTATAACTTTTATTACATTTAGTATCTATATACTTTAGAAAGATAACTTTTTATTTGGTTGATTAAAAACTTTCAAAATTAATTATATTTATGAAAACATATTATTAAGAGAACTATACACTTTTTGTGCATTAAGTTGACATCACACTCTTGGAACCTACCTGCATTTTTACTTTCACGAATACATTGCTAAGGTGAGTTTTCATAGCCCCATTTTACTTTTAAACTTTTGGGGTGAGATACATGCTCTTTGTTTTTACGATGAACGCAAGTACACTAAAACTTTGTATACATGGTTGATTCTAAGTAACACGGTTCACTCTCTTTTAAGTCCTCACTAGATCGTGAAACGTTAGTTATGGATTTAAGCGTGGGTATGTTGAATAGTACTATTTGGGTTGACACCCCCGCCCGGCAGGAAACCTGGCTGGATGCCAAACGGGCGCATACATATCTGTAAACTTAGGTACCTTGAACAAGTACCTCTTGAGGCAAACAACTATCAACTTGTCGAGTTTCGTTTCACGAGCTTAGAACTTGATGTATACATTACTTTCTTAGCATTTTAACATAACAATGACTACTTGACATTGCGGTAAGGCAATGGTCACTATGAAATCTTGTGGTTCATGAAAACTTATTTTTACTTTACGAAAAACCTATGGAACTCACCAACTTTATGTTGACACTCTTTAGCATGTATTCTTAGGTGATTAGAAGATTTGCTATGCATTGGACTACTTGTGGATATATGCTACTTGAAGGACCTCCCCCTACTTCGCAGGCTCTAGAATTGATTAATCAATTTGCTAAAATCTTAATTTGTCAATTACTAATTTTCTTCGTTTTCGAGAAACAAATCACTTTTCTATGTGTTGTGATTTAAAGATGTCAAAGCAACATTATTTCAAAATATATTTTCAAACAATGTCATTTTATAAATATTTTTCAAAACGACACTTTTTAGTAGCCGTTCATTATGAACTTGTGTTGTAATCTCATGAAAATCACACCCATTGTATAACACATTTTGGGGGTGTGACAGCTCCCACTGGAGCATGTTATATAAAGGCAATAACATTGGTTAGCGTCTAGGAACACGCCAATGCTCCCGAAAATATTTAAGGATAGTTTCTTAAAATATCATTTGAAATGATTTAGTCTTTAATATCCCTTTGTTTCAGATACCCTTGTTAATTATGAATATGGATCAATGTCATTTCATAATTTAACGATTATGTTTCTCATTTCTACAATTAATCAAGATTACCAAATTAATCAAGACATCCTCTTGAGTTCATTTGGGTATGCGCATACAAACATCTTAATTAATCAATGAGGGGCCCAAATGGTATCATACTTCAGTTGCAAATTGAAGGAACAAATCCTATATTGACTACACGTGTTAGTCATGTCGTTTCACTACATTTATGAAAATAGCCCTTTATTACTACCTTGTTCAGGACATTTAGAACTATATCAAAAAATGCAATCCACACATGCATAACCTGCTTGTATCTCAAGTCTAAGGATAAATAAAGCAACCATTTCACGAATTTCACTTAATGACGTCGATCCATAAAATGAAAATTCGTTAAGTGGGGTAAGTCCGATATTCATCTCTTTGTATACCATGTGAGTTTGGCAGGACCATCTTCAAAATATTCCCTTAATATTTAACCAATCTCTCACATTTGTCTTAGTTTAACTATATTCCCATATAGTTAATCGACAATGGAGGTTTAGAATATTTTAAAATATTCATGGATTTAAACATGCAAATATAGGACACAATTATTATAAAATGAAAACACTCATACCAAGTATATAATTCATTTATTAAAATAACAATTGTTTAACATCCCATTATCCAAATACCAATCACAGATTTACATGATATAACTAGCTAATTTAAGACCTATGCCCTCGGCATGCTTATTGAGCTTTCCTTTTGACAAAACCTTTGTAAAAGGATCTGCTAAGTTACAATCTGTGTGAACTTTGAGTAATTTGATTTCACGCGATTCGATTTGCTCACGAACATAGTGATATCTTCTCTGGTAATGTCTGACACCTTTCTGAACTCCAGGTTCATTGGCAATGATAATTGCTCCCGAATTATCACAGTACAGATCCATAGGTAAGTTATTTGAGGGCATCACGTCAAGCCCAGAAATAAACTTTCTGATCCAGACAGCTTCCATGGCGGCATCCGAAGCAGCAATATACTCAGACTCTGTAGCAGACATAGCAACTGTAGATTGTTTCTTGCTTTTCCAATCTACTGCACCTCCATTTAAAACGAAGACATATCCTGACTGAGATTTTGTATCATCTTTATCAGTCTGAAATCCAGCATCACAGTATCCAGTTACTTTCAGTTCTGCATCGGGATTTCCTCCATACACCAAGAATAATTCTTTAGTAGCACGCATGTACTTAAGAATATTCTTCACAGCAGTCTAGTGATCCTCTCCAGGATTTTGCTGATAGCGGCTAACAATATTTTGCGCGAACGCAACATCAGGTCTAGTGCATCTTCCCGCACACATGATAGATCCCACAGCCGAAGCATAAGGAATTCTTTTCATACGCTCCACCATGTAACACCCCGAGCTAGGCTCGAAATACTACCGAAAAGATATAGCGTATGCATGGGATTATCGTAGAACATGAACTATATGAAATAAAGGGGATTCGGTGAATCCAACAACCACAAACAAGTACATAATGCATATTGCAACATAAGGGCAAATGAATCCTGGATCCATGTAAGTCCAAGCCCAAGCTCTAGCTCTAGCACTAGCATCAATCAACCGACACATCTTAGATTCTCTTGAATACCTGAAAAGTGTACTAAACAAGGTCAACACTAGGTTGGTGAGTTCGTAGGAGCGAATGACAAGGATCTAATGCCAAAGCCATTCACAATATGAAGAAGGATAATGGACAAGGAACACACTTACAGTAAGTCCTTAAAAGGCACAAGTACTCAATCAATCCATAATCAATCAATGTCCACCAATGACCTTCACACATGTACTCACACAATGAAACTACTCAAGGTAGATAAAATACGCATAGTAAACAGGAACAAGTAAAATGATATCAATAAGTATCTAACCAGTTCTATAATGCCAAACATGGCTATCAATGTCCCTCAAATGTACTCAATTGCACGTAATGTACTTCATTGTACTCAATTGCACTTAATGTACTTCATTGTACTCAATTGCACGTTATGTACTTCATTGTACTCGATTGCACGTAATGTACTTCATAGTACTCAATTGCACGTAATGTACTTCATAGTACTCAATTGCACGTAATGTACTTCATTGTACTCAATTGCACGTAATGTACTTCATAGTACTCAATTGCACGTAATGTACTTCATTGTACTCAATTGCACTTAATGTACTTCATTGTACTCAATTGCACGTAATGTACTTCATTGTACTCAATTGCACGTAATGTACTTCATTGTACTCAATTGCACGTCATGTACTCCAAATGTCCACACATAACCAATAATACCATGTGTATATACTTCGTACGATACTACTTTTGAAAGGCCTTTGATGCTTATATATAGGGTCACCCGCAGCCTTCCCACCACATCTCCAACCTTTCAAAGGTATTACCGTCTTCCATATATACACAACTAACCTAATAATCATCCAACACACACATACAATAATCATATAACAACCACGTATTTGTACGTCAACATTTCCATCAATTAAACAATGTCATCACCCAAGACACCCAAACATATGCACAAACAAGTCATGTCATAAATCGAGAAAATCAAGCGTATGCACAATTGAACTATGTCATCAATCAAAGCACACATATAAATGCACACACACAAGCAAGTAAGCACACAAGGTTGTACACTTTTCAGCCCGAATCTCAATTGAGTAGGGAGCTACGAAACTCACCTTGATTTCCAAGCAAAACGACAAGTTAATATCGAGCTTTAAATGTCCAACAACCGCCACGTGTCCACAACCTAACAAGGTACATCACAATACAATCAATTTTAACCTTAACAACCCTAAACGAGCTGGTCTATTAGGTTCAAGTCAAGTCACAACCCCACAAACGCTTCAATGACTTTCCGGGGTATGACCAAGACACTTTGAATCGACATTTTTAGAAATGGACAAGGATTCAGATCAAAAGGACTATACCATGTGAAAGTAGACTCTCTCACGATTCCAACGATAGGTCATAAGACTTGTTTGGAGATACGGTTTAAAAGTTATTAACATTTGGAAATCGACGCGCATTTAATCACCGTAACTATCCACTGCGTCGCAGTGAGCCAGGACTAAGCTCACTGCGCCGCAGTGGCTTAGTCAGACCAGAACCAGAAACAATTCACTGCGCCGCAGTGAGCCAGGACTAAGCTCACTGCGCCGCAGTGGCTAGGTCAGACCGGAAAGCCGAAACAATGCACTGCGCCGCAGTGAGCCAGAGGAGGGCTCACTGCGCCGCAGTGACCACAAACTGCAGCCAGCACCTGCAGGTTATGCAGGAGCCACGAACCAAAAACCCAAATTTCTTGCTACCTAGACCAAGAAATCGATTTGCACAACTTCGGGACCCATTTCTGAACATAACAGACTCATTTGAACATAACCCACCTCATAAACCCGAATCATAACATCAAATTCATGCCCAAATCATTTGACCCATTTCAAAACCCTACATTAACCCTAATCGCGTTTTGACCCGATTCGTGACCCGAATTTACTTGTAATCAACTAGAAGCAAGTTAATAAACATAAAATGATGATTAAGGGATGAGTTTCACTTACTAATTCTTCTTCCAAAAGCTTTACCCGAATTTGACCCAAAAGAGGATGTTCTTGCACTTTTTGATGACCCAAATCTTGATATGATGCAAAGGAGATGAAATAGATGATGTTTCTAGCACTAATCTAACTTGAAACCATAATCTTGGTGTAAGAATCTTAGAGAGAGATAGAGAGAATGAGAGTGTGTTTTTGTTCTTGGAAGTGAACTAGAGAGAAGAAGAAGATAGAATGAAATGGGTGGAGGAGGAGGGGTTAGAAGGGGGCCGGCCTAGACTCCAAAAGGGTAGGCTCCCGCTCCGCTAAATTCGACAAATAGCTAAACGTTAACCCTTTAAATGCCAAAACGAACTCACAACATACTTTAACTTAGCGTTTCGCTAAAACTCCTTATTCTCCCAAGTTTCTACCTTGATTTACAAAAGTCATTTACATTTAGTTGTTTTTAAGTTGTAAGCATCGATTAGCACGACTAATGAACTCGACTAGCGCATAAGTCCCGAATTGCACGACAAATTGATCTATATGTACACATTGCACTTAAATGAACCCCAAAAGACTTAAGTTTATCTTACTAACCAAGTTGTTAGCCAAATGGCACAAATAGTAAACGGGGCAAAAATCACGGTTGTTACATCATTCCCCCGTTAAAGGAATTTCGTCCCGAAATTCGACAAAACCCTAGTTAATGAATATATGTGGTTACTTAGATCTCATATGGTCCTCTCGTTCACAAATGAACTCGGTTTCACGTCTTGCACTCCATCTAACTTTGACAATCGTGTGATGTTTGTTCTTTAGCCTCTTGGTCTCCCGGTCTAAGATCTCTACCGGCTCTTCCACAAAATTGAGCTTCTTATCTACTTGAATCTCGTTCATAGGCATATGTAATGTAGGATCCGTCAAGCACTTCCCTAAGTTACAAATATGGAACACATCATGCACACCGTTATGTTCTCGAGGTAGCCTCAACTGGTAAGCCACTTTCCCACTCGTTCAATGATCTCAAAGGTCCAATGTACCTTGGTCTAAGTTTGCCTTTCTTTACCAAATGAATGACACCTTCCTACGGGGAGACTTTCACAAGCACATAACCACCCACATATTGAACTCCAATGGTCTATGCCTCGCATAGGCGTATTTCCTTTGTCTCTCACGACCAATTGTAATCTCTCCTTGATTTGAGAAATCGCCTTTGTTGTCTCGACTACTATTATTGGCCCTATAAGTTGGCTTCCGTCAATCTCTACTCAAGCAAGTGGAGAACGACACTTTCTACCATAAAGTGCCCTAGACGGAGCCCTTTGAACACTCGCATGGTAACTATCATTACACGAGAACCCAATTAAAGGTAAATGATCTTCTCAAGTTCCACCAATGTCGATAGCACAAGCCCTCAACATGTCTTCAAGCGTTTGAATGGTTCTTTCAGTTTTGTCCATCCATTAAGGATGAAACGCCGTACTCATGTCAAGTTGAGTACCCATTGCTCGTTGAAAAGGCTTTCCAAAAATTTAGTTATACCGGATGTTTCCTTCGGCAACGGTAGAACCCGTAACTCCTTACTTAGACACCACTTCTTCAATGTACAAATGCGCATGGTGTCAAACTTGTCGGTCTCACGAATGGCTAAGAAGCGAGCCGACTTGTCAACCGATCTACGATCACCCATATAGTATCACAACCACTTCTTGTCTTCGGTAACTTCGTAATGAAGTTCATTGCAATCTGTTCCCATTTCCACTCCGGTGTCACCGGTTGCACCAATAAAGTCCTTCCTATCAAAGTACCTCATCTCCGAGCCCGGATGGGCCGAATATGCCGACCTGTGGGATTCATTCATGAGAAATGTCCTCAAATTGCCGAAAAAAATGGGAACCCAAGTCTTCCAATTAAGTATAGCCCATTGTCTTCCTTTATACCGAATTGTTGCTCTATTCCATCTAATCTTTCATTACCAAAATTCTCCGGTAAAGCAGCTTGTACGTGTGCTCCTATGATCTTGTCACGAATACTTTGCTCCACCGTGAGACTCATGGCTCTTGTCCTTCTCGGCTTGACCCTTTCCTTTATATTAAAAGCATCGGCTACGACGGCAGCTTTGCCCGGATGGTAGCGAATATCACAATCATAATTACTAAAAATTCAAGTCATCTTCTTTGTCTCGTATTCAACTCACTTGATCGAAAATATGTTGAAGACTTCTATGATCGGTGTAAATTACACATTTTGTGCCTTAAGGTAATGTCTCCAACACTTTCAAGCGAACACAACCACCCCAATTTCTAAATCATGAGTGGGGCAGTTTTCCTCATGCACCTTAAGTTAACGGGAGGCATAAGAATTGATCTTGCCCCTCTCAACGCCTCCAATTCTTGACCGTTTAAATCTTGCTAGGAACTACATGAATTTCATCTTTGCTCACCACATGACCGAGGGGATGAACTTCTTCTACCAACTCGCAATTAGGAGAATCTCGCATACAAATTCTCTTTTCTAAGCAAGTCTAGCACTTCGCGTAAATGTTTGGCAAGATCTTCCTTCAACCTCGAGTAAACAAGTATATCATTAATAAGGGTAGTGATAGACTTGTCCAAGTTGGGCCGTCACACCCGCATTCACCAAGCCCATGAACACCGTCGGTGCATTAGTCAACCCAAACGGCACACGGTGTATCCTAAATGCACATACTTTGTAAGAAACATCGTCTTTGAGATGTCATTATTATGGACGCGCAGTTGGCTCTAGCCTGAGTGAAGGTAAATCTTGGAGGAGGGATTAACATCTTCTAGTTGATCAAATGAGTCCTCATTTATCAAAAATGGATACTGGTTCTTCATCGTGAGCTTGTTCACTGCCCGAAAATCGATACACCTCATAAAAGACCCATCGTTCTTCCTGGAAACAGAATAGGAGTTCCCCATGGCGATTGGTTAGGATGAATGAACTCTTTCTCTTGAAGCTCTTTAGGTTGAGGTTCCAACTCTTGTATCTCCGTTAAGGCGAGTTTATAAGGGGCTTTGGCTACGGATGCGACGTTAGGAGTTAGTTCGATACAAAATCATGTTGTCGAGACGGGGGTAAACCAGATGAATCGTCCAGAAGTGCATCGGGAAGGTCATGAACAAAAAGGGATGGTCTTCAACTCAACTATTGTAGCGGTAGCACTAAGTACTTCTGAACTAAAGGATTTGATGTTTCAAATTGAACTCTTAAGACCTCATCGTTAAACAAGGGTATCTTGACCACTCTTCCACCACAACCAATAACCGCATTAATCGTCAACCTCCAATCTAAGCCCGTAATGACGCCAAACCTCCCATATCGAATGACATAGAATCGATGAATACATCTACATTGTTTAAAGTCAAGAAAAACCACGGAGTATTTGACTAAGTCTAGTTAGAGCACCATTGACCATTTCAATATCAAGCAAATGGTTTAAGGCACGAGGATGTATATCTATCGAAGGAACGAAGCTATGCTCAGCATCATTAATCAAATAACACCTTGGCATAATTATCGTTTAGAGTAAATGTACCCGTCACCACATTAGGATCGTTGCGAACTTCAGTAGTACCCGCCGCAAAAGTTCACCTACCGATACGGTTAATTGTATCCACCCTAGTAAAGATCTTAAAGTTTAGGACCCGAAGGTTAGTCTCAAAGTTCTTACATGTTAGTCACACAAGTAGTCAATGCTCTCGTACCGACATGTCACACATAGATGATACCTTTACACTAAGGCAAAAGTACTAATGTTCTAGGGGAATCGTTATGTATCATGCTATAATATCAAGTTCACACTAATTGTTCATCACCAACCCACAATAGTAGTTAGTGCATTCATGCCAACACACTACACATTTTTAATGTCTTTACGCTAAGGCCAATATATAAATGTTCTCAAGTAACTGTCATATATCATGCTATCATACCAACATATCATACTTGTCTCGTATCAACACACTAAGGACAATATATCAAAGTTCTCGAGTAATCATTATCTATCATGTTCTCATGTCTAGTTCACAACATTTGTCCACCAACATAGTCAAGTACTCATATTCAACACATCACATCACAAGCAACTAAATCCAGTGGTCCAAAGTATAATCTGAATCCGATATGCTCCATAGTTATTGACTGGGTATGTATACAGGGTGTACCAGCGGCTAACCCTCCACCCAATCAACTCCCATTAAGCATATCGGTTCCTTATTATACTCCAAGCCAAACGGGTGCAATCCGTGATGTCATTAACTTGTTATAATACCGGGTAACCATAAAAGAGTTGATCGGGCTCTTTTAGGGTTGCCACAATATTATATCATGTTAATGCCATAACTTCATCTTGCCCTAATTCATCAAACAATATCGATTCAATCATCTCAATCCAACAATATGCACATGACCTCATTTACTTCCAATAACCACATTGACCTCATGCACTTGACCATCACACAACAACACATTGTCCATATCAACCCAATTGTACTCATGTTATCACATTTATCACATTGTACTTGTCCCACATCACATATTGTTCACATTGTGCTCTTCACAAAACAACACGTTGATCACATAGCACTCATCTCAAGCCAACACATTGTCCAAATGTACTCATTTCATTATGTATAACGATCCTGCCTACGAACTCTTAGTGGACACTTACAAGGTTCATACAATTCACGTTGCATTCAAAATTCCTAATCATGCATGCTATATGAAGAGTTTTTACTTAAGCCGTAGTCTAGGTCAAACCACCTAATTCTCTACGACCACGCATGGGCCACCATTCTGTAACACCCCGAGCTAGGCTCGAAATACTACCGAAAAGATATAGCGTATGCATGGGATTATCGTAGAACATGAACTATATGAAATAAAGGGGATTCGGTGAATCCAACAACCACAAACAAGTACATAATGCATATTGCAACATAAGGGCAAATGAATCCTGGATCCATGTAAGTCCAAGCCCAAGCTCTAGCTCTAGCACTAGCATCAATCAACCGACACATCTTAGATTCTCTTGAATACCTGAAAAGTGTACTAAACAAGGTCAACACTAGGTTGGTGAGTTCGTAGGAGCGAATGACAAGGATCTAATGCCAAAGCCATTCACAATATGAAGAAGGATAATGGACAAGGAACACACTTACAGTAAGTCCTTAAAAGGCACAAGTACTCAATCAATCCATAATCAATCAATGTCCACCAATGACCTTCACACATGTACTCACACAATGAAACTACTCAAGGTAGATAAAATACGCATAGTAAACAGGAACAAGTAAAATGATATCAATAAGTATCTAACCAGTTCTATAATGCCAAACATGGCTATCAATGTCCCTCAAATGTACTCAATTGCACGTCATGTACCTCATTATGCTCAAATGCACATCATGTACTTCATTGTACTCAATTGCACGTTATGTACTTCATTGTACTCAATTGCACGTAATGTACTTCATTGTACTCAATTGCACGTAATGTACTTCATAGTACTCAATTGCACGTAATGTACTTCATTGTACTCAATTGCACTTAATGTACTTCATAGTACTCAATTGCACGTAATGTACTTCATTGTACTCAATTGCACTTAATGTACTTCATTGTACTCAATTGCACGTTATGTACCTCAAATGTACTCAAATGCACGTCATGTACTCCAAATGTCCACACATAACCAATAATACCATGTGTATATACTTCGTACGATACTACTTTTGAAAGGCCTTTGATGCTTATATATAGGGTCACCCGCAGCCTTCCCACCACATCTCCAACCTTTCAAAGGTATTACCGTCTTCCATATATACACAACTAACCTAATAATCATCCAACACACACATACAATAATCATATAACAACCACGTATTTGTACGTCAACATTTCCATCAATTAAACAATGTCATCACCCAAGACACCCAAACATATGCACAAACAAGTCATGTCATAAATCGAGAAAATCAAGCGTATGCACAATTGAACTATGTCATCAATCAAAGCACACATATAAATGCACACACACAAGCAAGTAAGCACACAAGGTTGTACACTTTTCAGCCCGAATCTCAATTGAGTAGGGAGCTACGAAACTCACCTTGATTTCCAAGCAAAACGACAAGTTAATATCGAGCTTTAAATGTCCAACAACCGCCACGTGTCCACAACCTAACAAGGTACATCACAATACAATCAATTTTAACCTTAACAACCCTAAACGAGCTGGTCTATTAGGTTCAAGTCAAGTCACAACCCCACAAACGCTTCAATGACTTTCCGGGGTATGACCAAGACACTTTGAATCGACATTTTTAGAAATGGACAAGGATTCAGATCAAAAGGACTATACCATGTGAAAGTAGACTCTCTCACGATTCCAACGATAGGTCATAAGACTTGTTTGGAGATACGGTTTAAAAGTTATTAACATTTGGAAATCGACGCGCATTTAATCACCGTAACTATCCACTGCGTCGCAGTGAGCCAGGACTAAGCTCACTGCGCCGCAGTGGCTTAGTCAGACCAGAACCAGAAAAAAAAAAAAAAAAAAAAAAAAAAAAAAAAAAAAAAAAAAAAAAAAAAAAAAAAAAAAAAAAAAAAAAAAAAAAAAAAAAAAAAAAAAAAAAAAAAAAAAAAAAAAAAAAAAAAAAACCAGAAACAATTCACTGCGCCGCAGTGAGCCAGGACTAAGCTCACTGCGCCGCAGTGGCTAGGTCAGACCAGAAAGCCGAAACAATGCACTGCGCCGCAGTGACCACAAACTGCAGCCAGCACCTGCAGGTTATGCAGGAGCCACGAACCAAAAACCCAAATTTCTTGCTACCTAGACCAAGAAATCGATTTGCACAACTTCGGGACCCATTTCTGAACATAACAGACTCATTTGAACATAACCCACCTCATAAACCCGAATCATAACATCAAATTCATGCCCAAATCATTTGACCCATTTCAAAACCCTACATTAACCCTAATCGCGTTTTGACCCGATTCGTGACCCGAATTTACTTGTAATCAACTAGAAGCAAGTTAATAAACATAAAATGATGATTAAGGGATGAGTTTCACTTACTAATTCTTCTTCCAAAAGCTTTACCCGAATTTGACCCAAAAGAGGATGTTCTTGCACTTTTTGATGACCCAAATCTTGATATGATGCAAAGGAGATGAAATAGATGATGTTTCTAGCACTAATCTAACTTGAAACCATAATCTTGGTGTAAGAATCTTAGAGAGAGATAGAGAGAATGAGAGTGTGTTTTTGTTCTTGGAAGTGAACTAGAGAGAAGAAGAAGATAGAATGAAATGGGTGGAGGAGGAGGGGTTAGAAGGGGGCCGGCCTAGACTCCAAAAGGGTAGGCTCCCGCTCTGCTAAATTCGACAAATAGCTAAACGTTAACCCTTTAAATGCCAAAACGAACTCACAACATACTTTAACTTAGCGTTTCGCTAAAACTCCTTATTCTCCCAAGTTCTACCTTGATTTACAAAAGTCATTTACATTTAGTTGTTTTTAAGTTGTAAGCATCGATTAGCACGACTAATGAACTCGACTAGCGCATAAGTCCCAAATTGCACGACAAATTGATCTATATGTACACATTGCACTTAAATGAACCCCAAAAGACTTAAGTTTATCTTACTAACCAAGTTGTTAGCCAAATGGCACAAATAGTAAACGGGGCAAAAATCACGGTTGTTACATCTTCAGGTGTAGAAGCACCGTTTTTGCTAGATAAATTAAGTCCTTTTTGCATCGGTATAAAACCACGCTTAGAATTCTCCATCTTGAATCGCTTCAAGATCTTATCTATATAAGCACTTTGACTTAATCCAATCAACCGTTTACTTCTATCTCTATAGATCTTGATTCCAAGAATAAATGCCGCTTCACCCAAGTCTTTCATAGCGAAACACTTTCCAAGATGAGATTTAACATCCTTCAACATTGGAATGTGATTTTCTATTATCAATATGTCATCTACATACAAGACAAGGAAGGTAACATTACTCCCACTAGCTTTGCGATATACACATGGCTCATCAGGATTTTGAGCAAAACCAAACTTTTTGATCTCCTCATCAAACCTTTTATTCCAACTTCTTGATGCTTGCTTCAATCCATAAATGGACCTTTGAAGTTTGCACACTTTGTCGGGATGTTTCGGATCGACAAAACCTTCTGGTTGTACCATATAGACTTCCTCGTCTAGAAAACCATTCAAGAAAGCGGTTTTGACATCCATTTGCCATATCTCATAGTCATAGTACGCCGCTATGGCTAAGATGATCCTAATAGCTCTTATGTCCGCAACGGGAGAAAAGGTCTCCTCATAATCAACTCCATAAAGTTGAGTATAGCCTTTTGCTACAAGACGAGCTTTATAGGTGTGTACATTTCCATCCATGTCGGTCTTCTTCTTGAAGATCCATTTACACCCAACGGTTCTACCATTTGGTGGAAGATCAACCAAGCTCCAAACTTGATTATCTTTCATGGATTTCATTTCCACATTCGCAGCTTCAAGCCATTTGTCAGATTTCGGATCTGATAATGCTGCTTTGAAATTAGGAGGTTCATTTAAGTCTCCTAATACGTATTCTTCAGACTCAACCATAAGATTTAATCTTTCACGAGCACGTATTGTCCTTGAGGACCTACGAAGTGGAATCGCTTCATCTTCAACTTGAAGTTCATCTTGAGATTCATCTCTTTGAACATTCCCCCCCCCAAGTTGATGATTGCTAGTATTTTCAGAAGTTGACACATCTTCCTCTTGAGCCTCATCAAGTTCAACAATCCTCCCACTGTCTTCTTGAGATATGAGTTTCCTTTCAAGGAACTCAGCAAATCGAGAGTGTTTTCGGTAGGAAAGTAGAAGTAGTAACCCATCGTTTCCTTTGGGTATCCTACAAAGATGCACTTAACAGATCTAGATTCAAGTTTGTCAGGTGTATCTCGTTTTACGAGTGCCTCACATCCCCAGACCTTTAAGTAAGACAATTTGGGAACACTCCCATGCCACAATTCATGCGGTGTCTTGTCAACCTTCTTGGTTGGAACCATATTGAGAATGCGAACAGCAGTCTCTAGGGCATAATCCCAAAATGAAAAAGGAAGAGTTGTATGATTCATCATTGATCGAACCTTTTCTAACAAGGTTAGATTTCTCCTCTCCGAAACACCATTATGCTGTGGAGTATATGGAGGAGTAAGCTGTTGAATAATTCCACAAGCTTTTAGATAATCTTTAAACTCTTGGCTTAAGTATTCACCACCTCGATCCGAACGAAGAATCTTGATGGTTCTACCGAGTTGATTCTCTACTTCACTTTTAAACTCCTTGAATGTTTCGAAGACTTCATGTTTATGTTTAAGCAAGTAAACATAACCATAACGACTGAAATCATCCGTAAAAGTGACGAAGTAGCTAGCTCCTTTCCTTGACACATGTCTAAATGGGCCACATACATCCGTATGTATTAGTCCAAGTAGCTCTTTAGCCCTCTCTGATTTATTTGGAAAAGGTTTTCTTGTCATTTTGCCGGAAACACAAGATACGCATTTGTCAAATGATTCATAATTTGTTTGTAAGATTCCTTCATTTTGAAGCCTCTCAATGCGTTTCTTGCCAATATGAGCAAGACGACAATGCCAAAAATAAGTCGAGTCCAAATTGGGCTTGACTCGTTTGCTAACATTATACATTGAATTATCATTTGAATCACAACCATGCATATCAATTTCATAAATACCATCACAAGCAATAGCATTAAAATAATGAACATTATTTCGAGAAACTGAAATACCATAATCATTAAAAACATTAATGAATCCGTTGTTTTTCAACAAAGAAACTGAAATGACACCTCTAGTAATAGATGGTGCATAATGAGAATTGTCTAAAACAATGACTAAACCAGTAGGTAAAACTAAATGATAGTCGCCTATTTCTTCTACAACTGCCGGTAGGCCATTTCCCACGAACAGTTGTAAAGATCCTGGCTTCAGTTTCTTTCTCCTTCTAAGCCCCTATAAAGAATTACAGATATGAGTACCACACCCGGTGTCGTAAACCCATGAATTACGCTTAGAAAAGGAATATAATTCAATTGTGAAGATACCTGAAGTACTGGCCGAACCAGTTTGCTTCTTCTTCGCATTCAACTCAGCTAGATATTTGGAACAATTCCTCTTCCAGTGTCCCACTTCATTGCAGTGATAACAAGCCTGGTCTTTAGCCGGATGTTCCTTTTTCGCTGGAGGGGTCTTCTTAGGTTTAGGAGTAGTAGCAACTTGCTTTCCCTTACCTTCATTCTTGCCCTTAGCTTTTGGTTGTTTCCCTTTCCGGATCTTTCCCCCCTTGATCATGAGAACTTAGGGAGTAGCAGACTTCTTTGATAGCTTCTTCTCATACTCATTCGCCATGGCATGAAGTTCAGCAATGGTTTTATTCATGCTATACATATTGTAATTGCGCACAAACTCCTCAAAGTCCTTAGATAAAGACTTGAGAATCATGCCAATAGCAATAGGCTGAGGATAAGCATAATTCAACCTTTCCAATTGCTCAAAGTACCTTTTCATCTTAAGTACATGAGGACTAATCGGTGTTCCTTGCTCGTGTTTCAAGTCATGAAGTGTGTCAACTAGGTCAAACAACTCCACTCCAGCTTGCTTTTCGTACAATGACTTGAGCTCTTTGATCATATCACAGGAAAATAATTTTCGAATTGCTTTTGAAGTTCGGGAACCATACTCCCTAGCATCAAACAAGCAACCTCATTGTGTCTATCGTACTGAGCAGCGTATGCAGCCAACTCTTCAGTTGTAGCATTGGCTCCCGGAACAACGGGTGTCTGCTCTTCAAGGACTTGATATTTCTTCTCGGCTCTTAGAACTATTCTCAGCTGACGAAACCAGTCATTGAAGTTTGGTCCAGAAAGTCTTTCTCTTTCTAGCATCGACCTAAAAGCCCATTGGTGTATGTTTTGAGAAGGATTTGTTGTTGCCATCTACAAAACAGACAAAAGTTCAATTATCGGTATTATCGATAATAATCCTTAAGAAATGTAATTTACCCATGTTAAATTCATTTAACAATTAATTTCATTAAGGCTAGGATCCAATTGACATACAATCATTTCATCTGTTGATCAGCTAGAAATGACGGTACTCAAAAGGTAATCGACGGTCAATAATTGCATTCATGCAATTCCTAGAGTTATGGGATTTACAACAACACTTTAAAGGGGTATTAAGTGTTTTGTAAACATGTTTTGTCCCATCTTATGCCGCGGGTCAAGGATCTCACCTCTTAACTCACTTTAAGTCGCCAATTAAGAACATGTAAATAGTCCACCACCGGTCTCACGGTGGACAGGGGCGGTACTAAAGGGGGGGCAAAGGGGGCAAATGCCCCCCTCAAATTTGAATTTTGTCATGTATTTTTAAATTTTTCATAGATTTTTAAAAATTTTGTATAGGTTTTTAACATTTTGCCCCCTGTTAAAAAATTTTTTCACGGATTCTTTAATTTTGCCCCCTCCGGAATTTTTTCCTGGTACCGCCTCTGCGGTGGAGTGGTATCAGAGACAAGATTATAGTGAAGTAGGTTGCAAATTGATGAGCCTAGACTATAACCAGAGGAAGACCCTTTATTGTCATGCATGCACCCGGTTAACTTTTAGTTACCCAACTACTCATGCATGCCCACCTTTTATATGATGATCATAGGTTTATACTTGAGCTAATATTCACATTTTGTATAATAACATTCTGTATATATGCTATATTGCTATAACATAAAAATTCTATTTGTGAAAATTTTTATGCTTGCTACTATTTGATTTCAACATACTAGATTAAATCTTCATGGCCACGGATTAAGATATGGCATAGGTTCATATTGAACACTCGATTCCCAATGGAAATCACAACTTAGTATATCACAAATGTCAAGTTAGACGGACCAATTTAAGTATATAGTTATTTAATTAACACTTACGTATGACGAATCACAAAGGTGAAAGAAACCCCGTTTTGGAATAACGAGCCAACACCGATCATCAAAAACTTTATAATAATTGTTTGAGTATTATATGATATAACCGAGCCTAGCTACCTACGCTAATTTGGGCTACATTGTAAGGAACTCAAAGTAGTTATTTGGGAGTTGCTTGAGAAGAGTTTTTCTTATTATATACTTATTTATCCCTAACACTTTATGCACACTACTTTTGTTTTACATGTTTCAACAATATTCCTAGATATCAAGCGTATTTTCATTTAGTCAAAGGACTTAAAATGTCGAAGCGACGCACATTTCTGATTCTGATATAGCTAGCCTATTAGTAGAATGCTTAACCATCTATACCACTACCCATAGAAAGAAGTGTCACCACAAACCTAGAAATTGTCCTACATTAGTCTCTTAATCAAGGCCTACTTATAGAAAAGTTACTAAGACCCACAAACCTAGAAATTGTCCTACATTAGTCTCTTAATCAAGGCCTACTTATAGAAAAGTTACTAAGACCCCGAGGAACTAAGGAATAAAAAGAATTAAAATCAAGAAATGAGTAGTTTCAAGGACAATTCTTCTAAGCCATAGTCGAAACAACGCACCTGACATCGCTTCGTTCACGACTGTCACCTACAGTTTCTCAAATGAAGCGAGTCCCGAGGAAATTTGCCTCAAAATGGCACGTCTAACTACCACGGGACATCTCGTGAATACCGAAGTAAAGTCTCGGAAGAAGATCGTTACGAAGTAGAACGAAAACGCCACATAAATTATGGGTATGACGATGTATCAATGGAGAGCAAGAATTAGAGAAATCACTATGTTTGCTTAATTAGAGGATAACCTTGAGGCGAGGCTATTTTTCTTTTCTCTACGTTACACTTAATTACATTTTGGGATTTTACTTAAATCAACTTACTAATTTAAAATTTATTATTATTATTATTATTATTATTATTATTATTATTATTATTTTTCTCTTTTCACAAGACTCACTATGTACCAGTTTTATTAAAAACCCCTTTAAAAATGATACATATATGTAATTTTTGAAAATTGTGTAGTATTTGAACTTACAGTATTTGATTTCACTAAACATAAATATCAAATCTATCATTATATTTGAAAATTTAATTGTGACGTATAACTTTTAAGTCTATAGTATTTGAAATCATTAAGTATATCTATAACTCAATTGATTTTGTCAACATAATATATACATATATTTGATTATGGCAATACGACCAAGATAGCATCAATCCATAAAAGCGCCCAAATTTTAACAAATGCGCTCACTAAATCCAAGTTTTCTATATCCATTCACTCATAATAAAAAGGCGCACGCGCGCACAATATATATATATATAAACTCATTTTATTTACTTTTTACACTATTGGGCATTCTAAGCTAATTATATATGGGAAAAATGAAGGTGTGAGACAGCACCACCCAACTTGGGTGAAATCCTTCTCACATACTAATTTTTTAATCTATAAATATATAATCATAAATAATGGCCCCCCTGATTTTCCCATATTAAAAAATTAGCATGTGAGAGGGATTTCACCCAACTTAGGTACTAACAGCACCACCTTCACTTCCCCTTTTATAATATATATATATATATGTTATAAGTACAATGATATATATTTGAATCTCTATTCATTCGAAGCTATCCATTGCATACCGTTCGTCATTTCTAAGCCAACAAAAGATACTCTATATTCGTCTCGATTACTCAAGGATGTATCAGTTTTACCCCTTCCGCTTTAAAGTAAACCCACGCGTCGTAGCTCCCTTCTAACCCTAGTTAACTACCCCATGCCAAGGATCCACCCGCTATTATTATAGCTGTATTTAGGAAATATGATGATTGCAATACAATAAGAAAGCTTCACGATTTAGCATTATTATCAGTGCTTAACTTATAGAAAACACAAATGAGCTTACCATTGAAATTGTATTTGTGGGAATACCTCGAAGGATGTTGATTTCGAAGTTATAGTCGATTCGTTTCGTGCTAAGAAATACCCTTATGTATACTATGGGAAATAATAGTAATAAGAAATGAATAAATAAATAAATAAAATTTTGAATTAGTTGAGGAAATGGGAAGAAAAAAAAAGCGACTTAAAAAAGAGTAAAAGAGATTTTGGCATATAGAAAATTTCTAGTGAATGACAACCTGATGCGTGGTGAGTAACAACAATTAGATTTAGCGTCGAGACAAGAATACTGGAACGTCATCTATAGGAAACATAGGATTAAACTCTAGAATTGTTTACGCCAGAACAACATCGTACGGTTTTAGCTTCAGTAATGTAAGATTATAAGTAGGTCATGATAGAAATAAGTTAAGAAACATATGGAGTGAGGCTCATAGTGAGGTCAATGACAACAATTAGGTTTGGTAAAATAAAGATGAAGACACTCCCTAGCGATAAACCTCGGGGGTTAAACATAGAGAGTTAGGCATGTAACGCAAGTGTTTGTGCACCGAACCGAGGTTAGAATAATGGGAGATGATGGATGTTTTTGGTTGTTTGTTGGCGATTCCCCGAAGGTAGAGTGAATCTCTTTACGCCAATTGAGATGTTTATGCGATCTGTGTGCGATTGTGAATGTTCTCCTGAATGCCTTTTTTAGGTCTCACGATCCTCCTTTTATAGGAGGATTTATCTTCGAGGATAAGCATACAACTTAGGGTTTCCTAAGTTTTAGGCTGAATACCAAACGGCGGAATCTCAGGGGCCTCCTCTCCGAGTTTATCAGTTATGGAAATGATAAGGGGAAATCCCGATCTTTTAGGGGAGCCATTCTTATCTCTTTTTTCTATCTGTGGAAGCCTTTGTAACGAACGGACCTTCGTATCGCAACGCTACTACGTCAGGGTCTGCGTACCGCTGGAGGGGTATGTCATCAAGCCCCCCAGTCCGAGGTGATGATTTTTTCCAAACAAGCATTACGTTGGACTATTACTACGGTCCTCATAATGTTCAGGGGCATGTTGTGTAATTTTCCTAAACCGCCTTAATTAATTTGAGTTGAAAGGTAATTAAAGGTGGTAGATGGGCGCGTATCTCTAGGCGACTTTTATACGGTTAAGATCTTCATGCAGCCGAGTATTTAAGCTCCTTTTTTCCGTCCTTTTTGTTTTATTCTCCTCAAAAATAATTCCTCTTTTCTTTAGGGTTTCTGCTCCTTCCGATTTTGCCATTAGGTACGCAATTTCTTCCCTTTGTCTTCTAATTTTCTTTCGATTTGCGTCTTTTAATGTCGAAGGGAGGCATTAAAACTACTGAATCGACTGTTATCTGGTCAAAACTGGATAAGTTTGTAGGTAAATATTTTCCTGGTCAAATATCATCTTTTGAAATTCCCTCTGATGGTGATACTGTTCTGACTCCCCCGGATGGGTATGTCGGTTTTTATATTAAATCGATGACTGAGGGTAATGTGAGATACCCGTTCTCATCCTTTATGCTTAGTGTTCTTGATTATTTTGATGTTCATATCTCCACTGTCACACCGCTTGTCCTATCAAGGATAATCGCTTTCGAAGTTATGTGTAAGGCGTATGGCACTACTAGAAAACTGACGTATTTCCACGGACGAATCCGTGAGAAATCCGTGGGAAATGATAGTTTTCCCACGGATTTCCCAGGGATTGTCGCCGGCGTTAAAAGTGGCGTGGGAAATAATTTCCCACTAATTTCCCACGGATTACCCACGGAAGTTAGAAAAAATTTAATAAGTTAAAGTTCCCATGACTTCATATTCGTGGGAAATTCGTGGGAAATATTTCCACGGACAATCCGTAGAAATCCGTGGGAAATGATAGTTTTCCCACGGATTTCCCAGGGATTGTCGCCGGCGTTAAAAGTGGCGTGGGAAATAATTTCCCACGAATTTTCCCACGGACACAAAATATTTCCCACGGTTTTCCCACGACCTCAAATTCGTGGGAAATATTCCCACGGAATTTCCCACGGCGATACTAACGGATTTCCCACGGAATTGCAACGAATTTTTTTTTGTTTTTCCCACGGATTTTAGTTTCCCATCGATTTCCCACGGATTAGTTTATTTCCCACGGATTTCCCAATTGAAACATTTTTTGTATGTGATTTCCCACGGATTTCCCACGGATATTTTATATCCGTGGGTAATCAGTTGGTAATTTGTGGGAAATATTTCCCACGGATTACCCACGGAAGTTAGAAAAAATTTAATAAGTTAAAGTTCCCATGACTTCATATTCGTGGGAAATTCGTGGGAAATATTTTGAATACGTTTTTACTTCCCTTGGATTTCCCACGGATTTCCCACGGATATGTGTTTGGTGGGTATTCCGTGGGAAATCCGTGGAAAAATATAAAGATAACTTGATTATATAAATATAACTCCATTTCGTGGGTAATCCGTGGGAAAATTTTCCACGGATTTTTGGCCGTGGGAAAATCCGTGGGTATACACAGATTCTCTAGTAGTGTGGTGGTGAACCATCACTTGATCTATTTCGATATTTTGTTCAAATCTGTCCCTCTGGCGATTGGGTTACTGTTGGTAACCGTTCGAAGGCTGGGTGTTTTAAAAGGGGTGGTCTAGATATTCGTAATTGGAAAAGTGATTTTATCTTTATGAAAGCTTCTTTGATCCCTAGCGATTATAAGTCTATAACCGAATAGGGAGTTACTTCGTATCCATGAAAAATATGAGAATCCTTTTCCTGATTATGTTGTTGATGACTTGTGTCGTGAAATTCGGTTAAACCCTATCCAAGTCGTGTTGTACCCTGATGTTGTGTTGTATAAGGCCAAGTTGATAAGTACATTGCCCGGTGGTGTAGATATAGATGGTAAGGATTTGATATTCTTTGTTTTTTTGGAATCTATTTGTCTTGTTTCTCTGTACTGTTTTTTTTTTTTTTTTGTTTTTCCCACGGATTTCCCACGAATAGAGAAACATTTTTTGTATGATTTCCCACGGATTTCCCATGGTAATTTGTGGGAAATATTTCCCACGGATTACCCACGGAAGTTAGAAAAAATTTAATAAGTTAAAGTTCCCATGACTTCATATTCGTGGGAAATTCGTGGGAAATATTTTGAATATTTTTTTACTTCCCTTGGATTTCCCACGGATTTCCCACGGATTACCCACGGAAGTTAGAAAAAATTTAATAAGTTAAAGTTCCCATGACTTCATATTCGTGGGAAATATTGGAATTTCCCACGGATTACCCACGGAAGTTAGAAAAAATTTAATAAGTTAAAGTTCCCATGACTTCATATCTGTGGGAAATATTTCCCACGGATTACCCACGAAAGTTAGAAAAAATTTAATAAGTTAAAGTTCCCATGACTTCATATTGTGGGAAATTCGTGGGAAATATTTCCCACGGATTACCCACGGAAGTTAGAAAAAATTTAATAAGTTAAAGTTCCCATGACTTCATATTCGTGGGAAATATTTACGGATTTCCCGGATTTGGTAATTTCCCACGGATTTCCCACGGATTACCCACGGAAGTTAGAAAAAATTTAATAAGTTAAAGTTCCCATGACTTCATATTCGTGGGAAATATTTCCCACGGATTTCCCACGGAATTTCCCACGGATTTCCCACGATTTCCACATTTACGTGATTTCTCACGGATTTCCCACGGGTATTTTATATCCGTGGGTAATCAGTGGGTAATTTGTGGGAAATATTTCCCACGGATTCCCACGGATTTCCCACGAATATTGAAACATTTTTTGTATGTGATTTCCCACGGATTTCCCACGGATTTCCGTGGGAATTTCCCCGGATTTCCCACGGATTTCCCACGAATTTCCCACGGATTTTAGTTTCCCACCGATTTCCCACGGATTAGTTTCCCACGAATTTCCCACGGATTTATTTCCCACGGATTTCCCAATTGAAACATTTTTTGTATGTGATTTCCCACGGATTTCCCACGGATATTTTATATCCGTGGGTATTTCCACGGATTTCCCACGGATTTCCACGGATTTCCCACGGATTTCCCACGGATTTCCCACGGATTTCCCACGAATTTCCCACGGATTTCCCACGATTCCCACGGATTTCCCACGGAATTTCCCACGGATTTCCCACGGATTCCCACGGAATTCCAAGATTTTCCACGGATTTTCCCACGGATTTCCCACGGAAACATTTTTTGTATGTAATTTCCCACGGATTTCCATGGTAATTTGTGGGAAATATTTCCCACGGATTACCCACGGAAGTTAGAAAAAATTTAATAAGTTAAAGTTCCCATGACTTCATATTCGTGGGAAATTCGTGGGAAATTCGTGGAAATTCTGGAAATTCTAAATTCGTGGGAAATCGTGGGAAATTCGTGGGAAATTCGTGGGAAATATTTCCCACGGATTTTACTTTCCCACGATTTCCCACGGATTTCCCACGAATTTCCCCGGATTTCCCACGGAATTTCCCACGGATTTCCCACGGATTAGTTTCCCACGAATTTCCCACGGATTTATTTCCCACGGATTTCCCAATTGTCTTGTTTCCCTGATCATCGTACTGTCATTGTTGTCTACTGCAGACATGACTTTTAGAAAATTTGTTAGAAAGGGTGTGAAGGAGGTAACTGAAGTACCTCGTATTGAGAGGCAGGGGAGTCTTGTTGCCGATGCTGGTTCGTCTGGTGTTCAGAATGATAACCCGGAGGTGTCAAGTGCTGTTGATCCCCCCATTTTAAGTGTAGACATGTCTGAAGTTGAAGTTCTTGGAGGCTCTGCTGCTGGTAAAAGAAAGAAGAAGAAAGAGGTATCTGGTGCTGCCATCCCTCAGTCTGTTGCAGGTCGTGTTATGAAGAGAAGAAAGGTTGGAGAAGATGCCAAGGCTACTGAATCCCGCAGGCCTTCGGATCCTAAGACAGGTTTGACTTTTTTCTGCTTCTCTTATTTTGTGTAATTTTGATATATTTTTCTCCTTCTTGCCGTATTGAATGTTTAGTTATTACAGATGCTCATGATCAGGAAATTCTTTCCTGGTTGGAAGGTGGAGACATGAATGCCCAAGATGTCAAAAAGATAGATGACATGGACAATGAGACATTCCTTCGTGTGTTCAAAAAGGATCGCCAATTTCACACCTATCTTGATGCGGCTGCCGTCAGGAGCTTTTCTAGGATGTCAATTGATCTCAGGTCCAAGAGCTTGGAGGTGCAGTCTCTGTTGGCCACAGTTGATGACTTGAGGGCTAAGGAGGCCAGGTTTGTGACCACTGTTGAGTCGTCTGACATTGTCCAGGATCTGAAGCAGCAGGTGAATATGCTAAAGGCGGATGCAGTGGTTCATGATGAGGCTGTCTTGAAGTTGCAACAGGAATATGCTGATGAGCGTGAGTGCAGCAGGCTGTTACGTGAGCAGGTTGAAAGTTTGAAGCAGGATCGAGTCAGGTTAGTCACAGAGGTAATTCCCCATGTGAGCAGGTCATTGTTATTTAGTGATGAGGTTGGACAGCTTTTGGGGGATGTGACCACAGCTGAAAGGGCGGAAGAGAGGTCTACTGTGTTGGAGGAGTTTTCTGCAGAGGGTAAGTGTGATTTACAATGCCGGGCAGATTACGTTGCGAGTGCCTCTCATGACCTTGAAGTCGCTGACCAGAAGTGGAGGGAAGCAGTCTTTCCTTACTTGGGCAAAGTTGTGGCTGACCCCAATGCTGCTGTTGAAGACCTGCTAAAAATTGTGCCTGACGTGATTCATCCTGAAGCCGATGTGAACCCCCAGTAGTTGGTTAAGGCCTGCGTGCCTTTTGGATATGGCGTGTGTGCCAGCTTTTAAACAATATTTCTTTTGACAACAGCTCTGTTATGCTGTTTTGGACAACTTACTTTTATGCTTGTAGTTGTTTGTGGATATTTAGCTTTTGCCCACAGTTTATGAACTGTGGTTTAATAACTAACGGTCGCAGTCTTATAGACTGCTTAAAGAAACCTTTCTGCAGTTTTGAAGTTGTCGCAATGTTGCAGTCTTATATGCTGCTTTGTAGGTTTTTATTCGACTTTGGTAGCAGTTTAAGAACTGTCTTTGAGGTAGTTATCACCTATTTGCATGCTTATTATGTGGATATATCCGTAGGTGTTTATTTGGACTATAGGTCCTTTTAATTTTTGGAATCCCAATATGTATATGGGCGTCCCCATTTTCATACACATTTATCTTTATGCGTATATTTTTATGCACATATATGCGTCTTTGTTTTTGAGAAATAAAAAGCCTTTATTTACTAATATAAGTGAGGTTACATATCATATCCTCCAAGGCTTAAAAAAAGAGAAAGACTAATTATCCTTGTGAATGGGGCTTGCCTTTAGATGTATCATTATCCGTCTAACTGCCCATAGTAGGGTCCTTGAAAGTCCCAAGTTTGCAACGATTATGTAATTAAACAACTAATGTAAATTACACTAAGAAAGCAAGATAAGAAAGTAAACACGTTTAATCATAAGTAATATTAATTAAACGGTGAATACATGGTTGGTTTACAAAGAAAGAAGAAAGAAAATATTGTTAAGTTTTTGCACACACGAAAACTTAACAATGATACAATTCTACAATGAGAGAAAAACACACTAAGTGACTATTGTAGAAATAACCAACTAATTTGCGGCTAGGTCAAGTGATGTCTTATATAGGAGAGAAGAGACATCACATGACAACCCAATAGATGTTGACACATGAAGGTTGTCAACTATCTATTGGTGGATGTTTCAGATCTGCAGAGTTCTCTTTTCTTCATCTTGTTTCTTTCCCAAAATGGCATGAAAGAGAAACTCCTTGATACCAAAACGGTACAAGGTCACATGGCTCCATCTTGATCTTGCAACACGTGTCCTTGGGACCAGTCTTCTTATCTTCATCTTCCCGCCCATATTTGACTTACAAGGCATGGCGGTGAGTCATTGAACTTATCCTTTTAACTCGAAGATAAAACTGGTCGCTGAAGGCTCGCTGATAAAAACCTCTCGCTGAGGCTGTCAGCGACTACTTGACTCAGCAAGTAATCTTCAGCGAATCCATGACTCAACAATCTCCCCCTATTCGCTGAGGAGACTTAGCTGAGTATGAGTTACTTTTAGAAGTACAATAGATAAATATGAGGGAATGTTGATCTTATTTATTTGACAAACAACTTTACAATAATACAGCATTACAAAAAATAACAAGTCTCCTTAATCCCATTGTGACTCTTGCTTGGCCTCGATGAAAGCTTTGTCTTGTTGTCTTTCAGGCTTCATCAGCTCTTGATCAATTAGCTTTATAAACTTGGGATCATTGGACGACTGAACACAATACTTTCTTATTTTCAAAAGAAAGGCAGAAGGAGCAATTCCAATCTCATTGGTTCTGAAGAAGAGTTCATGACCATGGATATTGCAAAAACAGAACCCTCCCAGCTTGTCATCGTAAGCCCCATCTATAAAGAGGGTCCTAGAAGGCATTCTTAGGTTCAGCAGTGGCTCAGTATCTATATCAGTCTGTGGAACAGCTCTGAGAACAAATGGACGCTGAGAAGCCACTTGACCAGAAGCTGTTCTCTTTACACCACTTCTTGGTTGCTGAGGAGGAGGAGGATATGGATGTCTGGCAGCGCTGAGCAAGGAGTCTTTAATTTTGTATTTCTTCTCCATTTGATGTATATGCCTTATTTGCTCACCTGCCATTTTGATCAAGGGTTCAAACCCCACAGCCTTCTTGTCCTTGACCAATTTGTAAACTTCAATCCATTCAGTTGGCCCAAGTGTATTTGATTTGACATTTTTCAAGGTATATAACTTGGGCACTCCTTTCCTTTGCAGGCTTAAATTCATTCCTTGTTGTGTAAGAGTGACCTGCTTAACTGACAGGATCTCCTCTTTCCTTTGCCTTACCTCTCTCGATTCGAGATAGGTTGCCTGACCTTCTTCAAACGTTTTTATTCTTTTAGCAAAGAACTTTTCTTCATTCTTTCTCAATGCTGCCAAACCACCAGATTGCTGAGCCAATCTTTTCGTTTCATCATCAGCATCTTTTAATTCTTCATTAACAATCTGCTCACTTATGAATTTCTGAGACAACTCCTCTTCTTTCTTCTTGCTCAACCGTTCATGTTGACGAACAACTTCTTCAGGAGACTGTTCAGCAGTAGCAGTTGTGGATTTGGGAAAGGCTCCAATCATAAGTTTTTCTTGTTGTTCCCTTGCTGACGTGGGAACCTTTGGTGGTTTGCTTTGAGTAACCACTGCTGCTTTACCCTTATCAGCGTATTTCTTTTCAAGGGCAGCATGGAACTCAGCAGTTGGCTTGAAGGTTGAAACATTTATAGGCCTCGCTGGTGCACTCTCAGCAGCAACCTTCTCAGCTTCTTTAACTTGCTCCCCCTCAACATTAGCTGCCGATTCACTAACCTTATCAGCTTGCTCCCCCTGAGCACTTGCTGCCGGTTCAACAACCATCTCAGCATCTTCATTTTCAGCGAGGGGAGCAGTTTCATTAGTTTGACTTGCTGGGACCTCTTCAGTAGTTTTCTCCCCCTTGGAAGCATCTGAGGGACTTGCTGCTTCCACTTTGTTTTTCTTGAAGAGATCCAGCATTTCACCCATCATTCCCTTAAGACCAGCAACCTCTTGTTCAAGTTTCTTTGTTCTGTTGACAGATTCTTCCAGCAACTTCGTGTCAACAGCGACTTGAAAGGGAGTAAGAGCTGACTTGATTTTTGGTGATCCCAAACACCATACCTTTGAGTTCTGCTAGCTCATCAGTCACCAAATCCTTTCCAGCTATCAACTCTTGAAAATTTTCATGAGCTTCAATGTGAATCTGAGCCATTTGATCCACCAGCCAAGCATACAAGTATCCATGTCTGTTGCCTTGGCTCTGGCAAATTTGCACCCTTGTCAGCAGTTCTTGCAGCTGTCGAGTTTCCACATAATCAAGACCAGGCACTTTAACAGCAGTACAAGCTTTGACAAGTTCTTCATCAGCAGAAGGAACTTTTAGATCCTTAAGAGAAACTGGATACTTAGAGCAAGGAACTCTAAAGAAGTCTGGATGGTGCAATGGGGGCACCTCCATAATAATTTCATCATCAAGCTCTTCTACTTCAACATAAACACCAGGCTTGATTTCTTCTAAACAAGTGCTCATTTGACTTGGTTTGGCTGACTTGATTTTTGGTGATCCCAAACACCATACCTTTGAGTTCTGCTAGCTCATCAGTCACCAAATCCTTTCCAGCTATCAACTCTTGAAAATTTTCATGAGCTTCAATGTGAATCTGAGCCATTTGATCCACCAGCCAAGCATACAAGTATCCATGTCTGTTGCCTTGGCTCTGGCAAATTTGCACCCTTGTCAGCAGTTCTTGCAGCTGTCGAGTTTCCACATAATCAAGACCAGGCACTTTAACAGCAGTACAAGCTTTGACAAGTTCTTCATCAGCAGAAGGAACTTTTAGATCCTTAAGAGAAACTGGATACTTAGAGCAAGGAACTCTAAAGAAGTCTGGATGGTGCAATGGGGGCACCTCCATAATAATTTCATCATCAAGCTCTTCTACTTCAACATAAACACCAGGCTTGATTCTTTGAAGGTGACATAACTCCACCCTTCGCTGCAACTCAGCCTCATTCAATTCAGACACATAATCACCATAAAAACCAACTTGTTCATGAGACTCGGTGGGCAAGTAAGAAGAACATGGTGGAGGAGGCATGTCACCCAGCGACTCAGGGACATCTTCAAAATCATTGGGAGGAGAAGAGATTAACATATAGCCCAAGTCTTCATCCAAATAGCCACTTACACAAATCTCGTCTTCACTTTCCTCTGCGGCAGCGAGTGTGATTTCAGCATCATTATCTTGGAGGTCAAACTCGCTGCCCAGATCTTCATCATCAATTTCCATTTCAGTTACCAAAATATTTGTCTCGGTCCCTGCACTAACAGTTTCCGAGACTTGTGTAATAATATTTGGGGTAAGGGAACCTGGTGCCTCAATCTCAGTGTGTTGTTGCACCAAGACATCATCGGCCGTAGAATGGGTTGACTCTAGCATCACCTGTGATCTGGCTGCTGTCAACGACTCAGAGGGTAATAGAGAAGAAGGGGAATTAATTGGGGGAGGAGTTGGACTTTGACCTCTAGTGGGCTGGGGTGACCCAATAACTTCACCAACCTCACCTACAGAAGTTTGAGGTGGCTGCCTGCTGTTCCCGTTTAACTCGTCAACAGCCTGTTGGGAGGCTGCTGATGGGGTGGCTTGGGTACTATCGTCCTTGGGCAGTGAGGACTTCCTAACCTTTGGTTTGCCCTTTGATACACTCCGCTTACGTTTTGGGACGTCAGCGGAGGGTGAAGATTGAGAAGTTTGAGTTGAGGACGCTGCCTTTGATTTATCTTTGGTCTTTTTGGAGGCTTTGGAGGTCGCTGGGGGTTTACCAGCGAGCCAGCCTCAAAAGGCATTTCAGCGTCCACAGCGACTGTATCAGCCACTTCATCAGAAAGAAGTGCTGCCTCCCAGTCGCTGTCTTTCGGGTATAAAGAAGGATTAAGAGAGAAGAGTACCTCTTTTATATATGCAGTGAGGCGTGCAACCAAGAGATCAGCTGGTTGCTTGTAAATGTTGTTACCCACCCTCGCTACTGGAATAGTTGAGGCCTTGGGCAACTCATATTCATCTCCCAGTGCCTTCTTGAAGATGAGAGAAAATATTCTAACAAAAGGTACAGTGTGTGACCTATTGTTCATGCTGACCTTATTCTTCATGTCATTGAAGATCAGCTGGGCATAATCAATAAACCGCCCCTCAGCAAGTGCATGGATCATAGGCATCGATGTTGTTGATGCTTGATTGTATGATCCTGAATTTCCACCCATACACTGTATCACATGGGTGAATAGAACTCTCCAGACCCCGGGGAGATTTTGCTTTAGAGGATTGCTTGGGATTGCTGGGGGGTTCTTTAAATTATAATTGTACCCAATGGAAGGCAGCCAATCCTTCCATTCAACATCACTTGCTGCTTCTACAAATGCATTTTCCTCAGTAGCTTGTGGAAATCGAAGAGTTTGGCGAAGAGACGCCGGAGTAATGGTAATCGTCTTTGCCCCCTGACGAACAGTACCAGTGATGGACTTAGATTCATCATGATACTCACAAGTCCACCAAAACTCACGGAGAAGATGAACAAATATCTTTCCCGGATCTGCCATGATGCAATATTTGGCAGGAGAGGCATGGATAAAGTCTAGCATGGGCTTGTATCCTTCAGAATCTTTTGGCAACTCAGATGTGCCAATATGATTGTTGGGTTTCACAACAATCTGGGAAGCAGAGAAATTCACCTTGGAAGATTTAGTGATATTTATAGGAGTGAAAACTGGTGAATTAAGATAAGTGGTAGGAACTTGTGGTTCAGGAGCTGGTGGGTTTTGTGCGGCGGCGGTAGAGGAATAAGGAGGGATCTCAACATTTTCAGGTTGTTGAGGGATTTGAGATGAAGAAGCCATTGATTTGGTTGAGGAAGATGAAGGAGATTTTAAGAAGGAAGATGAATAGATGGAGAGAGTAATATGATTTTAGAGAGTATGAATAGTTTAGGAAGCGTGAAAATGGGGATATGAGAGTAAGGATGTATATATAGAGTATGGTGGTGGGGCCACAATTTTATGAGTGAATTTCTCTCTCCTTTATTTTAAGCAGTGGAACAGTTGTAATTCACAACTGTTTTGTATATATATATATACATATATACGTATATAATACGTACATATATATAATATAAAAAGGTTTTGAGAGTAACGTTTTAAAAAAGAAAAGAAATTTTATCCCAAAGTACTCGAGTGTGCGCCGTATTGAGCCGTCGTAACCTGTTAATCAGACTGTCACATGCGGACAAATGACGTGATCAAGGGCAAAAATCGAGGTGACCTTTCAGTTTGAATTTTAAAAAACATGTGGTTCAAGATCTTGCCACGTCACCCTCATAGTTACTTTGAAAACACTTAGTTTTGAAAATATCCTAAGTTTTATTTTGAAATACCACATGCTGGAAGATGCTCAGCATGCTTAAAGTTTTTGTCAGCGACTTCACAACTAACGTTGGTCGCTGACTACAGTTTTTGGCAACCTGTCAGCCATCAACGGATTTGATAAGTCTTTACCAATAACCGTTTGCTATTGGACTAGATGAAGACTTTTAGCTCTTCATTGCTATCATTTGCTTTTTCCCAAAGCAACAGGGATAAACGGATTTGACAAGTCTTTACCAATAACCGTTTGCTATTGGACTAGATGAAGACTTTTAGCTCTTCATTGCTATTGTTTGCTTTTTCCCAAAGCAACAGGGATAAACGGATTTGACAAGTCTTTACCAATAACCGTTTGCTATTGGACTAGATGAAGACTTTTAGCTCTTCATTGCTATTGTTTGCTTTTTCCCAAAGCAACAGGGATAAACGGATTTGAGAAGTCTTTACCAATAGCCGTTTGCTACTGGACTAGATGAAGACTTTAAGCTCTTCATTGCTTTTAGACCAACGAGCAAGACTGACTTAAACTCTCTGAATTTGCATACAAGATAAATTATGTTGCTGATTCCCCATTCAACATTCCTAACTTGCTGACAAGCAATTTGAATCTAGTTTCATCCAATGGTTTAGTAAAGATGTCAGCTAGTTGATCATCGGTTGGAATGAAGTAGATTTCAATGTCACCTTTCATGACATGATCACGAATGAAGTGATATCGAATATCAATGTGCTTAGTTTTGGAATGTTGAACTGGGTTGTGTGTAATAGCAATAGCACTTGTATTATCACACATGATTGGAATTTTAGAGTATTCCAAATCATAGTCAGCAAGCTGATGTTTCATCCAAAGCATTTGGGCACAACAGCTCGCTGCAGAGACATATTCTGCCTCAGCGGTGGAGATGGAAACTGTGTGCTGCTTTTTACTAGACCAACTAGTCAGCTTCCCCCCCCAACAGTTGACATCCTCCACTGGTGCTTTTGCGATCAAGCATGCAACCAGCATAGTCGGAGTCAGAATATCCAACTAACTCAAAGTTGGAGTCTTTTGGGTACCAAAGACCCAGCGTGGGTGTACCCTTGAGATATTTGAAGATACGCTTCACAGCGAGGAGATGAGATTCTCTAGGAGAAGCTTGATAGCGAGCACAGAGACATGTTGCAAACATGATGTCTGGGCGACTCGCTGTGAGATACATAAGTGACCCAATCATGCCACGATAGTAAGTAGGATTCATATGCTTACCATCCGGGTCAGCGTGAAGATTATTAGGAGGGGACATTGGTGTTCCCTTAGGGGTGACATGGGTGAAATCAAATTTATGTAGCATATCCCGAATATATTTTTCTTGATTGATAAATATTCCAGAGGGAAGCTGCTTAATTTGTAACCCTAAGAAAAAGGTTAGTTCACCCATCATGCTCATTTCAAAAGTACTAGACATGAGAGCGCTGAATTTTTGACAGAGCTTGGTGGAGAGGGAACCAAAGATAATGTCATCGACATAAATCTGCACATACAGAACATCACCCTTATGCTTGTAGATAAAGAGGGTGCTGTCAATGGTTCCCCTACGAAAGCCATGGTCAAGAAGAAAGGTAGACAAAGTGTCATACCAAGCTCTAGGAGCTTGTTTAAGACCATATAAGGCTTTATTCTAGCTTATAGACATAGTGAGGATGCTTTGGATCCTCAAAGCCAGGAGGCTGCTTGACATAGACTTCTTCATCAAGAGCACCATTTAGAAAGGCACTCTTGACGTCCATTTGATAGACAATGAAGCCTTTGTAAGCAGCATGAGCGAGAAAGAGATGAATGGCTTCAAGACGAGCGACTGGAGCAAAGGTCTCATCATAATCAATGCCTTCAGCTTGAGTATAACCTTGAGCAACCAGTCTTGCCTTGTTTCTGATGACCACACCAGCTTCATCCATCTTATTCCTATAAACCCATCGAGTGCCAATGGGTTCTTTATAGGGAGAAGGAACAAGGAACCAAACGTGTTGTCTTTTAAATTGTGTCAGTTCTTCTTGCATGGCTTCACCAATATTGGCAGGCACAATTTGAGAAAGAAAATTGACATAGAGACAAGTATTACTTGTCGCTGAGCGAGTTTGGACACCATTGTGTGGATTACCAATCATATGGTCAAGAGGGTGATCAGCAGTCCATTTGAGTGCTGGTGTGTGAATAGAAGAATGATTCACAGCGGATACTGTGGTGGTAGTACCACTAGGAGTGGGAGTATATGACGAGAGATTGATGGTTAGCAAGGGTTCAGAGTTGCTGATAGGAGGGTCACTGAGAACAGTGGGACCCTCTTGCTGAGGAATGTCATCCTCAGCGTCTCCTAAAAGAGGATTCGCTGAGGCATCATGAAATGTTTCCTCAGCGACACATTCAGCATCTTGAGCTTCAGTTGAGAGAGGAACATTAATGGAAGTGGCATTAACTGTTCGAAGAAGAGGTTCAACTGGATCTATAGAATAAATGTGAGCAGCGATGTACTCATCATTTGGTGAAGGACTTGAAGACTCAGCGATAGGTTGTTCAGCAACATCATGATGTGTCGCTGATACTTCAGACGAGTCAGATAGATCGCTGAGAATTACTTCAGCAGATGACTCATTTGAGAGATCACCTAAAGCTGAACAACTTTCATCAAAAGTAACATGAATTGATTCATCTACCTTTTGAGTGCGAGTGTTGTAAACTCTGAAAGCTTTGCTTATAGAAGAATATCCCATAAAGTAGCCATCATCAGCTTTGGGATCAAACTTTCCTAAATGATCCTTATCATTTAGGATGAAAACTGGGCAACCAAAAACATGGAAATATCCAATTTGAGGTTTCTTGCCCTTGAGAATTTCATAGGCAGTCTTATCATGTCGCTTGACAATAAGACACCTATTTTGAGTATGGCAAGCAGTACTAACTGCTTCAGCCCAGAATTTACTAGGAAGAGATGACTCACTGAGCATGGTTCTTGCAGCTTCAATGAGAGTTCTATTTCTCCTTTCAACTACCCCATTTTGCTCAGGAGTGCGAACAGAAGAGAAATTTTGTCTAATCCCTTGATCAACACAAAAAGTCTCAAGAGTGTGGTTTCTGAACTCAGTGCCATGATCGCTTCTGAGTTCTTTGACACGTATGCTGTTGAGGTTTTCCATCTTTTTAATGAAATTAATTATTTCCTCAGCAGCATCACTCTTAGAATGAAGAAAGATTGTCCAAGTATATCGTGAATATTCATCCACAATAACTAAGGTGTATCTGCTACCCCTTAGACTTTGGACATTCACTGGACCAAAAAGGTCCATGTGAAGGAGATGGAAACAGCCACTGATAGAGTTGGCCTGTTTGGTCTTGAAGGTGGCTCGGTGGCTTTTACCTTTTTCACAAGCACCACAAAGCCGGTCCTTCTCATAAGAGAGAGGAGGAAGGCCTCGAACAAGATTTTTCTTGGCCAAAGAGTTTATGGTTTTGAAATTCACATGCGACATACGCTTGTGCCATAACCAGTTGATTTGAGAAGCAGATTTTGAGAAGAAGCAGGTCTCGCTGTCAGTTTTGACAGGAGTGAAATCTACCAAGTAGATATCTCTTTTTCTTGGAGCGACCAAGACCACTTCTTTATTGACATCAATCACTGTGCCTTGATGCTTATCAAGGATAACCTTGTAGTCAGCATCGCACAATTGACTGATGCTGATCAGATTGTGTTTCAATCCATTCACATAAGCAACCTTAGTGAATTTGATCAGCCCATTTGAGAGAGACCCATATCCTTCAGTTTGTCCAGTAGAGTTGTCACCAAACACAACTGTGGGACCATCGGTCTCCACGAAGTTATCCAGCAGGTCCTTGGATCCAGTCATGTGTTTTGAATAGCCGTTGTCCAAATACCACACTTCTTTTCCTAGCGAGGCCTGCAGGATAACATAAGAAGGATTTAGGAAGAATTATGAGCATCCTCGCTGATAGTATCATCAGCAGAGGATGTGAGAGGAAGATGAGCAAAGTCATCATCATTTGAAACTAGAGGAAGAGGAGCTCTAGGATCAACATTTGGATCAACTGGGAAGTCAACCAGCTGATGAGCAGGAAGCATGTCACGCTCCACCTCATTAGTGAAGAACTGATCTTCAGAGGTGAAAGTGATAGAGCTTTCAGTGTTGAGGACAACCATGTTGCTGATTTGATTATTTTCCCCATATTCAGCTAGCACACTATCATTACCATTGGTAATGATTTCATGAGCCTGGGGAAAGGAGATTCGCTGAGCGGCAATGTACTCAGCAATGTTGTCATTAGTAAGAACAACATCATCACCCAAGCTGATATGGATTCAGCTGGGGGAGCTCGCTCAGAGATTTCAGAGGAGGGATAAGCAGCGGAAGCTGAGGGTAGATTTGGCTGAATGACTACTTCAGGAGGATTCCTGGAGTCTTTGTCATTGCAGTCAGTAGCGATGTGTCCTCTTTCGCCATATAAGTAGCATTTCCTTCCAGCCTTCTGATTTTGAGTCAGAAGTTCCTTGAGTTGAGAGGTCAAGTCGTTGACACGCTTGCTCAACTCACAAATCTCATGACTTGAGGAAGAAGATGATGCTACTGAAGAGATCTTTTTCTTCCTGAACTGAACAGGAAGATTCTTGGGAACAGGGCCAAGAATAGATTTGCCTTAGATTGAGCATTTGAAGATGAAGGGCCCTGATTGTTCATAACAGCTCGCTGACCTCCTTGCTGAGGAGGTCTGACCTGCTGAACAGGTTTTGGATGGCGAGGAACAAAAGTTCCCTTTGGAACATAGACTGAATTAGGTTGCTGATAACGAGCATCAGCAAACTTAGCTCGTCTATTCATTAAGTGCTCATGCATAACAGCCTTTCTGCCAGCAGGAGAATTATTAGAAGAAGACGAGGGCTGAGACGCAGGGCGTTCAGCAACTGCTGAGGGGACAGAATCCTCAGCGGGTTGACTAGCAGGCACAGCTCGCTGAGGAGTGCTGTAGTCATAGGGAATAGCGACCTTGCTTCTCCTAAAGGGTTCAACATTGAAGCCACCATTGGGCTTGATAGTTAACATTCGAGGAGCAAGAGGCTTGAAACCATCATTTGAAATATTCCCTTCAAAAGTTTGGGAAGAGGAGTATTGAACACGTCCTTCATTAGGCATCATGTCAATGATAGGATGATTAGGAAAGATGGTTTTAGCAAAGCTAGCTGATGAGCTAGTTTGCGAGGAAGAAGAAGTGCTGGGAGAAGGAGACTCATCACCATTTAGTTCAGAGTGATAGTCAATACCTTTAGTGAAGTAATTTTTTAGCATTACTTCAGGAGATTCCACAGCACTTTGAGGAATCCTCTCTTCAGAAGCAGGACCGTCGCTGAACATATTAGTTATGACAGCGGCAGTTTCATAATCACCACCAATGATGGCTTTAATTTGGGCGGGCACCTGCTTACTGAAGATTTGGTCATGAAGCCTGGAGGCTTTAGACCATGAGGTTACGATCTTCTCAAGGTCAGTGACCTGATTTTTCAGCTTCTCATTGGTTATAGAAAGTGTTTGATTAAGAAGCTTTTGGGATTCAAGCTCAACATGGACGTTTCTTAGGTCCTTGAGCTTGTCAGCTTTATCACTTAACTCAGCACTAACTGAGCTAAGTTTGGACTGAAGGTCGGCACGAATTGACTCGACATATTGAATGTCACAAGTAAGAGATTCAAGAATAGTAGGTTTGTCCTCTTCAGAGGCAGAGGAAAAAGTGCATACCTTCTTGATTGTGGCATTGACCCACTGACTGGAGCACACTTGGTCCTTTGTCAGCGCCTGGTCATCAGCGAGTGCCATAAAGCAGATGGCATCAACAAAGTCCTCGCTGTCAGAGACGTCGGAGTCAGCCCAGTCATGTTCTTCTGCAACAAGACCTTTGGCGGGAGTTTTGGCTTCTTCAACATCAGCCATCTTGGCACGAAGCTCATAATACTTCTTTTTGTATTCATCAGCAGTGCCATAAAGCAGATGGCATCAACAAAGTCCTCGCTGTCAGAGACGTCGGAGTCAGCCCAGTCATGTTCTTCTGCAACAAGACCTTTGGCGGGAGTTTTGGCTTCTTCAACATCAGCCATCTTGGCACGAAGCTCATAATACTTCTTTTTGTATTCATCAGCAGGCTTAACTGAAGAAGGCCTCGCTGATGATGAAGACGGCTTCGCTGCCTGCAAAGAAGGAATAGAAACTTTGCAATCTTTTTGGTAGTGGCCTTTTCGACCACACCTCCAGCATTCTTCCTGAGACTTGTCTACCACTGGTTTTTGGAGATTAGTCGACCTACGACCATTCCATTTCTTTGAGTAACGTTTACCAGCAATGAGAGCAAAGTTCATGAAGTCCGAGAACATCTCTTGTCTCTCCTCGAAATCGAGGTCATTGACAAGATCTTGGACGTTAGAGGGGGTAGAATTGCTGATGTCCATGTCAAGATGGACAGGACTGACCTCAGCAGAGACCAGGGCAAGAGGGTCATGAACATTAGAGACACTAGATAAAGAAGGAGAAGAAGTTGAAGCATATGAACCAGCATGCCTCTTAGACTCAGCCTTAGCTCTCAAGGTTTGAGCGAGGGCTCTCTCTTCAAATTGAAGAGTGCCATAGAGTGACTCTAAGTCATGCTCTTTCAATTGCTTAGTGGTTCGAAGAATCTGCCTTAAACCTTGCCATTTGATAGGCAAGACGTCAATGAACTTGTAGCATATTTCGAGAGTATTATGCTCTATGCCCACATTAGTCATATCATTCAAAAGGCACTTGAACCTGATTATACGTGCCATCCAGACTCTCATCAGGAAGAGAGAAGAATCCTTCATAGGCACGTTTGAGATCTATTTTCTTGGTAGCAAGAACATCTGCCGTACCATCGAATCTGGTACACAGATGATCCCATACCAATTTAGAAGAAGAAAGTTTGATGACAGATTTCATTATGTCATCAGGAAGGGTAGTAATGATAAGATTCCTCAACCGAGCATCCAGATTGACAAGCCTACGCTCATCATCTGTCCATTGTACTTCTGGTTTAATGAGCTCAGTGACAACTTCAGGAGCATCAGCAGTGGCTCCTGGTGTCCTGGTAACCAGAACAGGTACATATGGCCCTTTGGTTAGGATGGTCATCAAATAGGGTTCAACTCCTACGATGTGTAGGAGCATTCTCTCCTTCCAAGATCCGAAATCATGTGAATCGAATATCGGTGGGATGGAGACATACCCAAAATCTCTGGTATTTACAAGAGAAGGAACAGAAGACATAATAAAAAGAAAAGAAAGATAAACACAAGTTTAAGGAAAAGATTTTAGATGCAGAAAATTAAAGTACAGAAAGAAAGAAAGATAATCTTGCAAACTTTTACTCAGATCAGATTCGGTGTGTCGAACCACCGCTCTGATACCAACTGAAAGTCCCAAGTTTGCAACGATTATGTAATTAAACAACTAATGTAAATTACACTAAGAAAGCAAGATAAGAAAGTAAACACGTTTAATCATAAGTAGTAATTAATTAAACGGTGAATACATGGTTGGTTTACAAAGAAAGAAGAAAGGAAAATATTGTTAAGTTTTTGCACACACGAAAACTTAACAATGATACAATTCTACAATGAGAGAAAAACACACTAAGTGACTATTGTAGAAATAACCAACTAATTTGCGGCTAGGTCAAGTGATGTCTTATATAGGAGAGAAGAGACATCACATGACAGCCCAATAGATGTTGACACATGAAGGTTGTCAACTATCTATTGGTGGATGTTTCAGATCTGCAGAGTTCTCTTTTCTTCATCTTGTTTCTTTCCCAAAACGGCATGAAAGAGAAACTCCTTGATACCAAAACGGTACAAGGTCACATGGCTCCATCTTGATCTTGCAACACGTGTCCTTGGGACCAGTCTTCTTATCTTCATCTTCCCGCCCATATTTGACTTACAAGGCATGGCGGTGAGTCATTGAACTTATCCTTTTAACTCGAAGATAAAACTGGTCGCTGAAGGCTCGCTGATAAAAACCTCTCGCTGAGGCTGTCAGCGACTACTTGACTCAGCAAGTAATCTTCAGCGAATCCATGACTCAACAGTCCTTCGCTCCATGAGAGCCAATGAGGGTCGTCTTGGCCTCCTTCAGATAGCCTTTTTTCCTTCATCACCAAGGTCCCTACTCCTCCGTTTGAGTCATACTTGATCATACCATGCGTTACGGACGGGATCATTTCAAATTTTTGGATTCCGGGTCTCCCTAGGATTGCCTGGAAGGGTGATGTTCCGCTTACCACCAAGAATGTGATCTTCTCTTTTCGCTTCCAGCGTCCTTCTCCTATTGTTGTTTGCACCGATAGTTTTCCCAGTGGTTTATCTGTGGTCCCGGAATACCCTTGTACCGAAGCTCCCGCCCTTCTGAAGTTCATTCGTGCCACGGGATGTAACTTCCAGAATGCTTTTTCATAAAGGATATTGCATTCGCTTCCTGTTTCCACAATAATGTCTTTTACCTTAGATATTTCTAGAAGTGCGGAAATTACCAGGGGGTTTCTGAAGACTTTGCCATTATAGGACGAAGGGAATGTGATGCTCCTCATATCTCCCCTGTAGGTCTTTGGTAGCGAAGGTTCTGCCCCAGGTTTGCTTTTTATTATTGTATAAATAGTTTTCACAGGGCCTTTTTTCTTTTCATTCTCATCGTCTTCTTTCTTCGTGCCCTGCTGTCTTACACTTTTCACTAAGTGCGAGAGCTTTCCTTCACTGATTGCTTCTTCTATAGCTTTCCGGAGTTGCCAACACGCGTTTGTGTCGTGGCCATGGTCCCTGTGGAATTCGCAATATTTCTCCGGATCCTTCCTATTTTTACCACTTAATCTTGGCGGGGTGGGGAAACTTTTTGCAACACTTTCGGTGAGCAATATCTCTTTTGGAGTTTTGTGCAATTCCGGAAGATTGACCCTAAGGTATCCTTTGTCATCCTTGTGGTATGGGCTATACCTTGGCTTTTCTCTTTCGCTGATCCATTTTCCTTTTCTGTTTGTCGGAGCTTCCTTTTCCTGTGTTGGGCTGATATCTCCCTTCGAGGCGGTGTCTCTAGCATCTAGATACGTGTGAGCTCTTCTCTGCACTGCTTCGTATGTTTTCGGGAGGTCCCTATATAGGAACTCAATTAGTCCTCTGCTTCGGAGACCGTGCAGTAGTCCGGAGATCCTTTGTGACTCAGGGAGATCTACGATTTCCTCCGTTTCAGTGGTGAATCGGTCCATGAATGCTCTGCAACCTTCAATTTCTTTCTGTTTTATGCCATGGGCAGCCACATGGATTTTCTTGTGTTTCTTTTGTTGACTGAAACGGGCCCTGAATTTCTCTTTAAGGTCGTCAAAACTAACGATGGATCCTTTCGTGACGTTCTTCAGCCATTCTCTAGCATCCTCTTCAAGTGCATACCTGAACATCCTGCATGCAATTGGTACGTTCCAAACCTTCATTTCTGCTGCCCCTTCGAATGCTTCTAAGAAATCATCCGGGTCGCTTTTTCCTTTGTATGTTCCTAAATGGGAAGGATATTTCAAATCTTTCGGAAGGGGATAGTTTTGTATCCAGGCGACAAATGGTGAGTTTTCGATGCTTCCTCCGACCATCTGTAATTCCAGCGCGTTTTGATATACTGGAGCCCCCCAGCCCTGCGGGCCATAGGGTCCTGCGACGGGAGTTGACACAGTGTACTGTTGTCCTCCGATACCTTGCTGGACCCCTTGGGTCGGCACGGTGTACTGCGGTGCATAATACTGATGAGGGTGCGCCTGCCCTGTCGATTGACTGCCATACATTCCTCCTGAAGGGTGAGTACCGTATTGCTGTGAGGGGTATTGCTGTCCTCCGGATCCACTCATATTTCCATAGCCTTGGTTTGGGGGCATCTGGTAGCTCTGCCCCATAGGTCCTTGAGGCATCTGGCCTACAGGTCCATAAAAGGTTTGGCCCGAATATCCTTGGAATGTCTGACCCGAAGTCCCTTGAGGTGTTTGGGCCAAAGGTCCTTGAAAAGTCTGGCCCGAAGGTCCTTGGGAGGTTTGGCCCGAAGGTCCTTGATGACCTCCGGACGGAATATTGTTCGTTGCGCTGGGCCCTCCTGGGACAGATCCTGACTGAGGTGCATTGGGGTTCTGGTCCCTAGATCCTCCGGGTCCTGGAGGAACATTAGTCTGGGCGTTGGCCATCGAGGCTTCGGTTTCCTCCGGTTGAGTCCGGCGCGGAGGTATTCGGGCCCCTGGGCCCTCACTTCTTTGTCCGGATCCGTGGTCGGTTCTGACTCGGGATATCGGGTCCCGAGGGTATCGTCGGGGTCCTCTCGGAGGGGTGTCAGCATCATAGTCGTCCTCTGTTTCATCGTCAAAGTTCAACGTCCTGGTGATATCATCAAGTGCCCCAACGCTTCGAAGATATCTGATAGTATGATTGATGTGACTATAATTTCGAATAATATAGTCTGGATCAAATAATTGCGGGGCCCCAGATGGAGACCCTCGCATGAACCCTCCTTGTCTCCCCGGTGTTTGTCCTGGGCGCTCACTGTCCCCACCAGTTAGACAATTAGTCTGCTGGTCGCCATTGATTGGTGTTTCAGTCGTTGGCCCAGATCTGGGTGGGGAATTCCCATTGGGCTCGTTCCCGGTTGTTTGTTGGGAACTTCGCCCAAATCCTGGTGGAACATCGGCCATTTCTTTTTCTTGATTCGATACAAAAAACAGGGTCGAAAATGGTTATGGGATCTGAGTGTAGGGTCCCACGGATGGCGCCAAATGTTTGTGCACCGAACCGAGGTTAGAATAATGGGAGATGATGGATGTTTTTGGTTGTTTGTTGGCGATTCCCCGAAGGTAGAGTGAATCTCTTTACGCCAATTGAGATGTTTATGCGATCTGTGTGCGATTGTGAATGTTCTCCTGAATGCCTTTTTTAGGTCTCACGATCCTCCTTTTATAGGAGGATTTATCTTCGAGGATAAGCATACAACTTAGGGTTTCCTAAGTTTTAGGCTGAATACCAAACGGCGGAATCTCAGGGGCCTCCTCTCCGAGTTTATCAGTTATGGAAATGATAAGGGGAAATCCCGATCTTTTAGGGGAGCCATTCTTATCTCTTTTTTCTATCTGTGGAAGCCTTTGTAACGAACGGACCTTCGTATCGCAACGCTACTACGTCAGGGTCTGCGTACCGCTGGAGGGGTATGTCATCAGCAAGGAGGCGAGTACCATAAAATAATTCGGAGGAATGCTTACAGCAAGAGAATGTCTTCTCAAGAGTAAACCATAAAACATCCCGAAGGACTTCTCAAACTTATCACCATCAACTCAAAAAGGTCCAAAGGAAAAGGATGTCTGTGAGGTGTCATTAAACATAAGTATTAGATATAGCGGCAAGGAGGCCCTCATGAAATGATAGAATACCCCGAGACTATACCATGACTGATTGATTTGAACAACAAGAGAAGAATAATTAGATTTTGTAATCAAGGGGAAGTGGTATATTAAGGAAAACCCAAAGACAATAATGTGAAGGTTTCAAGGAAAGAGGAAACCCGAAACAAGATGAGTGACTAATCATAGGCCAAACGGAGCGATAGTAAGGAATTACTAGTTAGACTGGACACTTAAGAGAATCAATGAACACGACCGTGTGGATAAAGGGATAGTAAAAAGACGGTCGGGAGTAGCATCGAGGCATTATAAGGATCTTGCTTATCAAGGAAAAGTATGGAACAAAATGAACGAATGACAAGGTACTAAGAAGATGTACCATTTCAAATACAACACAACCTGACAGAGAAAGATGACAGGAAATCTAAACACATCATTCATTTTGCAAAAAGAATAAGCCATTGGCCTACTTAGTCAAAAACTTGTGCTAAAAAGCACCGCGTTTGCAAGTGGCAAACGCACCTTGACCACGAACCTCCTACGCTTGCAGACACTAGTTACCCCAAGAAGTAAGCAATCTACTAGTCATCCTTAAGCGCGTTTTAACTTTTATTACATTTAGTATCTATATACTTTAGAAAGACAACTTTTTATTTGGTTGATTAAAAACTTTCAAAATTAATTATATTTATGAAAACATATTATTAAGAGAACTATACACTTTTTGTGCATTAAGTTGACATCACACTCTTGGAACCTACCTGCATTTTTACTTTCACGAATACATTGCTAAGGTGAGTTTTCATAGCCCCATTTTACTTTTAAACTTTTGGGGTGAGATACATGCTCTTTGTTTTTACGATGAACGCAAGTACACTAAAACTTTGTATACATGGTTGATTCTAAGTAACACGGTTCACTCTCTTTTAAGTCCTCACTAGATCGTGAAACGTTAGTTATGGATTTAAGCGTGGGTATGTTTAATAGTACTATTTGGGTTGACACCCCCGCCCGGCAGGAAACCTGGCTGGATGCCAAACGGGCGCATACATATCTGTAAACTTAGGTACCTTGAACAAGTACCTCTTGAGGCAAACAACTATCAACTTGTCGAGTTTCGTTTCACGAGCTTAGAACTTGATGTATACATTACTTTCTTAGCATTTTAACATAACAATGGCTACTTGACATTGCGGTAAGGCAATGGTCACTATGAAATCTTGTGGTTCATGAAAACTTATTTTTACTTTACGAAAAACCTATGGAACTCACCAACTTTATGTTGACACTCTTTAGCATGTATTCTTGGGTGATTAGAAGATTTGCTATGCATTGGACTACTTGTGGATATATGCTACTTGAAAGACCTCCCCCTACTTCTCAGACTCTAGAATTGATTAATCAATTTGCTAAAATCTTAATTTGTCAATTACTAATTTTCTTCGTTTTCGAGAAACAAATCACTTTTCTATGTGTTGTGATTTAAAGATGTCAAAGCAATATTATTTCAAAATATATTTCCAAACAATGTCATTTTATAAATATTTTTCAAAACGACACTTTTTAGTAACCGTTCATTATGAACTTGTGTTGTGATCTCATGAAAATCACACCCATTGTATACCACATTTTGGGGGTGTGACAGTTTACTAACATATTGACTTATCACGGATCAACGACCTCTACCCTGGTCACATCTAAAGTCACCCGATTTGAACTCCAACACCATAATGTCACACCGCGTTCTTTCTCCAATCTTCCTTGTCAGATCATCTTTGTTCAAGAGGCCACTCCACCGACAAGAAAACAAAGCCACCTATTTATAACGTCTTCTTTCACCTTGCCAAACGAACCAAATCCAAAGCCACCTGCTTTGACGGATCTTCTACGCTCGTTTTTCATGCAATAACGCCGATCTCCTCTTATCACGAATAACCCGATCAAGGTACTCACAATATCTTCTATCAAAAACAGCCACTCGCAAACAAGAAACTGATGTTTTTCACGCGAGAAACTGCTGTCCCAAACAGCCATATACCCTCTTGTTCGATCAAGACTAACAGCCACGAGACACACCAGTGTTTACCCGTTGTAACACCCCAACATGACGGAATTATGGGGTATCACTTAGAAAAGCACAGCATGACATGGAAATTATGTAGAGTCAAACTATATGCATACAATAGATTGAAACAATCCACAAGCTCATTCAAATATATTACAATAATCAACATTCATCAAAAATACACACTCAATCCATACTTAAAAGAACATGTTCAAACGATAGTAATTGATCCTAAGCATAACCCATTAAAGGGAAATAAGGATCATGGATCCAGACAGTCCAAGGGTAGTCCAATCCTAGCAATGCAAGCATATAATCATCCATTCTGTCTCTGATTAACTTGATTACCTGAAAAGTGTACTAAAGAGCGTCAACATAAAGTTGGTGAGTTCGTAGAGACAAGTAACAGGAAAACAAGTATATCGGGATAACAACCGTTAACGATAAGCGAGGATTGGAATATCTAATCATGTCCAAAGGAACCCTAAAAAGGTTTCACATTATCACAAATCAATACAATCAACATATCAAGTACAATATCATTATACTTAAACCGTTACGCCTTACTTGTCAAACAATGCGCCATTAAACCGTTACGACTTACATGATAAACAATGCGCCATATATCGTTAACCCGTTGCGACTCACATGATAAACAATGCGCCATATATCGTAACCCGTTGTGACTCACATGATAAACAATGCGCCATATATCGTAACCCGTTGCGACTCACATGATAAACAATGCGCCATATCAATACCAATATCATCAACAACATCATATCAATAATAATATCAAATACAATAACCAAATCAAGATGTTGGGATCAATTCCCATAAACATTCACATAAACAGTCATATATATATATAATTACATATATATAAGTACATATATATAAAGTACACATATAAAAGTACACTTTTCAGCCCGAATCTCAATTGAGTAGGGAGGGTTTACGAAACTCACCTGAAAAGTAGTATAAGCTCCAATGAATTTGCACCAGGCCACGTACAAGTATAGTTAATATTTACTAAGTTCAACACCAACGTTTCATGTTACCCAAAAATCATAATTACAATTATACAAACGTTAAACACCTGAGTACACAAGTGTTCGATTATTACACAATAAATGATTACATAATCATAATTACAATTATGCAAACGTTGAACACCTGAGTACACAAGTGTTCGATTATTACACAATAAATGATTACATAATCATAATTACAATTATGCAAACGTTGAACACCTGAGTACACAAGTGTTCGATTATTACACAATAAATGATTACATAATCATAATTACAATTATGCAAACGTTGAACACCTGAGTACACAAGTGTTCGATTATTGCACAATAAAATGATTAAGTGGTTGAACACAAATACTTATCTTTTCTTGTTTATAACACTGAATACTTGAAGAATACTATGTGTGTGTGTTTTTCTTTTGATCACCTTTTTTTCTTATGTTATGCATCTATTTATACTAGTTTAGACTAGACTTGGTAAAGCTTGACTAGGTAGAGCTTGACTAGGTAAAGCTTGACTAAATAGAGCTTGACTATTCCATGGTCGAACTTGACCTGGTCGAACTCGACCTATGACATCATCATCAGGTTGAACTTAACTTTTAGTTAGAAAATAGACTCTTTTATGAAAACGTGGCGATTTGAATCGTCAAAAACGGAGTTACGGTTCAAAAGTTATGGCCAAAACAAGTTAGCAGTGTTTTTCTGCACTCTACTTGTTTAATTAGTTACATAGACACGTTTTCTTTGTTATGACAAAAATCTAAGCAAAACTAAATGATACCCACTTGATTTACTTAAATGTCATTTTCCATGCTTTTCAATTTGATATATACTAATTTGAATATATAAACATTTACGTCACTTTCATGTAAAAAGCAATTTGAATATATAAACCTTTACTTCACTTTCATGTAAAAAAGCAACCACACATTAGTTAGCTAGGATTGTTAGATAGAAAAAGACTAAGAAAATTAGCTCATGAAGGACTAGAATGGTAGTTGCCATTTGACCAAGAAAGGTTGTTGGCAGTTGACCATTGACCTTGACCTGTTGACTTGTTGACTTGTGTCAAAAATACCGAGCCTAGCCAAAACATATGGGCCAATATCACAGCCTTGTAATATGGGCTTAATTCTAGCAATTCAAATATGACATTATAATTGGCCCAAATTACATATAAATGAACACAATTAGGTCCAAAGTTTTCATTTATTGCATTAGTTAGTCAAATTACACGCACGATCAAACGGTAAAAATCATAGATGTTACATTATTCCCCCGTTAAATGAATTTCGTCCCGAAATTTGATTCTAACTAGACTCGTTAAACAAATGAGGATACTTTGCTTTCATAGAATCTTCACGTTCCCAAGTAAACTCGGGTCCACGTCTAGCTTGCCATCTCACTTTGACAATCGTATATCGGGTATTCTTTAGCTTTCTAGTTTGTCGATCTAGGATTTCTATTGGTTCTTCCACAAATTTCAATGTTTTATCAACACGGATTTCCTCAAGAGGCACGTGAAGTGTTGGATCGGCCAAACACTTCCTAAGATTACAAACATGAAAACATTATGAACTCCATTCAAGGTTTGAGGAAGTTCCAATCGATAAGCTACCGGCCCAATTCGTTCAAGAATTTTAAACGGGCCAATGTATCTCGGGCCCAACTTGCCACGTTTCACGAAACGAACCACACCTTTCCACGGGGACACTTTCAACAAGACATAATCACCGACTTCAAATTCAAGAGGTCGTCGTCTAACGTTTGAATTGTTCTTTCACTTTGACCATCAGTTTGCGGGTGGAACGCCGTACTCAAACCGAGATGAGTACCCATAGATTTCTGGAACGCCTTCCAAAATTTTGAAGTAAATCGGGCATCCCGATCGGATATCACGAAAATCGGCACTCCATGCTTGGATATCACCTCTTTAATGTACATACGTGCCATGGTGTCAAATTTATCGTCCTCCCGGATGGCTAAGAAGTGAGCCGACTTAGTCAACCGGTCAATTATCACCCAAATGGTGTCCCGACCACTACTCGTTCTTGGTAACTTCGTAATGAAGTCCATAGCAATTTCTTCCCATTTCCACACTGGTGTTGCCGGTTGGACTAGTAATCCCGGTGGTTTCTTGTGATCGGCTTTCACTTGTAAACAAGTGAGGCATTGACTAACATACCTAGCAATGTCCGTCTTCATTCCCGGCCACCAATACAAGTCTCTCAAACTAAAATACATCTTGTCGGAACCCGGGTGAACCGAGTAAGCCGACTTATGAGCTTCATCCATCAATTTCAATCGCCATCCTCCAAGAATGGGGATCCACAATCGATCAAAAAAATACAAACCATTATCGTTCTTCCTATCAAACTGTTCTTCTAGACCGTGTAAAGCTTCATCGGTGAAGTTCTCCGGTCTAGTTGCCAATTCTTGAGCTTCGATAATGGAGTCACGGACACTCCTTAATACAGTGAAGCTCATGGCTTTAACTCGTCTTGGCTTCATACGTTCCTTTCGACTCAAAGCATCAGCTACCACATTTGCTTTACCCGGATGATACCGGATAACGCAATCATAATCAGTCAACAGCTCAAGCCACCTTCTTTGCCTCATGTTCAGGTCACTTTGAGTGAAAATATGTTGAAGGCTTTTGTGATCGGTATAGATCACACTCTTGGTGCCATACAAGTAATGCCTCCAACATTTCAAAGCAAAATACAAACCATTATCGTTCTTCCTATCAAACTGTTCTTCTAGACCGTGTAAAGCTTCATCGGTGAAGTTCTCCGGTCTAGTTGCCAATTCTTGAGCTTCGATAATGGAGTCACGGACACTCCTTAATACAGTGAAGCTCATGGCTTTAACTCGTCTTGGCTTCATACTCTTTGAGTTGGGCGGCCAACTCTTGTAATTCGGTCATGGCTAAGCGATAAGGTGCTTTGGCCACGGGAGAAGCGTTAGGAATAAGTTCAATACGAAAATCGAGTTCACGAGATGGAGGCAAACCCGGTAGGTCATCCGGAAATACATCCGCAAAGTCTTTAACTACGGGCACGGTTTTCAATTCAATCTTTGTGATCTTAACACTATATACATTCCCATCCCATAGTTCGGTCGTTTCGCCTTGAACCACTAATTCTTCCCTATTTTCTAACGGAATCCTCACAGTTCGACTACCACAATCAATTACCGCGTTCATGGCCGATAACCAATCCATACCCACAATCACGTCAAAACTACCGATATCAAAAGGCATTAAGTCAATGTAAAATGGGTGATCACATAAATCTAACACACCCAATCCTTGCCCGGATGCATCACAATATACAACAAAATCATCGGCTCCATCGGGCAAGCTCAAAATGGGTGCATCACACAATTTGTCTTTCAAAAATTGGAATGCTTGTTCTTGTTTTTCACCCCAATCAAACCTTCTTTCTCGTTGAGTCAACAAGGTCAAAGGTTGGGCGATCTTTGAAAAGCCTTAAATAAACCGTCTATAATAACCCGCCAAACCAAGAAATTGGCGAATTTCGGTTGGTGTTTCAGGTCGTCTCCAGTTCTTCACTGCTTCAACTTTACTTGGGTCCACATGAATTCCTTCTTTGCTCACTACGTGACCAAGAAACTGGACCTCTTCAAGCCAAAATTCACATTTGGAGAACTTGGCATAAAGCTTTTCTTTCCGGAGTAACTCTAAGACTTGTTTCAAATGTTCCAAATGATCTTCCTTGGTCTTGGAATAGATGAGAATGTCATCGATGAAAACAATGACAAATTGGTCCAAGTAGGGCTGACACACTCGGTTCATCAAGTCCATGAACACAGCTGGTGCGTTAGTCAACCCAAAAGGCATCACCGTAAATTCAAAGTGTCCATATCTCGTTCGAAAGGCGGTTTTTGGAATGTCGTCTTCATGAACACGTAATTGATGGTAACCCGACCATAAATCAATTTTGGAAAAGAAACGAGCACCTTGGAGTTGGTCGAATAAATCATCAATCCTAGGAAGAGGATAACGATTCTTTACCGTTAGTTTGTTCAATTCTCTATAATCGATACACATTCGGAATGTGCCATCTTTCTTTTTAACGAACAAAACCGGTGCGCCCCAAGGCGATTGACTAGGGCGAATGAAACCCTTGTCTTGAAGTTCTTTGAGTTGGGCGGCCAACTCTTGTAATTCGGTCATGGCTAAGCGATAAGGTGCTTTGGCCACGGGAGAAGCGTTAGGAATAAGTTCAATACGAAAATCGAGTTCACGAGATGGAGGCAAACCCGGTAGGTCATCCGGAAATACATCCGCAAAGTCTTTAACTACGGGCACGGTTTTCAATTCAATCTTTGTGATCTTAACACTATATACATTCCCATCCCATAGTTCGGTCGTTTCGCCTTGAACCACTAATTCTTCCCTATTTTCTAACGGAATCCTCACAGTTCGACTACCACAATCAATTACCGCGTTCATGGCCGATAACCAATCCATACCCACAATCACGTCAAAACTACCGATATCAAAAGGCATTAAGTCAATGTAAAATGGGTGATCACATAAATCTAACACACAATCACGAACAACTTGACTAATCCTAGACAATCCACCATTTACCATTTCAAGTTCAAAACAATAGGACAACGGGCTAGGATTAGCATCGATCAACGGAATAAAATCATTGGAAATGAGACTATAATCGGCTCCAGAATCAAATAACACGGTAGCATATTGGTGATTGAGGAGAAAGGTACCTGCTACGACATTAGGATCACCACGAGCCTCGGCCGCATTCACGGCAAAAGCTCTTCCACGGGGGGCCAATTGTTGGCGAGGAGCTTGAGGAGGTTGTTGTTGTTGTCCTTGGTTTCCTCGGTTTTGATTCGGACCGGCAATTTGCAACTGGTTAGGATGCACGGTCACTTGGACTTGTTGGCCAATAAGATTTGGGCACCGGTTGCGGTAGTGGTCTTGGCTACCACATTCATAACAAGAACCCGGAACCATCGGGGGACGTATAGCATTAAGAGGGGCAACGTTCAAAGGACCATTCCGGGGGTTAGTTGGACAAAACCTTGAGGTGTGTCCCGGTAGGTTGCAATGAAAACAAGCATCACACCTCACGGTAGGCCAATGATGGCGATTACACCTAGGGCATAAAGGACTACCCCCTGTGTAACCAACCCGTTGAGGACCCTTTGTTGGTACTACTGCCGCAAAAACCTTTCCACCACGACCATGGCGCTTATTATCACGCCGATCATCTTTCTTGGTGCCGCTTGACTCGGCAACATCCTTCCTTTTATTGTCATTCTTGTTATCGTTCTTATTTAACTTACCACCTCTAATGAGTTCCAAGGTTATACTAGCGGTACGGGTGGTTGCCTCTTTGTAAGTCAAAGGCATGGTGGGGTGAGAGACAAGCACTCTCACTTCATGTGGCAATCCCGCAACATACTTCTCAATCTTAACCTCTTGGGGTCTCACATAATGAGGAATGAGTCTAGAGAGTTGGCCAAAACGGCGTGTGTAACTCTCGTAGTCTCCTCCCTTCATGGCAAGTTTAGAAAATTCCACTTGCAATCTCCTCAGTTCATGGGCCGGGCAATACTTAGTAGTTATCATATTCTTGAACTCTCCCCATAAAAGATTATTAGCCGCATCAATCCCCAATTCATCAACTTCTTCGTTCCACCACTCAAGAGCCCCACCTTTCAACATACCGGAAGCATAAGTGATTCTTTGGTGGTAGCTACCGCCGCAAAAACCTTTCCACCACGACCATGGCGCTTATTATCACGCCGATCATCTTTCTTGGTGCCGCTTGACTCGGCAACATCCTTCCTTTTATTGTCATTCTTGTTATCGTTCTTATTTAACTTACCACCTCTAATGAGTTCCAAGGTTATACTAGCGGTACGGGTGGTTGCCTCTTTGTAAGTCAAAGGCATGGTGGGGTGAGAGACAAGCACTCTCACTTCATGTGGCAATCCCGCAACATACTTCTCAATCTTAACCTCTTGGGGTCTCACATAATGAGGAATGAGTCTAGAGAGTTGGCCAAAACGGCGTGTGTAACTCTCGTAGTCTCCTCCCTTCATGGCAAGTTTAGAAAATTCCACTTGCAATCTCCTCAGTTCATGGGCCGGGCAATACTTAGTAGTTATCATATTCTTGAACTCTCCCCATAAAAGATTATTAGCCGCATCAATCCCCAATTCATCAACTTCTTCGTTCCACCACTCAAGAGCCCCACCTTTCAACATACCGGAAGCATAAGTGATTCTTTGGTGGTAGGCACAACCACTTCGAGCAATGATAGATTCAATGCTCTCTAACCATTCCAAGCAACCCGTAGCACCACTATCTCCATTAAATTCCGGGGCTCCACAAAGTTTGAAGTCTTTAAACAAGCATCCCGGTTGACGAACATCATAATCCGGTCTAGGTAAAACTTCTCCTACACCTACACCGTTTACATTTACGTTTTCTTGTTCATTTTGTACGGGAACCGCTTCATCTTCCGGTTCTTCTTGTTCATTTTGTACGGGAACCGCTTCATCTTCCGGTTCTTCTTGTTCATTATTATTTCCCATGGCCGCTTGAATTCGGGCCATAAGATCTGGCATGAGGTCATTTAGAGCTTGTGTGACAACCTCGGCGGTTATAGGGGGATTAGGATCACCCCGACCACCTCGGCCACCACGACCTCCACGACCACCTCTACCTCCACGACCACCTCTGCCACCACGACCACCTCTGCCACCACGTCCACCTCTGCCACCACGACCACCTCTGCCACCACGACCACCTCTGCCACCACGACCACCTCTGCCACCACGACCACCTCTGCCACCACGACCACCTCTGCCACCACGACCACCTCTGCCACCACGACCACCTCTGCCACCACGACCACCTCTGCCACCACGACCACCTCTGCCACCACGACCACCTCTGCCACCACGACCACCTCTGCCACCACGACCACCTCTGCCACCACGACCACCTCTGCCACCACGACCACCTCTGCCACCACGACCACCTCTGCCACCACGACCACCTCTGCCACCACGACCACCTCTGCCACCACGACCACCTCTGCCACCACGACCACCTCTGCCACCACGACCACCTCTGCCACCACGACCACCTCTGCCACCACGACCACCTCTGCCACCACGACCACCTCTGCCACCACGACCACCTCTGCCACCACGACCACCTCTGCCACCACGACCACCTCTGCCACCACGACCACCTCTGCCACCACGACCACCTCTGCCACCACGACCACCTCTGCCACCACGACCACCTCTGCCACCACGACCACCTCTGCCACCACGACCACCTCTGCCACCACGACCACCTCTGCCACCACGACCACCTCTGCCACCACGACCACCTCTGCCACCACGACCACCTCTGCCACCACGACCACCTCTGCCACCACGACCACCTCTGCCACCACGACCACCTCTGCCACCACGACCACCTCTGCCACCACGACCACCTCTGCCACCACGACCACCTCTGCCACCACGACCACCTCTGCCACCACGACCACCTCTGCCACCACGACCACCTCTGCCACCACGACCACCTCTGCCACCACGACCACCTCTGCCACCACGACCACCTCTGCCACCACGACCACCTCTGCCACCACGACCACCTCTGCCACCACGACCACCTCTGCCACCACGACCACCTCTGCCACCACGACCACCTCTGCCACCACGACCACCTCTGCCACCACGACCACCTCTGCCACCACGACCACCTCTGCCACCACGACCACCTCTGCCACCACGACCACCTCTGCCACCACGACCACCTCTGCCACCACGACCACCTCTGCCACCACGACCACCTCTGCCACCACGACCACCTCTGCCACCACGACCACCTCTGCCACCACGACCACCTCTGCCACCACGACCACCTCTGCCACCACGACCACCTCTGCCACCACGACCACCTCTCCCCACGACCACCTCTGCATCTCCACGACCACCTCTTCCACCACGACCACCTCTGCCACCAATTTACAATCAACAATACAATCACGAAAACATTCAACACTATACAAATAAAAAGGTCAAGTCATAACAAGGTGGGTAAAGCATAGTCCGAATTTTAACCTCAACATTCAATACATTAAAAGTGTTTGTATACAGGGTGTACCATCGGCTAACCCTCCACACTGTTAATATATTGAATGGATATCAAAACTCGGTTCCAATATGTTCTCTAAGTGTTGACCGGGTATGTATACAGGGTGTACCAGCGGCTAACCCTCCACCTAATCAACACTCATTAAACATACCGGGGTAGCTACTATACTTTATCCACAAGGCGCAATCCATGAGATCATTAACTTTGTATGACATAGGATAACTTTCGATTTGTTGATCAGTCGCCTCTACGGTTACCGAATGTTATACTCCATTAATGTCATCGTTTCATTTTGCTTATGGGGACAAATAATAAATGTTTCTAAAATTCAACACATCAACGTTCATCACAACATTTCCACAATTAACGGTGTATCCCGACACTATCATATACGTTCATCACAACAATTCTCACATAACAATCAAGTCATCATATCATAAGCAACCTACGAACTCCGTTTAAAATGTTTTTATGCATCATAAAGTTGCACACAAAGTTCCCTATCATGCATGCTAATATGAAATGTGGGTGCGATGGCTATAGACTAGGTAAATCCTCCTAGTTCTCTACAACCACGGCTCTGATACCATTCTGTAACACCCCAACATGGCGGAATTATGGGGTATCACTTAGAAAAGCACAGCATGACATGGAAATTATGTAGAGTCAAACTATATGCATACAATAGATTGAAACAATCCACAAGCTCATTCAAATATATTACAATAATCAACATTCATCAAAAATACACACTCAATCCATACTTAAAAGAACATGTTCAAACGATAGTAATTGATCCTAAGCATAACCCATTAAAGGGAAATAAGGATCATGGATCCAGACAGTCCAAGGGTAGTCCAATCCTAGCAATGCAAGCATATAATCATCCATTCTGTCTCTGATTAACTTGATTACCTGAAAAGTGTACTAAAGAGCGTCAACATAAAGTTGGTGAGTTCGTAAGGACAAGTAACAGGAAAACAAGTATATCGGGATAACAACCGTTAACGATAAGCGAGGATTAGAATATCTAATCATGTCCAAAAGAACCCTAAAAAGGTTTCACATTAGCACAAATCAATACAATCAACATATCAAGTACAATATCATTATACTTAAACCGTTACGCCTTACTTGTCAAACAATGCGCCATTAAACCGTTGCGACTCACATGATAAACAATGCGCCATATATCGTAACCCGTTGCGACTCACATGATAAACAATGCGCCATATATCGTAACCCGTTGCGACTCACATGATAAACAATGCGCCATATCAATACCAATATCATCAACAACATCATATCAATAATAATATCAAATACAATAACCAAATCAAGATGTTGGGATCAATTCCCATAAACATTCACATAAACAGTCATATATATATATATATATATATATATATATATATATATATATATATATATATATATATATATATATATATATAAATATATATATATAAGTACACATATAAAAGTACACTTTTCAGCCCGAATCTCAATTGAGTAGGGAAGGTTTACGAAACTCACCTGAAAAGTAGTATAAGCTCCAATGAATTTGCACCAGGCCACGTACAAGTATAGTTAATATTTACTAAGTTCAACACCAACGTTTCATGTTACCCAAAAATCATAATTACAATTATACAAACGTTAAACACCTGAGTACACAAGTGTTCGATTATTACACAATAAATGCTTACATAATCATAATTACAATTATGCAAACGTTGAACACCTGAGTACACAAGTGTTCGATTATTGCACAATAAAATGATTACATAAACAAAATTACAATTATGTAAACGTTAAACACCCGAGTACACAAGTATTCGATTATTGCACAATAAAATGATTAAGTGGTTGAACACAAATACTTATCTTTTCTTGTTTATAACACTAAATACTTGAAGAATACTATGTGTGTGTGTTTTTCTTTTGATCACCTTTTTTTCTTATGTTATGCATCTATTTATACTAGTTTAGACTAGACTTGGTAAAGCTTGACTAGGTAGAGCTTGACTAGGTAAAGCTTGACTAGGTAAAGCTTGACTAAATAGAGCTTGACTATTCCATGGTCGAACTTGACCTGGTCGAACTCGACCTATGACATCATCATCAGGTTGAACTTAACTTTTAGTTAGAAAATAGACTCTTTTATGAAAACTGGCGATTTGAATCGTCAAAAACGGAGTTACGGTTCAAAAGTTATGGCCAAAACAAGTTAGCAGTGTTTTTATGCACTCTACTTGTTTAATTAGTTACATAGACACGTTTTCTTTGAAATGACAAAAATCTAAGCAAAACTAAATGATACCCACTTGATTTACTTAAATGTCATTTTCCATGCTTTTCAATTTGATATATACTAATTTGAATATATAAACATTTACGTCACTTTCATGTAAAAAGCAATTTGAATATATAAACATTTACGTCACTTTCATGTAAAAAGCAACCACACATTAGTTAGCTAGGATTGTTAGATAGAAAAAGACTAAGAAAATTAGCTCATGAAGGACTAGAATGGTAGTTGCCATTTGACCAAGAAAGGTTGTTGGCAGTTGACCATTGACCTTGACCTGTTGACTTGTTGACTTGTGTCAAAAATACCGAGCCTAGCCAAAACATATGGGCCAATATCACAGCCTTGTAATATGGGCTTAATTCTAGCAATTCAAATATGACATTATAATTGGCCCAAATTACATATAAATGAACACAATTAGGTCCAAAGTTTTCATTTATTGCATTAGTTAGTCAAATTACACGCACGATCAAACGGTAAAAATCATAGATGTTACACCCGTCACCCCCGTCATCCTAACCGATACCTCACCCGCGACAACGCCTAACAAAAACACCTTCATGATCTCCGTTTACTTCTGTAAAACATCCCTGAACACATCCATAAAACGACTCCACAACAGTAACAAAACAGCCCATAAAACAACCTCCTTTGTTCATCACGGTCACCCTTGTTATCTTGAACGGTACACCCCATTTCTCCCCTGACAATACACGACCAGAACAACATGCTATCTCCATCTACCGCTGCTGTTTGTGTGTTCTAATTGTGATCAAAACATCACAGCTTCTGTCAAACCCAAAACCCGGTTCTCTCCTTGCTGCTCCATTTGCCCGGCATCCTAGGCGATCCTTTCACGAAACCGACTCTCAAAATGGTCTTCTTTTAACCTTCGCTCTGATACCAAATTGTTGGAATCACAGGCCCTCAATTACACACACAAGACACACTCTAATATGTATGTAAATATGAAAGAAGATATAACTGAGAGATTTTACCGAGAATGTTTCTTCAATATAAAAAGAGTACATTATACAATGAAACAACCAGGTTATTTATAGCCTTACAATCAAGAACTTGCAATTAGGGGTGTTCATCAAACTGTCAAACCGTCAAAACCGGACCAAACCGGGGTATATGGATTGGTTTGGTCGGATTGAGTTGTTAAAGTCTGGTCCGACAGTTTATGTTTCAAAAAACCGGGTTCATTGGTTCGGTTACGGTTTAAACAAAGAAAAAACCGTCATAAACCGGACCGGACCAAAAAGTATATATGTATATAGTTTTTGATGATATCTAGCCATTAATAAAAGGGAAAAATATATGTACATGTATTTTACGATAATGTGATGGTACTACAATGGATATAATATAATTTATGTAAATATTTTGCTTCATCCTTGTATGTTTTTTGAGAAATTGAACTTTTGATTGTAATTTAAATTATGTGGGATATATATGGAAAATATTATATGATGAATGTCTTTTGATTGTAGGCTCAAACATGTATTGTGTTCTAATAATGTCATAAATGTTTTAATTTTAAGTGTTCGTTATGACTTCTTGTCACAAATATACACAAGATTATATGGAAAATAAAAATAAAATAAAAAAAATAAGAATTTAAAACCGTCAAACCGGCCAAACCGGACCGGCTCACATGGTCTGGTCTGGTTCGGTTTGACAACATACTTGGTCTGATTTGGTTTAATATATGTTAAAACCGAGAATGCCGGTTTGGTTTGAGATTTAGTCAAAACCGGACCAAACCGGTCCGTGAACACCCCTACTTGCAATGCTGAAAATAAGGACTAAAATACTAACCACTACTCCCTATAGATTCGGTAAACCTTGACCACGTTTTAAACTTACACCTCCTATTAAAATGGTCAAAACAAATACCATTTCAATCTATTTTATCACATGCACAAAACGATTTAATACTTAACATTTAAGCTATAATTAGTCAAGATTAAATCTTACATCTGGAAATGTCACCCTCTTGTTAGTTTCCTAATTCTCCCAATCTGTAGGCGAAACAAAGATGCCTATTATTACCGACAAGTGCATATATATTTAAGTTACAAAATGTTGATGAAAATGATTTAAATGATCCAATATCAATATCATTTTATCATCCAAGATATTGCATAAAGAAGTGAACTTGCATTAAGATAACTCTAATTACACTAACCTGAAATCTCTTTAATGCAAGAGTAAGAATAGTTGGAGCCGACGAACCGTATGTATATTTAATCGTTTCCATGCCACGACATAGTAATTACATCTGAAAAAAAAATTTGTATTGAAGTTAGTTGACAATATCATATGTTGAGATATTCATATAAAGTAGTACGCATATTGTTAAAGATGATAAAAGAAAAGTATGAGATGAACGCGCCACAAAAGTAATCCTACCGTTCAGCAAAAAGAAGCCCGTTTTGTATTTGTAAATTGTAAAGTAAAAACAAACAGCATCAATATTAGTACCACTCTTCAGGAGCATCAGCACATGTGTTCTCATTCGTGACAAGTCTATTTCTTGATCCAAAACAGCTTCGTTCCATTTTCCAGATCTTGATGACTTTTACGTGGCAAGTCGATTTACACCCAAAACGAGGCGACTCGTTAAGACTCTTTTTTCTCCCGAATCTTACTAGTCACGGTGTGAACTTGGACCGAGTCATTGCAAGTCGCAAACTTATCATTGTTGTAGTTTGTAACGATGGTTATATATTACATATTATATTATGGTTACATTATTTTGTATATTATATGTGTATTTCTGATTCTTTTAGTATGAATTTGGAGATAAACTGAAGGTTTATGACTCAAAATATCGAATATGTAATATTTTGTTAAATATATTAGGATAATCAACTCATATTTTGTTTTAAATACGTCACATATATATAATTATACAATATTATGTATTGTAGTATATAAAAATGTCCAAACTCTTACGAGTCGAGTCACGTTTCGAGTCACGAGTCAAAAATCATGTTATTCGAGTCAAAAGTTACGAGTCGACAACTATGCTCTGTTATATTCTTATTTAAGTTGTATTTGTTGTTCATTTTATGGATATGAATGGAAAATGAATGAATTTTTTCTCATTTAGTATTAGCTGCTACTTTGAATAAGGCCTGTTCTCATCGTCAACATCAAACAGGTCGCATTTAAGGCCACATTATTTTACAGCAATATTATTGAATATATTTTTACAGCAAACGTATTTTATTACAACGTATTTTTTGTTTCAAAAGAATAGTTTATACTTTTTGTTTCAATATTATATTGAATATATTTTACAGCAAACGTATTTTATTACAAACAAAACTATATAATATAACAAAAAAAAAATGGAATGAAATGACGATAAAATAGAATGCATAGCATTCAAGAATCTGATAGAGATAATACTTTGTGAAACAAATAAGGTGGTAAGATTACTACTACTATATTATTATCATTTCTTTTCGCTTAGGCATAATGATCATCATAATGACAATATACACCGTCATTTCACATCAATGACACCATATTCACATCATATTCACATCAATGACACCAAATACACCGTCTATAAAGAACATATTACATTATACATTCTTTAGAAGTTGCATATCGGTTACCATATCAATACGGGAGAGGATTCCCTCAAGTTATTTCCCCAACTTGAGTCAAGTTGAGGAAATCTTGACCCTTGAATGAAAATCAAGGGCCAAGATTCAAAAATCATATTTGAATCTTGACTATTGATTTTTATCCAAGGGTCAAGATTACAATAACATGACTAGTCATTGTTATTAATTTAGTGTAATTGAGGGATATGGTTATGACACTTGGATATGGATTTGGAGGTACGGAGTGTACACCCATTAATTAAATAAATAACATCCCGGACCCAAAAACAATATAATAACTAATGACATATAAATTATTTTGAAGGCATAAAAACTATTTATTAAAAGCATGCCATAAGTGTTTAAAATGTGTATGCAGACACATTTGAAAATGAAAGTGGCATAAAACATGGAAAAGTAATATTTGCAGTAACTTTGAAAATGAATACCAATTGTGAACTAGCAATTGTGGACTTGTTTTCACCTCTTCAAATTCACACGTAAAAGTCTTGTTTTATGCAGTCACTTCTGCATCTACATTTCACATGGCAAAAATGATTTTTCATGATATTATATTATGTCAACTTTATCATACTATGCCTATAAATAAATCCATGCAAAGAGTTGCACATAATATGATAGAAGATAATACTTATACGTATATATCTTGAGCTTTTCTATAATTACATTTTGGGTGTCTTTTAAAGAGAAAGATACGTGAGAAAATATATACAAAACACGAAATTGTAACGACTGAACCCAATTTAATCAAAAGTAGTAAATAAATTATTATTTTTTTCACTGCGCCGCAGTGGGAGGTTTCATCCTCCACTGCGCCGCAGTCAAGACCGGGACAAAACACAATTATTTTCCAGAGATATCCCACTGCGCCGCAGTGGGAGCCCAGTTTTCTCAAAAATTACATCTTGACACTTAAATCAACTTACAGCTCATCCAACTCAAAACCAAACTTCATATTACAACATTTCTGAGTTCAAATAAGGATTTGACACATTACAAAAGACAACATACAAAATTAGAAATTTCGGCATGACCCATTCGTAAAATCATCATCCAAACCTGTTACGGATTATTAGTTTTTCCAAAACACATTTAACCAGGATCAAAACATTAATACTACAAAACGACCCATTACAAGGACCAAAACTCAAATCTAGCATTTGACATCATAATAACTTAACCAAAATGACCCAACAAGTGTACCATGAGCCAATAAATCCAAGGGGTCACTAAGGGTCCTATTATCAATACCATTATCCGCATTTAGCTAAAGCAATCAATATCCATTAAGCAACTTTAACTTCGATCTTTACATTACTTAACTTTGCTTCCGCATCCGGGACAACCTATAAAAAGGGTAAACAACTAAAACATAAGCAATCGCTTAGTGAATGCATATACATATAATCATAATCAAGTTACCAAGCAATGTGCCTCAAGCACCACAAATAGCCTATCCAACGATAGCAAATTCAATCATCATGATTTCACTTTCACATGGCCATGGAAACATGCTAGTAGGAATTTACCCACCTACTAGCTATAATCACAAATGGATTAGTAGGAATTTACCCACCTACTAGCTATAATCACAAATGGATTAGTAGGAATTTACCCACCTACTAGCTATAATCACAAATGGATTAGTAGGAATTTACCCACCTACTAACCCTAAATCACAATTTGGCTAGTAGGAATTTACCCACCTACTAGCTATAATCACAAATGGATTAGTAGGAATTTACCCACCTACTAGCTATAATCACAAATGGATTAGTAGGAATTTACCCACCTACTAGCTATAATCACAAATGGATTAGTAGGAATTTACCCACCTACTAGCTATAATCACAAATGGATTAGTAGGAATTTACCCACCTACTAGCTATAATCACAAATGGATTAGTAGGAATTTACCCACCTACTAGCTATAATCACAAATGGATTAGTAGGAATTTACCCACCTACTAGCTATAATCACAAATGGATTAGTAGGAATTTACCCACCTACTAGCTATAATCACAAATGGATTAGTAGGAATTTACCCACCTACTAGCTATAATCACAAATGGATTAGTAGGAATTTACCCACCTACTAGCTATAATCACAAATGGATTAGTAGGAATTTACCCACCTACTAGCTATAATCACAAATGGATTAGTAGGAATTTACCCACCTACTAGCTATAATCACAAATGGATTAGTAGGAATTTACCCACCTACTAGCTATAATCACAAATGGATTAGTAGGAATTTACCCACCTACTAGCTATAATCACAAATGGATTAGTAGGAATTTACCCACCTACTAGCTATAATCACAAATGGATTAGTAGGAATTTACCCACCTACTAGCTATAATCACAAATGGATTAGTAGGAATTTACCCACCTACTAGCTATAATCACAAATGGATTAGTAGGAATTTACCCACCTACTAGCTATAATCACAAATGGATTAGTAGGAATTTACCCACCTACTAGCTATAATCACAAATGGATTAGTAGGAATTTACCCACCTACTAGCTATAATCACAAATGGATTAGTAGGAATTTACCCACCTACTAGCTATAATCACAAATGGATTAGTAGGAATTTACCCACCTACTAGCTATAATCACAAATGGATTAGTAGGAATTTACCCACCTACTAGCTATAATCACAAATGGATTAGTAGGAATTTACCCACCTACTAGCTATAATCACAAATGGATTAGTAGGAATTTACCCACCTACTAGCTATAATCACAAATGGATTAGTAGGAATTTACCCACCTACTAGCTATAATCACAAATGGATTAGTAGGAATTTACCCACCTACTAGCTATAATCACAAATGGATTAGTAGGAATTTACCCACCTACTAGCTATAATCACAAATGGATTAGTAGGAATTTACCCACCTACTAGCTATAATCACAAATGGATTAGTAGGAATTTACCCACCTACTAGCTATAATCACAAATGGATTAGTAGGAATTTACCCACCTACTAGCTATAATCACAAATGGATTAGTAGGAATTTACCCACCTACTAGCTATAATCACAAATGGATTAGTAGGAATTTACCCACCTACTAGCTATAATCACAAATGGATTAGTAGGAATTTACCCACCTACTAGCTATAATCACAAATGGATTAGTAGGAATTTACCCACCTACTAGCTATAATCACAAATGGATTAGTAGGAATTTACCCACCTACTAGCTATAATCACAAATGGATTAGTAGGAATTTACCCACCTACTAGCTATAATCACAAATGGATTAGTAGGAATTTACCCATGACAAGGTCAGAAATCAGAACTGTCACAGTTTTCATTTTCACTAACAATCATCAAAATTTTCATGCACCCAACTAGAAACCCCCAATTTGATTAAATTACAAGAACCCTAACTTGTATTATAGAAATTAACTCATTTTTATGAAAACCCCCAAATTTCCCAAATATAATTGATTGCATGAACCCTAATTCTTAAAGAAATCAAGAATTGGAATTAGGTTATGGAGATTGTTACCTCAAGAACTCAAAGAATTAGACTTGAATTAAAATATCCTCTTTCTCCCTTTTCTCTCTTGGAATTCGGCCAGCCCCCATCACCAACACAATCCCTAACTTTTAATTTTGATGAATGAAGATTATGGAGAGGATTGTTATCATTAATCTTAAAGAAATTCTTGAATTGCTTGAAGAATTGAATTTGATTGAGATTAGAATCATAGAAGCATCAAGAAGAGATTAGGTGGAGTGGAATGGTGAGTATGAGAAAGGAAAATGGCTGGCACCTCCCTGATATGCCACGACCCCCTCCAAGTTAAGTGGGTAAAATACCCGCTATCCGCTATAGGTCCAACTAAATTAACCCTATTTTCAGAAATAAAATACTAGGAAACTATTTTAATGTCAAAACTATAATAAAGCTTAATTTTCATTGGTCATAAAAATTCGGGATGTTACAACTCTCCCCCACTTGTAACGGATCACGACCTCGTGATCCAAGCCACATCTAGCAACGACTCTCTAATTTTACGTTAACACATCGTCATCCTTTCATGCTTTCATAGCGTTATGCTCTACCATATAGTCTTGATTTATCTTCTTCTTAAACGTTTCTTCACAAAGACAATAGGCTCCTCGACGTTGTCTTATTTTAATTCACTTGAAGTTCGATTTCTATTATAAGCACACGTGAAACCTTGACGGTGTAATACTTCATAAAACGAGAATTGTGAAAGATAAAATGAATTTCTTAGAAGTTTTTGGGAGATTTCAAACAATAGTACCCTTGACGACTCGAACAAGTATTTTGAAAGAATCGAAAACCGAGACCTTAGATTTTCCTTATATGCAACTTGAAACACGTCTCTCTAAAGATAACTTCTTCATATTACACAATTACCAAAAAAATTGAACTTGATAAGTCTCTCTCCTTTATCCGCATAAGATTCTTGCCGATATTAACCCGCTTGAGTTGTTAATTTATCATTTCGATCTTTATATACATCTTCATCACTATATCCGTGCTACGCAACTCTTGGTGTCCCACTTTTCTAACACGAATAGGGAATCTACATTTTGATCAAATAACTTTCATACAGAGGCAAATCTTAATACTAAAGCGATAGCTAATGCTATACTGGAACTTCTAGCGAGATCATGAGCAAATTCTATGATCCACTAGAGATCGGCTCTTCACGCTTACAAGATTCCGCTTCATTTGAGGTCACTAATAATCTCTCTTAAGATCTTGACACATCTTCGTCATACCGGTGAAGGAATTATTCAGATTATATAGGTTTCATGGAGCAAAATCACCTTGGCTTCGTTAAGGAGAGGGTTTTAAGTTCTATCTTGACGTCTATTAAGTCGGCAATAATTGTTTAGAAATTATATCGTGATCAGGCACCTCGTTTGCTTAGGTTCTCGTTGCAAAAATCCCCTCTTGCCTTCTAGATTTGACCGGATAAATCGATTGTGAGTAGTATTCACAACGGTAAAACACATACAGAAATGTGAGAATTATTTCAAGATCAAGGCGCCCGCCTCTATATTGGCGTGCGGGGCGTCACTAAACTTCATAACCTTTCGAAAGATTTGATCACTTCTTTGCTAGTTGTAGATGCTTCGTTGTTCGATAAGAAAAAGAAAATACTTGAGACTCGTATGATCGAAAAGAAATGATAAACTTGAAACTATGGAGGTAAAACGCTCAAATTCTAAAGTAAAAACAAATCTGGTGAACTCTAAATCGTGAATGGAACGATTCTTCTTGATTTCATTTAGTACTCCGCTCAACTTCTCATTCTTTTCTCCAAACTTGCTTCACATTCTTTCTAATTAACTCGGTCAACGGTGAGACTATCTTAAAAAAAAGCTGAAAATAAAACGACATGTATCACCCGACAACGACGAAACTTCTACTCTATATTGATCTTGTAGGTTGTCTCCGCTTCGTCACCGCACTTTTCTATCACCCATATCCTCAATTTTCAAAAATTTCCATTTAAGTCGATCTGTGCAAGTTACCAGGTCGATCTGTTAATTTGTTATTAATTCGAGTTTTGCATTCTAATTTCTCTTCTATCTCTGTTGATTATTAATAA
>CM067168.1:117890081-117984819 GCA_034093135.1 Erigeron breviscapus
TCACCCAAGTCGGCAAATGATTTTTGTTGACAAAAAGGAATATCGTTCATAACATAATCATTTACAAATAAACTTGTAACCCCCAAGCCAAGGCTCAGAATATCACGGAAATCATATAGCACAAGGTGGAATTAATGTAGAACATGAACTAAATGCAAATAAAGGATTCAGTGAATCCATACAGTAAGTTAAACAAGAATCAAAATACATAAAGAACAAGTCATCATCAAAGATTACAACAGAACATCAAAAGATGGCTAACGGTTCTAAGTATAATGCAAAAGAGAAGGTCGATGAATCCTTGATTCATAAAGTCCAAAGCCCGGGTTTAACAGCAAGCAAACAAATAAGCTCCACGTCCGGGGATAACCTGATTTCTGAAAAGTGTACTAAGCATAGTCAACACAAGGTTGGTGAGTTCGTAGTAATGGTCCATAAGGAACCATCATCAATAATCATGATATACGAGTAGAGGCAAAACATGACTTACAGTGAGCCTCTAAGAACAACACAACAACATCCACCACAAGATTATACACAACAAATAAAACGCGTAATAAACATTATACCCAATTAACGTACATAACATCAATTCAAAACAGGTATCATATCCTCTTCAGTGGGATTGATACACAACATAAGTCATATCCTCTTCAGTGGGATGGGGGGGGGGGGGGGGGGGGGGGGGGGGGGGGGGGGGGGGGGGGGTGGCAGCGATACTGATGTGTGAAATCTAGCTTTAAAAATTATACAAGATCTACCGTTTACTGACTACCACACTTACGGGCAGTGAGTATACAAATCAGCAAGGTTATCATCAGTAATACCTTTTCCAAATGAATAAGCTTTTTCTCAAAACAGTCACGTAAAAATGATGCTTTATATCTATGTGCTTGGTGACTTTAAAGTTTTTCGGATTCTTAGTAATATCAATGGCAGACTTATTATCAATGCAAATAGGAGAGTTTGAGATATTCATACCATAATCGCGCAGTTGTTGCTGTATCCAAAGTACCTGAGAACAGCAATAGCCAGCAGCAATGTACTCTGCTTCACAGGAAGACTGTGCAACAGATGTCTGCTTTTTGCACTGCCATAAAATAATTCTCCCCCCTAAAAGCTGACATCCACCCGATGTAGATTTCCTATCCGAATTGCAGCCACCATAATCCGAATCAGTATAAGCCTTGAATTCAAAGGAACCATGCATGGGATACCAAAGCCCTAGTCGAGGCTTGGCCTTCACATAACGAAGAATCCTTTTCGCAGCTATCAAATGAGATTCTTTCGGATTAGCCTGATATCGAGCACACATACAAACAGCGAACATAATGTCTGGACGGGAAGCAGTGAGATACATCAAAGATCCAATAATAGCCCGATATTGAGTTGCATCAACGTGTGGATCATTAGGCATATCAGGACACAGCCCATGAGCAGTCTTGATGGGAGTAATTGCATCTTTAGCACCAGTCATCCGAAACCTAGTAAGAAGATCTTTAACATACTTGGTCTGATGAATAAAGAACCAATCCTTCAGTTGATCCACCTGTAGTCCAAGGAAGAAAGTTAATTCCCCCATAGCACTCATTTCAAACTTAGCCTTCATGCTCTGCTCAAACTCCTTGCTACATATTCTCATCAGAAGAACCAAAAATGATATCATCGACGTAAACCTGTACAAGCAAGTAATCCTTCCCTTTCCATTTGACAAACAACGTGCTGTCGATAGAACCTCTTATAAATCCGTTTTCAATCAGATGAGAAGACAGTTTTTCATACCAAGATCGAGGAGCCTGATGTAGACCATATAAAGCCTTATCGAGACGATATACTTTGTTAGGAAAGTCTAGATCCTCAAACCCGGCAGGTTGTTCTACATAAACTTCTTCTTTAATTTCTCCATACAAAAAGGCACTCTTTACGTCAAGTTGATACACCTTTATTCCTTTATAACTAGCATATGCCAGAAATAATCAAATAGCTTCAAGTCTAGCTACCGGTGCAAAAGTCTCATCGTAATCAAAGCCTTCTTGTTGCTCAAATCCTCTAACCACCAATCGAGCCTTATTGCGAGTGACTACACCTTTGTCATCCCTTTTACAACGAAAAACCCAACGCGTTGTTAAAGGAGATTCACCTTCAGGTAAGTCAACTAACTTCCATACATCAAGCTTCCGAAACTGAGCCAATTCTTCTTGCATCGCCTCAACCCATGACGGTTCTTTAAGAGCCATACCAACATTCTTAGGCTCAACCTGAGAGATGAAGCAATAGTACAAGTACCAAGTAATTGCCCCAGTATCCTTAACCTCAGCAAACATACTTGACATCTTCTTATGCTGATTCCTCGTGCGAGTAGAAGCAGAAGCATCACCAATAATTTGATCTACTGGATGATCCTTGTTGACTCTTGTCTGAGGAACCTTATCGACCGTAAGATCACTTCCCAAGTTTGTCTGCACCTGTTTCTCTGGAGATTTAGGTTCATCCTGATTTTCACCTTCCTCATCATCAGTATCATAGAAAGGATCATCAGGTAGAGGTATATGCAGCGGATCATTAGGAACTTTAGGAGCAATCTCTAAAGTAGAATCTGCTTCTTTGGTCCCACTTGATTCACCAGATTTAGAAGCAGGCTCAATGAATGGTGAGGAAACAGGAGTGGAAACAGGAACCGGTCCACCATCAAGTGGATCATGTAGAGTAACTACATCTTCCACAATCGGAACACCTGTAAAAGAAACAGGACCACGAAAAGAAGTGAAAACACCATCATAATCGAAATCATTAGCAGGACCAATGTGCACAGCAGGTTTATGACTGACAATTACGACATTTGTACCAAAATCGACTTTGCCAGTTTTTTGATTGTACACACGCCGAATCGGTGTACTTGGCACATAACCTAAAAAGAATCCCTCCTCAGATTTAGGATCAAATTTCCCTTGAGGAAGAACTTTCAGAAAAGTACACGGAACACCAAACGGCTCAACATTCTGCAAATTGGGCTTTTTGTTGTGCAACAGCTCATAACAAGTCTTCTTAAACCTTTTAACTGTTAAAACCCGATTCAAAATGTGGCAAGCTGTATTCACCGCCTCTCCCCAGAAAGTAATAGGAAGCCCTGAATCAGCAAGCATCGTCCTGGCTGTTTCTATCAATGTCCTGTTCTTCCTTTCAGCTACTCCATTCTGTTGTGGCTCATAAGGTGCACTGAATTGATGTTGAATACCATTGGTCAAGCAGAAAACAGTAATAGTATTATTCTTGAAATCAGTGCCATTGTCACTCCTGATTCTCTTCACTTTAATCTCATGGACATTCTCGACTTGTTTAATGAAATCAATAAATCGAGTAGCAGTCTCATCCTTGGTCTTCAAAAAGAATACCCATGAGAATCTTGAGTAATCATCAGTGATCACCAAACAGTAAGACATCCCTCCAATGCTTCTTATGTTCACAGGACCAAAGAGATCCATATGAAGTAACTCAAATGGTTTGGATATAGAATTTTGCACCTTTGATTTATGGGGATTCTTATGTTGCTTCCCTTTCAAACACGGTACACATTTATCTTCCATCCAAACTTCTTTACCGGAACACCTTCAACTAATTCAAGACTGACAAGTTCATTCATCTTCCGAAAGTTGATATGTCCCATTCTTCGATGCCATAAGAGAGATTCCGACTCATTGGCCTTGCTCAACAAACAAAGGAACTCCTTTGATTATCAACACCTAAAACTAAACCATAGATGTCTCTCTTCCTAGGAGCTCTGAGCATAATCCAGTCTTCAGGAATAACAAAACCCGGCTTCAAGATGAATGCCTCCTTTTCTGTGAAATGAACATTGTTGCCCTTGTCACAGATCTGTAAGACACTCATAAGATTATGAGTAAGTTGTTCCACAAAGTTTACTCGTTCTAGAGTAAGTTGTCCATTGACGACATCTCCTTGACCGGTGATGTTACCGCCCTTGGATCCAGCAAAACTAACATATGACCTATGTATATCAACATAATTGGACAAAAGCTTCTTGTCCCCTGTCATGTGCCTGGAGCATCCACTGTCAAGGTACCACAAATGAATTAGTTTCCTAGGAACTCCCTGCACATAAAATGAGATAAGTTAGTTTTCGTGTGGGACCCAAACCTTCATTGGTTTGGGGTCGTCCCTTCTCATCCTTGAGAAGAAGTTCAGTCCAATATCCATTGCTAGAAGCCTTGGATGGAACACGTTTCTCATCTTGTCTTCTCACTGGAGAAGTCTTCGGACCTCTCGTGGAGAAGTTCTAGGAGAATGAGGGCCAAAAGAAGGTCGAACACTTGAGTGAATTTTGTCATAATATGAGTTATGACCATGGTTCATGAATCTATGAACATTTCCAGATGAAACTTTCAATGGAGATTCACGTCGTTGAGGTATGGTAAACGTTTTTGAAGAAGATGCAACTTGTGACTCATCAACCTTTTTATCATTACCCAACCCCTTTTTATCTTCCGAGGTAGAACCCTTCAACGGAGAACCTGATCTCCGAGGTCTGTTGGGACATACACTGTAAACATGACCTTTTTCATGACACGCAAAACAAGAAAGGACCTTGACCTTATTCTTTGTATCTACCTTTTTATCGGTACCTACAGATTCAATTTTAGTCCTAGTGTCCACTGCCTTACTCGTTTTTCTACTGTCATCAAAGTCACGTTTAGTTGGTGAATTCCTAGACTTTCTAGCATCAACTATTTCATCCTTACCTATACTTGGAGACTTCTTAAGTGCAGGCTTAAGGATTTGCTTCAAAGTCCTAGTAGCTACTTCATCAACAGCTGATCTATCCTCAGATTTTCTAGTTTTAGTCTGCCTAGGCAATGGAGTGAGACGCGACTGACTTAATTTCTTCATGTCCTCAACAGTCACATTCCAGACTTTATCAATCCTTTTAGGGTCAATAGATTCTAAAGGGAATTCTAACTCAGTATATACCCTATGACTCTTGTGAAGAGTAAAGTGTGTAACACTATCTTTCTGACCAAAAGAATTAGACTTATTTTGAACAATACCTTTCAATTTCTGTTCCTTTTTAGGTTGAGAAGAACCTCCTACAGACTCTTTTGTTTCCTTAGGCAACTTGGCTTCGGGAATTGAGTCTTTTGGTTTACTAGCTTCAGTACTAGATTGAAGTAGAACTTCAGGAATGTTGGGTTCAACGGAGGTATAATTGTTGTTGAAAGGTGGAGGAACATCGTTATAAGAGATCTTAACAGGGTCTAGACTCTTAGTGGAAGAATCCTCAAATTTGTTCATATGCATTAACAGTTCAGAATGCCTAGCAGAATCTAATTTAGCATTTAAATCCAAAATCTCTATCTTAGCATCAGCTAGTTCTTTTTCGATAGTTGCACACTTCTTTTCTAACAACGAGTAAGCTTCACCGCCTACTCTTTCTACAGCTACCGACTGTTTGACTTTGTCCTTCATTGCACTTAGATCAGACTCTAAGGACTTAATCTTTTCCTTGAAAAATCTTTCTTTATCATTGACTGTTAAATCTTTTTTAATTAGCCTATCTCTCTCTGATTGTGCAGCATTAACAATAGATTCTAAATTCCTAATTTGATTATTCTTCGATTCAATTTCATCATACATTTATTCACAATTTTACAAACATGAACAATAGTATGTAAGGAATAAGATACCTGTTGGTCAGCTTCTTTACAATCGGCCATGTAGGCAACAAAGTCATCTACAGTCATCCCTTCAGGAATCTCAAAATCTTTCATCTGCTCTTCAATCGTCTTCTCGACCTTTTCAGCAGCAGAATTTTCTTGAATCTCAGCAACGTTCACTTGTTCTGAATCTTTCACCTCTAACTCATCCTCAGACTCAGACTCAGTATCATATTCAGCAGCCTTAGAAGATTCCAATGACAAACTTTGAAAATTCTCATATAATTGCTCATCACTGTGATAATGTGTAGTGTCCAAGAAATCTTCCGGAGTATCAACTATCTGAGCCACATCATCAATGATTTCTGCCAAATAAGCATTGTTAGTCTCGTCTTGTGGAAGATTCCAGACATATGAACCATCAGGTTGAACGGCCACAATAGCTTTGTCATTCACAGTAGGATCATTAGTCAACAGAAGAGCTCTATTCGCATTATTGTTGAACGGACGATTATCCTGACGTGTAGGAGTAGCATTAACATTTCTCTTGGGTCGTTGACATTCTCTGGCGAAATGTCCAAATCCATCACAATTGTAACACTTCACTTTTGACTTGTCAAAACCCGTAGTACCTCCAGTAAGCTGTCTTCCCGTTCTTCGCATAAACTTTTCAGCTCTCCTTGTAATCATGGCCAGTTGCCATTTTAGATCCATTTCTTCAACATCGTCAGGATCAATCTGGTCATAATCTTCCTCGATGAGAGATGGATCTGTGATCCTACCTTCAACAAATGCTTCATGTGCAGCACACATAGCAGCAAAGACATTCATCCTCCCCTCAGCTGATTTCATATCCATTGGCATAGACTTGTAACCAGCTGAAGAAGATGTAATGTTACCGATCTTTAAATTTCCAGTCTTTAAACCTTCAGCAGTCTTTTTGCCCTTGTTCCCAACATCAGAAGCCATGAAACCAACAAGATCATCTCCATCAGTATTCTCTGTTGTGCCAGAACTACCAACTCCAGAGAAGAATGCATTTGCATCAGCGGTTGGATTCTTCATTGTAGCATGATACAAAGACGGATCTTAAGTGAAGTTGTCTTGAATATCCTTTGCTTTGTCCTTCATTACTCGGTTTCTAAGAGTGGAAATTACACCATCAATTCTCAAGGTTGCATAATCACTTCTTTCTTGTAATCCATGACAAAACTCCTTGTAGGCCTTCGGTAGTCCATCTAAGAATTTATCCACAATCTCAGTAGGAGTATACTTAAGATCAAAGTACGCTAACTCGGCAAGAAGATGTTGATATCTTAGAATAAGATCTTCAACTTGTTCGTTCTTGGTAGCGTTGAAACAGTCAAATTGTTTCTTAAGCATTTTAATTCTGTTTTTCTTCAGTAGTGGATCTCCTTCACAATGAGCTTCAATAGCGTCAAACAACTGCTTAGAAGTTTTGTATTCTTGTTTGGGAAACAGATGCACCAAATCTTGTGGAATGCACATACGAAGAGTCGAAAGAGCCTTTACTTCGACTACATAGAGGGCCTTTTCGTCACCCTTTAATTCTGCCATTCTGTAAGTCGAAGTAACACCATTGACAGTAAGAGTAGGCCACTCATATCCTTCAGTAATCATAAGCCACATATTTAAATCTTCTCTTTGTATAAAATCTTCGAATCGACCTCTCCACGCCCAAAAGTCAGCTAATGAAACTAACTTCGGTGGAGAATTGGTCCTTCCGACTAGATGATCATGATAAACCAGAGAATTTAGATATTGTGCAACGGCACTGTTGACTGTCGAAGAAGAAGCCATCGGAACGAAAATAAGAGAGAGAACGAAAATAAGACTAAATTCGTAAGAAGAGATCTGAACGAAGATAACTTAATTTCGTAAGTTAAATTCGTAAGGTGAAAGCTGAACGAAGATAACTTAATTTCGTAAGTTAAATTCGTAAGAAAGCTGAACGAAGATAGCTTAAGTTCGTAAGCTAAATTCGTAAGGTGAAAGCTGAACGAAGATAACTTAATTTCGTAAGTTAAATTCGTAAGAAAGCTGAACGAAGATAACTTAATTTCGTAAGTTAAATTCGTAAGGTGAAAGCTGAACGAAGATAACTTAATTTCGTAAGTTAAATTCGTAAGAAGAGAGAACGAAGATAACGACTGGAAGGGTTTTTCGAACAGTTTTTGAGAGAAAACGATCAAACAAACAATCTCGAACCTTCGATAAGATATCAATTGGCTCTGATACCACTTGTGAGTCCCTCGATAGCTATGGATCGCTCTCGAGATCGTCTATGGTTATGTCGTGAGTGCGGAATCCTCACGAGATAACTGTTTGATTAGTTATCTATTATATTGCTAATTACAAGAGTATAATCAGCCTTATATTGCTCTATATTCGTTTGGTATATGTCACAAACGAACTTAGTTGCCTTAGGTGTATTAAAAACTACTTCGTCTATTCAATTTAGGGTTTTTATATGTTTCAGATTATATTGGACTCGCTGGGCTTTGTTCTTACGAACTTAGCGGCCCAGCCCATCTTAACGAAGATTATCTTCGTTAGTACCTAACGAAGATTATCTTCGTTAGTACCTAACGAAGATTATCTTCGTTAGTTGTAAATCAGCTTTATAGTTATATTCCTAGTATTTCACGTACAAGGAATCCTAACGTATATTATGTTTGTACTTGTATAATCATACATAACAAACATCATATATAAACATATATAACACCTAAACATGTAATCGATCATTACCAAAACATTATGTTCATAATCTATCAATTACATATACAAATAAGACATAATCAAATCTAAGTTGCTGTTGTCACATCAACGTGCATCAACAACTACGAATTTAAAGTTCTCAAAACAAGTATAGATGGCATTTTCAGAAACATCTTCATTTCGCGCCTTATGTTGATGATTAAACGAAACGAGTATTCATCCTAGAATAATAAGAAGATCGAGTAAAACATAAATCTTGACAACGGGTACTCGTTTTCGACTGTTCCTTTATTGAGCTCGCGAATAGATGAACACATGTGCATAGAGCCATCTTGATTTCATCGAAAAGGAATTATACCTCTTGGGTATGACTAGATCGAATAAATTTAAGTAAAAGAGAAATTGAGAAAATCGCGAACAACAAGAGTATTCTCCGTAGACCGTGGTTTCCATTCGGCGTCGATGATTCAAATATAAAAGACTTGACTACCATATAACGATTATCAAAACGCACGAGCAAGATACCAACAGAAGTCGACCGTTTCATTTCCTCCGCCGAAGTCAATTGTTTTCCTTATACTAAATAATAACGATGCCATGGGTCTCACTACCCAATGGTCTTACACTAAATAATAACGATGCCATGGGTCTCACTACCCAATGGTCTTACACTAAATAATAACGATGCCATGGGTCTCACTACCCAATGGTCTTACACTAAATAATAACGATGCCATGGGTCTCACTACCCAATGGTCTTACACTAAATAATAACGATGCCATGGGTCTCACTACCCAATGGTCTTACACTAAATAATAACGATGCCATGGGTCTCACTACCCAATGGTCTTACACTAAATAATAACGATGCCATGGGTCTCACTACCCAATGGTCTTACACTAAATAATAACGATGCCATGGGTCTCACTACCCAATGGTCTTACACTAAATAATAACGATGCCATGGGTCTCACTACCCAATGGTCTTACACTAAATAATAACGATGCCATGGGTCTCACTACCCAATGGTCTTACACTAAATAATAACGATGCCATGGGTCTCACTACCCAATGGTCTTACACTAAATAATAACGATGCCATGGGTCTCACTACCCAATGGTCTTACACTAAATAATAACGATGCCATGGGTCTCACTACCCAATGGTCTTACACTAAATAATAACGATGCCATGGGTCTCACTACCCAATGGTCTTACACTAAATAATAACGATGCCATGGGTCTCACTACCCAATGGTCTTACACTAAATAATAACGATGCCATGGGTCTCACTACCCAATGGTCTTACACTAAATAATAACGATGCCATGGGTCTCACTACCCAATGGTCTTACACTAAATAATAACGATGCCATGGGTCTCACTACCCAATGGTCTTACACTAAATAATAACGATGCCATGGGTCTCACTACCCAATGGTCTTACACTAAATAATAACGATGCCATGGGTCTCACTACCCAATGGTCTTACACTAAATAATAACGATGCCATGGGTCTCACTACCCAATGGTCTTACACTAAATAATAACGATGCCATGGGTCTCACTACCCAATGGTCTTACACTAAATAATAACGATGCCATGGGTCTCACTACCCAATGGTCTTACACTAAATAATAACGATGCCATGGGTCTCACTACCCAATGGTCTTACACTAAATAATAACGATGCCATGGGTCTCACTACCCAATGGTCTTACACTAAATAATAACGATGCCATGGGTCTCACTACCCAATGGTCTTACACTAAATAATAACGATGCCATGGGTCTCACTACCCAATGGTCTTACACTAAATAATAACGATGCCATGGGTCTCACTACCCAATGGTCTTACACTAAATAATAACGATGCCATGGGTCTCACTACCCAATGGTCTTACACTAAATAATAACGATGCCATGGGTCTCACTACCCAATGGTCTTACACTAAATAATAACGATGCCATGGGTCTCACTACCCAATGGTCTTACACTAAATAATAACGATGCCATGGGTCTCACTACCCAATGGTCTTACACTAAATAATAACGATGCCATGGGTCTCACTACCCAATGGTCTTACACTAAATAATAACGATGCCATGGGTCTCACTACCCAATGGTCTTACACTAAATAATAACGATGCCATGGGTCTCACTACCCAATGGTCTTACACTAAATAATAACGATGCCATGGGTCTCACTACCCAATGGTCTTACACTAAATAATAACGATGCCATGGGTCTCACTACCCAATGGTCTTACACTAAATAATAACGATGCCATGGGTCTCACTACCCAATGGTCTTACACTAAATAATAACGATGCCATGGGTCTCACTACCCAATGGTCTTACACTAAATAATAACGATGCCATGGGTCTCACTACCCAATGGTCTTACACTAAATAATAACGATGCCATGGGTCTCACTACCCAATGGTCTTACACTAAATAATAACGATGCCATGGGTCTCACTACCCAATGGTCTTACACTAAATAATAACGATGCCATGGGTCTCACTACCCAATGGTCTTACACTAAATAATAACGATGCCATGGGTCTCACTACCCAATGGTCTTACACTAAATAATAACGATGCCATGGGTCTCACTACCCAATGGTCTTACACTAAATAATAACGATGCCATGGGTCTCACTACCCAATGGTCTTACACTAAATAATAACGATGCCATGGGTCTCACTACCCAATGGTCTTACACTAAATAATAACGATGCCATGGGTCTCACTACCCAATGGTCTTACACTAAATAATAACGATGCCATGGGTCTCACTACCCAATGGTCTTACACTAAATAATAACGATGCCATGGGTCTCACTACCCAATGGTCTTACACTAAATAATAACGATGCCATGGGTCTCACTACCCAATGGTCTTACACTAAATAATAACGATGCCATGGGTCTCACTACCCAATGGTCTTACACTAAATAATAACGATGCCATGGGTCTCACTACCCAATGGTCTTACACTAAATAATAACGATGCCATGGGTCTCACTACCCAATGGTCTTACACTAAATAATAACGATGCCATGGGTCTCACTACCCAATGGTCTTACACTAAATAATAACGATGCCATGGGTCTCACTACCCAATGGTCTTACACTAAATAATAACGATGCCATGGGTCTCACTACCCAATGGTCTTACACTAAATAATAACGATGCCATGGGTCTCACTACCCAATGGTCTTACACTAAATAATAACGATGCCATGGGTCTCACTACCCAATGGTCTTACACTAAATAATAACGATGCCATGGGTCTCACTACCCAATGGTCTTACACTAAATAATAACGATGCCATGGGTCTCACTACCCAATGGTCTTACACTAAATAATAACGATGCCATGGGTCTCACTACCCAATGGTCTTACACTAAATAATAACGATGCCATGGGTCTCACTACCCAATGGTCTTACACTAAATAATAACGATGCCATGGGTCTCACTACCCAATGGTCTTACACTAAATAATAACGATGCCATGGGTCTCACTACCCAATGGTCTTACACTAAATAATAACGATGCCATGGGTCTCACTACCCAATGGTCTTACACTAAATAATAACGATGCCATGGGTCTCACTACCCAATGGTCTTACACTAAATAATAACGATGCCATGGGTCTCACTACCCAATGGTCTTACACTAAATAATAACGATGCCATGGGTCTCACTACCCAATGGTCTTACACTAAATAATAACGATGCCATGGGTCTCACTACCCAATGGTCTTACACTAAATAATAACGATGCCATGGGTCTCACTACCCAATGGTCTTACACTAAATAATAACGATGCCATGGGTCTCACTACCCAATGGTCTTACACTAAATAATAACGATGCCATGGGTCTCACTACCCAATGGTCTTACACTAAATAATAACGATGCCATGGGTCTCACTACCCAATGGTCTTACACTAAATAATATCACACTTCATTCGCATACATTCAACATTCATCAACTATTCAACATACTTTCTCCTTATAAGCGACAACCATCTTTTAAACTTATAAATCAAATTCCACTTTTATGGCCTCATTGCCGATTATTCAAGCAAAACTTTTGCTCTATCGCATTCGCATATAAACAAGCAAATACACATTAGCATACATTTCACGTTTACTATGTATTTATCATACCTTCTTCTTTACTATCATCAAGCAATATATTAAACTCATAAACCAATCTCAAATTTTCAATTCTTACCATTCAATAAACCAGTTAGCATGCAAAGCTCATATTCTATCATACTTAGATATCAACTAGTAAAAACATAAAACAATTCACATTATCAAATAAGGTCTCCAACCTATGGCTTCACACTAACATACTTCCATATTTAACGGACTTAACTTGAGCTATTATAATATGTGATCATAATAATGCTGCAGTCATTATTATAATTACTTATTATAACACCTCAAGTGAACTTCGCTAAATACTTCCGTATGTTACTAGAAACCAAACTATACACATAAGGCCAAGTCACGTCTATGGTTTAAGTCTAGGTATCCTTGTAAAATAAAATACCTAAATCCCTTAAACCACGGCTCTGATACCAAATTTGTAACGACTGAACCCAATTTAATTAAATTACAAGAACCCTAACTTGTATTATAGAAATTAACTCATTTTTATGAAAACCCCCAAATTTCCCAAATATAATTGATTGCATGAACCCTAATTCTTAAAGAAATCAAGAATTGGAATTAGGTTATGGAGATTGTTACCTCAAGAACTCAAAGAATTAGACTTGAATTAAAATATCCTCTTTCTCCCTTTTCTCTCTTGGAATTCGGCCAGCCCCCATCACCAACACAATCCCTAACTTTTAATTTTGATGAATGAAGATTATGGAGAGGATTGTTATCATTAATCTTAAAGAAATTCTTGAATTGCTTGAAGAATTGAATTTGATTGAGATTAGAATCATAGAAGCATCAAGAAGAGATTAGGTGGAGTGGAATGGTGAGTATGAGAAAGGAAAATGGCTGGCACCTCCCTGATATGCCACGACCCCTCCAAGTTAAGTGGGTAAAATACCCGCTATCCGCTATAGGTCCAACTAAATTAACCCTATTTTCAGAAATAAAATACTAGGAAACTATTTTAATGTCAAAACTATAATAAAGCTTAATTTTCATTGGTCATAAAAATTCGGGATGTTACAGAAATACTTTTTAGTGAACGGGTTCTTGATTTCTGCCAAAATCTTGAACATTACTCTTTGTATTATCCCAAAACAAAATTCGTGTAACCCAGACAGATAGGGTCGAATTGTTGTTTTCGGAAAGTGATATCACGATACAAAGAGATATCCGGTCATTGGTTTCTTACCCGTGTTACACGGTGATTTATTTCTAACCGTTGTTACAGGTTTCCTCGAAAGGATCATGGACACAAGAAGGAAGAATAGATCAAGATTCCCCAACAGTCATGTTAGGGTAACTTGAGAAAATCTCCTCCCAATCAATACACACAAAGGCTACAGTTAAACTAAAGTTTCATATATGCAAATCACTTTATCCATCACTGCACCTTGACATTAGCACTGAGTCACTAACTACGTATAAAGAATAAAGTTGTGACATTAGACTCCCAGATTATGGAACTTAACTAATGCGGTTTAACTATTCTCGCGTGAAGCAACTTGCACACCGGAGAATATCTAGCATATATTGTTATAAAAGACATTAACAAGTGTTTAGATCATCATGCCTGGTCATTTCTTACATATCATTCCCACAAGAAAGGATATCGTATGTGTATACAAAGCGAACATACTACGAAGCACTTTTTATCCAATTACATCATTCTTCCCAATGTTCCTTTTTACATTTCATCAGTATAGTAGAACCAACAGCTTGTATACAACAGCTCAAATCCAAAATTTAAATTCATCAAATCTGAAAACCAATTCTGTAAATTCATCAAATTTTAATATTAAATTTGGGGGTGAATTTTTGATATAAAATGTATAATTGTTTTTTTAATGTACGCTAATTGAAATCCTATAGTTGTTAATTGTTACTAGTCACATGCCCGCACGATGCGGCTGTGGGGTGGTGGCGGCGGGTGATGGTGGCCGCGGAGGCAGTGCTGGCTGCGACGGCAGAGGTGATTATTATGTAAAATTAATTGATATAAAATAGTGTAGTTTAGTTATTTTTGAGGTTGAAGGATGCATAATATAAACAATTACATTAAGATGTTATGAGTATATTAGATGAAGATATTCAAATTAGTTTATAAAGTAAAGTGTAGTTTGGATAAATCAATATTTTTTTTTCTTTTTTTTTGGAAAATGAAATGTATCAAATGCTTAGTTAAGCTTAAGATTAGCAAAATCTATATAAATATATGAAAATTCTAAATGGGCCTGACTCAAAGATATTCATAATTCTATAGCCCAGTATTTCTTTCACCAACTTCAATGTAGCCCAATTTGAACAATCTTCTTTCTTTCCAACCATGGCTATTCCTCCTGCTTCTCTTCTACGTTTCATCTTTTTGTCCATATTTTCATCCCCAAAATTCAAAATTTCACCATTCAAACACCATGGACAGTATGATGGTGTTTTGTTCAAAACCCCATTACTTTCATCATTTTCAAATAAATTTTCAAAAATCACCTCTTTCTTTCTTTAAATCCAAAACCCTTATTAATTTTAACAGCTCAAAATCATCTTTGTTTGCCGCCAAAAAAACAAGTGTTGTTGTTTCAAATCTTGATTCCAGAGTTAATGGTGCTCTTTCATCTGACCCAGATTCTAGTTTTCTTGATAGAGTATGTTTTCTTTCAATAATCCCCTTTTCTTGATGTTTTTTGATTGTGGGTATGCATTTATATTGTTGATATGATTATTTAGTATTAAATTTATATGTATATATATTCAGTTTAAGTCTTAAATATTCATAAGGACTTATTGTGTGATTAGAATATTATGCAGGGTTCTTTTCTAGAAGATTGAAGTCTGAAGGATGAATGCTGCTCATGTTACAAGTTCAAGGTCTAAAGGCTAAGGCGGTGGATAGTTGAGGGTTTACTTTGAAAATGATGAATACCCAATTTAGGGTTATTATAATAATTAATCAAGTCATATTTTCTCTCATATTTTTTTTCCCGATAGAATATCAATTTCTCTCTAAAGTTAGGGTTTCTTATTCGTTAACAATATCATCTTGATATTGTTTTGATTCTGTATTCTTAGTAAAAATATAATCAATAATAATAATAATTTCATTCTCTCCTTGTTCGTATTTGTTTAACTTGAGGTTTGAATCTATTCATTCGAATCTCTTGTTGAATCTATGATAATAATTTCAGATGGTATCAGAGACAGGTTCTCTGATATCTGGTTAATCTCAAGTGTGTTTCGATCTAAAATCGATTATACTTTCGATTAATCTGGTTTAGAGATTTTTAAAAAAAAATTAGGGTTTCGAATTTTGGGGTTTTTGATTATTTTTGGGGATTCTACTTCAGATCTACGATTTGTTGATTGTGTTTCCTTGATTAGGGTTTCTGAGCCCTAATTCGTCTACTACAAATTCCGCTGCACATTAGGTTACATCTTATCCTACCTGATTTTGGTAAAATCAGGATATCTTCTTAATTAATTGTTTATATAACTGTTCTGCCATCAGTTTTATTGCCAGAAGCTTGATTACTGGTAGCATATTTTTACCTTAATTTCATTGGTCCTTGACCTGACACTTGAGTGTTCAGGAATCCTGGATTGACTTTGTTTTTAAGTATCTTGCTGCTTAATTGAGTTCTTTGGTGATTAATAATGACTGGAGGTAGTGATTTTGGAAGTGGTAGCACTCGTGCTACTATTGTGTTTGGTGATGAATTGTATTTACATCCTACTGATTCTAGTATTACTTCTTTTGTTTCTCAACCTTTCACTCAAGATCAAATTCAGCAGTTACTTGGATTACTGAATTCAAAACCTCCTGAAAATGTTAAAGCCAATATGGCAGGTACAATTTTTTGTTCAAATACAAAAACTTTTTATAGAGTTTATAAAACTGATAAGGGGTGGATAGTTGACTCTGGGGCAAATCAACACATGGTCACCAGTCTAGAAAACCTTGAAAATGTTGTTGACATTTCTGATCTTGGACTTCAAATAGATCATCCTAATGGTACTACTGCTTATATTAAAAAGGTTGGCAATCTTAAAATAAGTGACACATTAACTTTGTATGATGTGTTATATGTTCCTGAGTATTCTGTTAACCTCTTGTCAGTTCATAAACTGGCCAGAGATAGTAAAGTATTTGTTGGATTTGATGAATCTAAATGCTACATTCAGGACTTACAGTTGAAGAGAACTCTGGGGACTGGTAGTCAGTCTGGAGGTTTGTATTATCTTGACTTTACTAAAACTGGAAAGCTGGTTAATTGTAATACTGTTATGTATTTTTCTAATTCTTTATGGCACTGCAGACTTGGTCATCCTTCTGACCAAGTTCTGAAAGTGTTAAAAGGTCAAATTGATATCAAAGGTGATGGTTCTTCTTCACCTTGTGATATCTGTCATTTCTCTAAACAAACAAGGGAACCTTTTCCCTTGAGTGATCATGTTTCTGTTTCTATTGGTGACTTAATTCATCTTGATGTCTGGGGGCCTTATAAGGTCACTAGTAAGGATGGGTTTAAGTATTTTCTGACTGTTGTTGATGATTATTCAAGGGCAGTCTGGGTTTATCTTCTTAAAACCAAAGATGAAGTTTATCAAAATATTGTTGTGTTTCATGAGTATTTAAAAACTCAATTTTCAAAAAGGGTTAAGGTTTTTAGAAGTGACAATGGTGGTGAGTTTGTTAACTCAAACATGGAAAATTTTTGTAATAAAAATGGGATCATTCATCAAACTACTATTGCTTACACTCCTCAGCAAAATGGTATTGCTGAGAGAAAACACAGACACCTTCTGAATGTTTCTAGATCTTTATTGTTTCAGGGAGGCTTGCCTTTGAATCTATGGACTGATTGTGTTATGACTGCTACTTATCTAATAAATAGGCTGCCTTCCTCTGTTCTTAAAGGGAAGTCACCTTATGAGTTGGTGTTTGGAAAACCTCCAAACATTGACCATTTAAAGGTGTTTGGTTGTCTCTGCTTTGCTACTTCTTTAAATAATTTAGATAAATTTTCAAAAAGGTCTGATAAATGAGTATTTATTGGCTATTCTAATACAAAAAAAGGTTATAAAGTTTATAATTTAGAGTCTAAACAAATTTATTTTAGTAGAGATGTCAGATTTTATGAGCAAATCTTTCCATTTAAAATGAATAAAGCTGATTTGGATAAAACTACTCAAGATTCTGAACTTATTAAATTTTTTGATACACCTTATATCTTTAAGCCAATAAATGCACCACCCAATGATGAAGCAGAGACTAGTAATGGTGATGATAGTCATGATCTTCACTTAGGAGGCAACCAAGGAAATACCAGTGATGATGAATCATCACTAGGTGAATCCTTAACTGCCACCAGTGAAGATAATGATGAATCATCTGGAAGTGATGATAATAATGATCAAAATGCTAGTGCTGAGGGTGAAAATGTTTCTTTTCAAAATCTTAGAAGGTCTGAAAAGTCTACTGTTGTACCTATCAAGTATGCAGATTATGTTCTTGATGGTAAAGTTAAATATGGTATTGATAAGCATGTGAATTATTCACATCTGTCAAAGGATAATTACTGCTTTGCTACTAATCTTAACAAGATTAGTGAGCCATCCTCATTTCATGAGGCTAGCAACAATGAAAAATGGGTTGCTGCCATGAATGATGAGATGGAGGCTCTAAATAGAAATAATACATGGGAAATTACTTCTTTGCCACCTGGTAGAAAGCCCATTGGTTGTAAATGGGTGTACAAAGTTAAATATAAGTCTAATGGTGATGTTGAAAGGTTTAAGGCTAGGTTAGTAGCTAAAGGGTATAATCAACAAGCAGGTATTGATTATGAGGAGACATTCTCTCCTGTAGTCAAGATTGTGACTGTTAGATGTTTGATCAATGTGGCTATTAACAGTGGCTGGACTTTATTTCAGTTAGACATTAATAATGCCTTTCTTTATGGTGACTTGTATGAAGATGTTTATATGGATTTACCTCTTGGATATTTTCCAAAAGATGATAAAAGAGTTTGTAAGCTAAAAAAGTCTTTATATGGTTTAAAACAAGCACCAAGGCAATGGAATGAAAAACTTTGCAACACTTTGTTGCAAACTGGTTTTAAACAAAGTAAATGTGATTATTCTCTTTTTACCAAGACTGATAAGAATGTTTTTATTGTTCTTTTAGTATATGTTGATGATATCATTATTACAGGGAACAATTTAAAGGAAGTTGAAAAGGTAAAGCAGTTTCTAAGAACAAAATTTTTGATAAAGGACTTGGGTGAGTTAAAGTATTTTCTGGGCATTGAAGTTTTGAAAGAAGGAGATAATGTGTGTTTATCTCAAAGAAAGTATACTCTTGATTTATTAGCAGAGTATGGCATGCTTGCATGCAAACCTGCTAAGACTCCTATTGAATCTAAATTGATCATTTCTGATCAACCTTTAAACAAAGATGACAAACCTCTTGATAATGTTACAAATTATCAAAGGTTACTTGGTAAACTTATATACTTGACTCATACAAGACCAGATATTTCTTATGCTGTTCATTGTCTTAGTCAGTTTATGCATTCTCCTTTGGAGTCTCATTTGAAACTTGCATTCAGAATTCTAAGGTATTTGAAGCAGAGCCCTGGTACTGGTATCTCTATCTCTAAACATTCTAGACTTGATTTGTTTGGTTACACTGATTCTGATTGGGCTAAATGTAAGAGCACAATGAGAAGTGTAACTGGTTATGCTATTTATTTAGGCAATTCACTTGTTTCTTGGAAAAGTAAGAAACAAAGTGTGGTTTCTAGATCCTCTGCTGAGGCTGAATATAGATCCCTTGCTTCTTTAACATGTGAAGTTATGTGGATCACAAATATTTTAAGAGATCTGCAACTTGAAATTGAGAAACCTATATCTTTGTTTTGTGACAATAAGGCTGCTATACAGATTTCTGGTAATCCAGTGTTTCATGAAAGGACAAAACATTTTGAAATTGACTTGCATTTTATTAGAGAAAAGATTTTGGATGGTTTGATTAAACCATTAAAAATTGAATCTTGTAACCAAGTTGCAGATATCTTTACAAAAGGTCTTGCAAAAGACCAACATGAAAAGCTTTGCCAAAAGCTAAAATTGTTAGATTTGTTTAAGACTTAAACTGAGGGGGAGTATTAAATTTATATGTATATATATTCAGTTTAAGTCTTAAATATTCATAAGGACTTATTGTGTGATTAGAATATTATGCAGGGTTCTTTTCTAGAAGATTGAAGTCTGAAGGATGAATGCTGCTCATGTTACAAGTTCAAGGTCTAAAGGCTAAGGCGGTGGATAGTTGAGGGTTTACTTTGCACTTTCTGAAGTCAGTATATATACCCAATTTAGGGTTATTGTAATAATTAATCAAGTCATATTTTCTCTCATATTTTTTTTCCGATAGAATATCAATTTCTCTCTAAAGTTAGGGTTTCTTATTCGTTAACAATATCATCTTGATATTGTTTTGATTCTGTATTCTTAGTAAAAATATAATCAATAATAATAATAATTTCATTCTCTCCTTGTTCGTATTTGTTTAACTTGAGGTTTGAATCTATTCATTCGAATCTCTTGTTGAGTCTATAATAATAATTTCAGATTTAGTTGCTTAAAGTTATCATCTTTATATGTTTAATAATGTTTAAAAGTTACTAAAGTTTTACACTTTTTGTTTGATAAAAGTTACTAAGTTAGGGTCTTAGCCTCTTAGTTGAAATTTTTATAGAAGTACTTAAAGTTTAGATTTTTACTCAAAGTTTAAATCTTTTCCTCGTTTAAAGTCTAGTTCAAGCTCAAGAACAAATTATACAATGATTTGATTGAAGTTAGAATTAGTACTTTTAATATGCATTTGATTTGTAATAAAAGCTACTTAACTAGTGATAGTAGATATAAATAGATATCAATGTTCAAAAAGCATAACTTTAATTAGTGATATTCATAAAGAACACATATGCTTTTCGGCTAACACTAAACTTATGCAAGAACTCTATAATGATAGCATAGCTTGAACTTAGTGTGTTAAAAACTTAAAATGTGGCTGTTAGGTTTACGTATGTCATAATTGGCATTTAATAGCTGTAGAGTTGAACGAATCACCTGGCAAGTATATTCAGAATACGAACTTATTATACAAAACGTTGACATTGGGCGCACAGTTTATTAGATAAGTGCAGTTACTAATAAAGGAAGACTTATTGTTAGTGTTGATGTTTAGAATGATTTATATAAAACCAGAGATGACATATTGATTCATATAGTTATGCATATGTACATTCGGAAGTTTTGTAGACTTTCTATGGCATCGTTTTTTTATGAGCATCCTCACACATGTTGTCTTACAGAACATTCCACTTTAAATAGCTTTTAAGGTGCATTTGGATTTAAAACTGAATGAATCAAACTCATCACATTGATATTGCAGCAAAAAGCATTGGAAGCTGCAATGAATGATATTAACAACTCATTTGGGAAAGGAAGTGTGACAAGGCTCGGAAGTCTTGGTGGAGCTCTTGTGTATGTTCTGCTTTTTTTTCCCGAATCTAAAATTTTACACAGTTATGTGGTTTTGGAGTGGGGCCATTATGTGAAACACAGTATGTATATGTAGTTTTGATAGCTCAAAGCTGTATGTTCATGTATAATTAATGCTAAGTTTTCTTTCATTCGATCCTCTAGAAAGCTCAATTTTTTTATTTTTTAATTTTTTTTCCGTTTATGAAATGAAGTGGTGTGCAAGCAGTATTTGTTAAAAGTTGAAGTTGGAAATTGGGCAGGTTGGTTAAGTGCGGTCATAATTGGCCAGCTTGATTTATAAATGCTATTTGTCCATTTCGACAAAACAGTTAATGCATAGTTTAATATGAATACAAAGACTATTTTAACTACCGTAATCATCTTATTATTAGATAAATTGATTAAGGAGGTTGAAACTTGAAACTGGCAATTCTACTAAATTGTAAAATGTTTGAATTGAAATGAGAATACTTTGCATTCTTAATCTTATGGCATAAACTCTGATTAGAATTATGGGTCACTTACAAAACACCTTTTGCCTCTTGTAGTGAAACATTCCCAAGCGGTTGTCTCCCCTTAGACCTTGCATTAGGTGGTGGCCTGCCTAAAGGGAGAATCATAGAGGTATTAATCCTCGTTTTTAATCATGCAATGCTCTTTTGTTATGACCACTTTACTAATGAATGGGTTGGTTCTGGTTATGTTTATGTATAGCGGGTCAAACGGGTAAAATGAAAACTTTAGCCATAAAGGAAAGGGTAAGCGGATTGAAATTTGATCAAAGTCTTGTTTAGTTTTTGTTGAAATAATAGTATCATACCAAACACATTGTTGATCCATGAAAAACTGGACAAAGAGTGGTTTGGGTCAACCAAACCCCACCGCTCCTGTTTGGACCCATACAAAGTTACTTGTTACAATATAAATTGTTTAAGTTTTGAGTTTTTACTTGTTACCAAACTATGTTAATTTGGGACATAGCATATAACTTAAGTAACGTAAGTGGAAATGATTTGACTGTGTGTAGTTTGTGCTTTATAGCTAGAAAAGTATGCATATTTGGGTTTTTAGACATTGTTCTTTTGAAGGTATTTATTAGCTTTTGTGGTTTTTGTGGGTTATAGATTTATGGACCAGAAAGTAGTGGAAAGACCACCTTGGCACTACATGCCATTGCAGAAGTTCAGGTTGACTTTGACTTTTTCTTCTAAGCTTTGCCAAGTCACTTTTAATTTAGATCTGTTTTTTATCTCGGAAATTGGTCTCTGTAATTTTTTTAATGACTCATGCAGAAGCTAGGAGGAAATGCAATGCTTGTTGACGCAGAGCATGCTTTTGATCCATCATATTCTAAAGCATTAGGAGTGGACATGGAGAATTTAATTGTTTGCCAACCCGATAATGGAGAAATGGCACTTGAGAGTACTAATAGTTTCTTTCTTCTGTAATTTGTATGCATGATAAGTTATGAATTGACTCATGAGAAATCATGTTTGTTGAGTCACTGGTTAGCAAGATTATATGACATATTAATAAAGAACATATTATCTCCAGTTGCAGATCGTATGTGTAGATCAGGTGCGGTTGATCTCATCTGCATTGACTCTGTTTCAGCTCTTACTCCACGAGCTGAGATTGAAGTAAGTCAAACTATTAGCAGTAGAGGTGGCAAAATTTTTAAGTTATTGATTAATTTGTTATACAGGGTGAAATTGGAATGCAACAAATGGGTTTGCAAGCACGTCTTATGAGTCAAGCATTGCGTAAGATGTCAGGCAATGCATCTAAAGCTGGCTGTACTCTCATCTTTCTTAATCAAATAAGATACAAGGTTTGAATCTTCGTGAAGCAATAATAACCAATGTCTTTATGTGGTTCTTTAAATACTAGCTACTTTATGGAAACTTCTTCCAAACATAATACTGTACTTGTTTGGTGCTGAAATCAGATAGGAGTATATTATGGAAATCCAGAAGTTACAAGTGGAGGTATGCCTTAAAGTTTTTTGCATCTGTTCGACTTGAAACACGGCCTATTGGGAAGATAAAGTCGGTAAGCACATGAATTTTAATGTCTCTTTGTATCATTTGGACTCCAACAAATTTTGACGAGATGGGTACTTGTTGACCGTGTCATAGGTCAAAGGTGACGAGGATATAGGACTTAAGGTTCGAGTAAGAGTTCAAAAGAGTAAGGTGATTGATATTTTAGTACAAGTATCTGTTTATAGACTCTATAAACTAGCAGCTGAGGTATGTGCCCTTGGCAATTTTTTTTGTAGGTTTCTAGACCATACAAACAAGCAGAGTTTGAAATCATTCGGAGAGGGAGCAAGCAAATTGGTTTGTGTCCCTGCCTTTTGTTATTTATACACATACATAAATCATTTGCATAGCCTGATCTGATCTATATACAGGGATGTGTATTGGATTGTGCTGAAATGATGGACATTGTGTTGAAGAAGGGCTCTTGGTATAGCTACGGAGATAAAAGGTTTGTCTTTTATCCCCTATATGTTGCTGGACTCAAGTTTTGTGCCAAATGGCAAACCGTGTAGAATAGATATCCATACAGCAACGTGAAATACCACATATCCACAACTTTTGTTTACTTTTGGATATTGATAATAATAGTTAGGGTACTTGCTGAGTGCAGTTAACAAGAGAACCGGGTTGCGTAATGGGTCAGAACGGGTTGCTTGTTACTTTTTAGTATGGGTCAGGTTGTCTAGCTAACCCAACCGTTTTTTGTTTATCTTTTCATTAGCAATAAATGGATCAGCTATAATGTCAGAAATAACATTATTACATTGGTTCAATTCTTTATATAAAAACAGTTTAGGATGTTTTATGCATAGAAATTGGCATCGTGACTTGGGCCATTTTCAACACGTTTGACTCAGTTGAGATAAAGTAACCCAAAACAACCTATATATAAAAGTACACCCACTGTCAGGCTAGTCTAAAAGTTAATAGGCTCATTTTTGCTTGTAAAGCTGGAAAAAATGTGTTGACCCGTGTATTGAAATCTGTAGAAGGGTTATACAGGCACTCAAAGGATACGTGTTTTCATATGCTTGTTATGGATTACATGAACTCATAAATGTAACCCATGTATTGAAATCTGTAGAAGGGTTCAATATTACTTGATTGCTTGTTAAACTTATCAAATCATTTGTCTATTAGGTAAGGATTTGTGTTTTCATGTATGTGTTATAAATTGGTTTTGTTTGTTTTAGGTTCACTATAGTTCATCTTTCTTATGTTCATGTCATGTACTACTTCTCGCTTTTGTGTTCAACATGGATTGTACAAACATAGGAATTCACCAGCATAATTCAAATCGTGAAATCATTATATGGACTTTTTGATTGATTGGGCCATTTTTTTGAATTTTTTTTCCCTTCATAATGAATGAATAGTGGTATGTTATCATGTTGTATAAGCATATGTATACATGACCGTATATCTTGAAGTATATAGAACTGTTTAACTGGCTGCTTTGAGTTAATAGACTCATTTTTGTTTGTAAAGGTCATTAGTATTTCTATTTATACAAGCATATAATTACATGTCCATATATTTTGAAGGATGTAGAACCGCTTAATAGGCTGCTTTGAGATAAGACTCATTTTTGCTTGTAAAGCTCATTAGTATATCTATATGTGGAGGTGTGTTTTCCTGAGCTTTAAGTTTTTCTTGTCTTTGTATGTGTTTTCTTATGTGACTTATGCACTGGATTTTGCTTGCCAATATTTTGGTCTCATTGTATTTCATTTTGACATGTTCTTATGGTATCGAGTCTTGCGTGGTTTCTATGTTTTAAATAAGATCTGGAATTTATGCAAGTATAAATACACCCTTGGAGCTATTGATTAAATAGTTCGTGTTAAATGACCATTTATAGATGGATTGGTACTTGTGTGTGTGGGTGGGTGGGTGTATTTGAGACTTAAAGGTCTTAGGTTCAAATCCAGTGAGAGCAAAATGCCCGGGATGGATATTGAAGTTGGAGCTGAGTATATGAAGAGGCAATGTCGTTGAGCCCTAACTTACCGTTAAAAATGACCATTAGCAGAATATTGATGTGTAACATACCAGAGAACAGCAACCATTTGGTAATACCAAATATGTATCAACTGAAAACAGAAAATAAGCGAGAAAACACAGAGGATAACACAAAGAAAGCCAGCCAAAGTCGGCTGTTAGATTTATTGATAATTTGGATTAATGCCCCAGTAGCCCTATCTGGATTTCTGTGGATATACTCGTTATTTGTCTTTTTTATTTTCTTACTTCAGTTGGTTTTGATTTGTTCCCATGATTATTGGGAATATATAGTTTCTATATGGTCCTTGACTCCTTGTTTGGGCCGATGGATCGATTTTTGCTTCGGAAGCTCATTATATCATATTACTTATCTATCAGGGATCGTTTTGGTTAAGGATCTGTGTTTTCATACATGATTTGATTGAATAACTTTTCCTTGTTATAATCTGCTTTCGTTATAAACTTCCTTGGTCTGGTTTTACGTGTTATATAGTCATGATTTCAATGTTCTATCTTAGCCTTCTGCTATTTGAATACATAATTGTATTCCACTAAGTTAAGTTCTTAGAATCATTTAATTGACTAGTTTTGGTTGATAAATCTGTATTTCTTCTGTTGCTTTTGAAGCTCATTATATCTTTTATATCTAGTATGCATTTTTTTTTTTGAAAGGTATGATTATACAGGCACTTAAAAGTACACCCCATATATATAAATCTGTATAACCATTTGTCAGGCTAGTGTAGAAGTTGATAGGCTCCTTTTTGCTTGGAAAGCTAAAAAAGATATATTGACCTGGTAAAGATATGTGATTACATGAACACATAAATGGAGTCCATGTGTCGAAATTTGCAGAAGGGTACAATATACTAGTTGATATACTATTACTAATTGCATGTTCGCTTATCAAATCATTAGTCTATGAAGTAAGGATTTGTGTTTACATGTATGAGTTATTAGTTTGTGTATCTTATGTTGACTGTATGTAGTTCATTTATTATGTTCATGTCATGTGGTATCGGTTTAACATAGGAATGTACATAATTTAGTTAGTGAAATCATTTTTTAGACTAGTTTTGATTAATTGGGCCTTTTTTTTTTCTTTTCTTTTTGTGTGTGTGTGTGTGTGCTTAGGGAGCTCATTAGCTTCTTTATTCATAAACAAGTAGATAGACCAGTTTTATACTTATAAAAATAGACTAGTTTTAAGTTATTTGCTTCGATCCAAAGGTTGTGAAAAAGTTTTTTTCTTTTTCATCCATGTAGTCACTACATTACATCTTGAGTTAAAAGTTCATATAATGCATCCTCATTGGCTTGTTTTTGTTAAGCATGTGTTTCTTGTGCTTATTATTTTCTGTTTCCGTACTTTGTTCTCATGTTTGAAATCTTGAGTTAAAAGTTCATATAATACATCTTGAGTTAAAAGTTCATATAATACATCTTGAGTTAAAAGTTCATATAATGCATCCCCACATTTTTCATTCTCTCATGTTTCTATTGTATCCATAATTGAAATCTTCTTCCAATCATATAACTACATACAATAAAGGTACACCTATTATTCCATTTTTGACATTATACATACTAGATCTACAAAAGAGCTAATTCATTTTCTCACTCGATCTACACTTCAAGGTTATGTTTTGATGGTATTTTAATTAATAAAGTATGGTGTATCTTATATAAAAAATACTTTGAGTGCAATTCACTAAATTGAAAATCTCGTAATTAGTGTTGTTAGTATTAAGTCGAGTCCCATTCAGTAAAAGTAGTTGTTTGTGTCAAGTGTATTGGAAATGTTTGATGAAATGCCTTAATGAAAATTGGTTATCAAGGAAGTGTTAGTATTAATCTAATTTAGTTGCTTGTTGTGAATGCAGTGGAGTTCTATACCAAGGAAGTTCAAGAGGGAGATGCAAGCAATTGGTTATCAGGAAGCCATGAAACACTTCCAAATGGCTATGCCCATTGTAAATTCTAGAAAAGATGTAGGCTTGTAGTTACTTTGTAGACGTTTGACCTGATTATTTCAATTATATTTTACTTGTGTTAAGATTGTCCACGTTACTTTAATTTATATTCACCACATTCTTTCATAGTAATTGACTTGGTTTTTGACATAAGCAATATCGATAAGCCAAACCAATAATACGAATGAACCAAAAGGCAGCAAGAAAGACGTCCAATAACACCATGATAGTATAAATGTTACTGATAACTTCTTAACTAAAATAAAAACATAAAAATTGCTAACATATAGCATCACATGTTGCACCAAAAACATCAACCTCTTTGAACCATTTCAGTTTACTAGCAGCACTAAAAAATCATTCCTTGTTCAACAACGAATCATCGACCTGAAACAGAAAAATTTATGTAAAAAAGAGTCGTATGTTATAAACTAAAATGAAAAGAGTTGGAAATAAATAAACGTTTAAGTTATCTTCTTAAGAGGACATCCAGTGATGTAGTGACCTGATCCCTTGCAATAAGAACATGTTTTCTTTTTCTTCGCCTCTATAGAATATTTGATTTGGCATTTTTTGGACGTCCTTTAGTGTTAGTGACAACAGTAGTATCCCGAACAGACATTTGTGGCATCGCATCTACTTGAGAAATTGTCCCACTTTATTTTTTATTTGCATCTTGATATTTTGTTGGCTTTTTATGAGCCATTTGGTCCTCTAGAAATTTTAGCAACAATGTATTAAGTCTTTTTATCTCAGAAGGGGAATCTCTTGCTTGATCAATCGCTTTGGTGTAGTTTCCATGAACACACCATAAAGTTAAGGCACTAACTCCAGTCTCATTATTTATTTCTTCAAGCCCGATACTGCCAATACCAACCTTGTATCGGGAATCAAGTGTCCATCTAAATAAAATGTAATGATCAGGCAGGCTTTCAACATTCTTTTTCTTCAATACATATAGGATATGCTTGCACAAAATCCCAAATGTTTCAAACATAGCACATGAGCATTTAATATATATTTAACCCGTAATATCAATAAAAACATCATTTTTCATAAAACTTTAAACTACATCAATTAAGTATCATACATGTGGTTCCGACCCTAAGAGTCATAAACAAACAAACTTAATAAATGCGAAAATCGTTGTCCATTCCTATCTACTCTGGCATACTTCACCACAAATCAACAGCCCATAACATCCGACGGTGTTACCGTGTGGTGTCAGGGTGACACTCCAGCTTCCTTCCATGCATTGCCAGCCCCTGGATTCAATTTTACTATACTGACAAGGATAAAATGAGTTAGGTTTAAAATTTACAGGTGAAACTTTTTATGTCTATGTAATAATATTGATCTTAATATCAAATAATAGTTGCTTCACTCATCTGTATATATTAATCATATTTGTTACTTGCGTATGGTTTAAATAATGTAAATAAAAGTTGTTGAACGCAATGAATATTGTACTTTGCTTGTCAAGCTTGTTGTTGGTTTTATTAATGGCAGGTTTATTAAGTGCTGACATTGGGAAGTACATGAAAAAGGGACTTGTTGGATGTTAGGAATAGCCCTAAGCCGCAGCACAACGGAAGCACTTAAACAACAAGATAACAACCAGAAAATAGATAAAACGACACAAGAATTTAACGTGGTTCGGCCCAAGTTTAACCCTTCTAGTTTATACTTCTTCGGTTACACTTTACATGTTTATTAACACGACATGAATTTAACGAGTCTACTAAACCATTGAAGATTAGTAATACACTATCTCTCGACTTCTTTGTATTTTAAATTTTATCTTCGATATATCTTTTTTTTTTACAAAAGATGTTCATCTCTAATAGACTCATGTACCGGTAAACTCATAACCATATGTGATTATAAATTTACCTTTTATAAGAATATACTAGCGATTTCTACTACATACATTAATACTCGTGCATATACTCCTCTTTAATTCCCTACCACAGCATATAAGTGATCCTATCTTTTTAACTACGAGCTAATAAATTTCGGGTTTTACAACTCTCCACCACTTGAATTAATTTTGTCCTCGAAATTATACTATCACATTTTTGTTTACCCTATTTATTTTAACACTTCTAGTTTATACTTCTTTAGTTACACTTTACATGTTTATTAACACGACATGAATTTAACGAGTCTACTAAACCATTGAAGATTAGTAATACACTATCTCTCGACTTCTTTGTATTTTAAATTTTATCTTCGATATATCTTTTTTTTTTACAAAAGATGTTCATCTCTAATAGACTCATGTACCGGTAAACTCATAACCATATGTGATTATAAATTTACCTTTTATAAGAATATACTAGCGATTTCTACTACATACATTAATACTCGTGCATATACTCCTCTTTAATTCCCTACCACAACATATAAGTGATCATATCTTTTCTATCTTAAGGATACTCAGCATTATTTCTCTAGTCGCATTAAGTTATTTTTATTTTTAAACTCATTCTCTCTTTAAGACTAAGCAATACTTGTAACTAATAACTAACTTCATCATTATTTCATAGTTTAAGATTTGGCTAAGTTAACTTAATTCACTTAAACCTACGGCTCTGATACCAACTTCTCACAGCCTAAGATTCCAGACTAATGACTACTTACAAAAATTCAAACTTAAGTGCGGAAGTCTTACAAATTCTCCAAACATCATAAACTAACCAAAACACTGTAATTTGTTAGTGTTATTGCGTTGAATTGAAGGTATATTGGAATGAAATCATGTAGGACTGTGCTATATTTGCTAGTTGGTCTTCAAATAATCTCGGTTGTCATGTGCTTTTGAGTATCTTCAAATTAGACAGTCAAATTATTTCGAGTTGAAAGTCAAACTTGGTATAACAAAAACTCTACCTCTCATTTTCCTTCATTTCACAAAAAGTATCTCTTTCTTATATTTGAGAAATATATCAATTAATGTCATTTAAACATTTTAACAAGTATCAGATGTCTTAAATTAAACAGTCAAGTTATTCAGAGTGAGGGTCAAATTTGGTCAAGAACCTTATGAAGTTATGATGACAAAAACCCATTCCCTCTCATTTTCGTTCATTCCACAAAAGTCTCTCTTTTCTCTCTCTCTCTCTTCCTCCCTTTACCAGCCGCACTCTCCTTTTCTCTCTATGTTATCTTCTTCTTTTCTTCAGTTCTTATGGTAAGATACACTTAGCTCTAATCCTCTAAATCATTTTTATCTTTAATATAACGAGAATCAAACAAATCTGTATGTATATATATATATATATATATATATATATATATATACAGATCGGCTCTGATTTATATGGATAAATAAGTTTTCATAAAACTTGAAAAGAGAAACCGAAATTTCTAAGGAAATACTCTGAAATCAGTTTTCTTGGTCCAAAACTTTCTAATTTTTGTGTGTTTCGTATTATCTAAGACTTTTCGATAAGCAGTCGTTTGGTTTGGTCATATCATTCTGAGCCGTCGACTTAAAGGTATATTTATATCTATTGTCACAGCCTAAAATTCCAGACTAATGCCTACTTACAAAAATTCAAACTTAAGTGCGGAAGTCTTACAAATTCTCCATATATCATAAACTAACCAAAACATAATCTAAAATAAACTAAAATCACTAAACTAAGCTAAAGTCTCATCGTCTACTAAATTGCCTTTCTTTAAAAGGTTGATGCATTATTCTTTCTTGAGAATCTGAGATACATGCTATTGGGGCCGAACCACGTTAAATTCTTGTGTCGTTTTATCTATTTTCTGGTTGTTATCTTGTTGTTTAAGTGCTTCCGCTGTGCTGCGGCTTAGGGCTATTCCTAACATCCAACAAGTCCCTTTTTCATGTACTTCCCAATGTCAGCACTTAATAAACCTGCCATTAATAAAACCAACAACAAGCTTGACAAGCAAAGTACAATATTCATTGCGTTCAACAACTTTTATTTACATTATTTAAACCATACGCAAGTAACAAATATGATTAATATATACAGATGAGTGAAGCAACTATTATTTGATATTAAGATCAATATTATTACATAGACATAAAAAGTTTCACCTGTAAATTTTAAACCTAACTCATTTTATCCTTGTCAGTATAGTAAAATTGAATCCAGGGGCTGGCAATGCATGGAAGGAAGCTGGAGTGTCACCCTGACACCACACGGTAACACCGTCGGATGTTATGGCGGAAGTCAAAAGTCAACGATGGTCAAAGCCCATTGCGCCACAACTTACCTAATTGCGCCGCAATGGGGGTCGAATTCTGAAAAGTTTTTAGGGAAACTATTTAAGGCTTGCAAAAACATTCTTTAACCTATCTTTTTGCTTCCATCCGTTTTTCAAGACTTCTTTGAAGGGTTTTTCATCCGGAGAATCATCTTTGAAGATCAAGAACACGTTTGGTTTATTTTCATTATTCCGTATTCGATTTTTAGTCATTCTGTGAACGATTTCAACATTCGGTACAATATGTCTTCATATATTATTGTTTGTTTTTATCTTTTCATTATGAGAGGCTAAATCTCTCAGCACCTACTTGGATAGTAAACATGTCATAGGGTTGTTTGATGTTACTTGCAATTGTTGAACAAGATTTCTATGTTTAATCGAAGATCCGCATTTATTTGAGTTTAAATATTGTTTTTATCTTTTATATTTATTGATTGATAATTGTAATTAGAAGTTCAAGAGAAATCTATGTCATTGTGTAACATCCGTAATTTTTACCCGTTTGGCTGTACTTGTAATTTGATTAACTATTTTAATAAACGAAAACTTTGGGCCTAATTGTGTTCATTTATCTGTAAATTGGGCCAATTATAACGTCATAATTGGATTTCTAGAATTAAGTCCATGTTGCATGACCATGATATTGGCCCATATGTGATAAGGAAAATATATTATAGACGATAATTGAATAACTGTGTTAACAGGAAGAAACGTATATGACAAGCCTTAAGTATAATGTACGGTTTAAACATTGTCGGTGGCACAGTGTCGGTGAAATAGTGTCGGTGGATAAACTAATAATGAACAATTAAGACAAAGCCCGACATACTTTATGGAAAGTAGGAATACTCGTGAAAACTATCATAGACTATATTTGGTTTATTAGTGGAATAATGTTATTAGTAGACATCCGACAAAACTTTTATAAAAGGTTATAAACCCGTGATTTATTTTTGGTTGTTAGTAATCATGGAACCAGTCAAGTAGTGGATATATATCCCTACTACCTCACTTATTGATATTTGTATCGTGACTCTATTATTACCCTCTATTATTTCTTTCCTTCTATTATTACTCTTTTCTATTTTTTTTCTCTTAAAATATGCAGAACCAAACCCCCCTTTCATTTCTTTTTCCTACTCTCTGATTTCTTCTCCTTAGTTTCAGAAATTAATCATCAAATTATTAAGTAATTAACTAGTTTCTATAACAATAACAATAATCATATTCAAAGATTCAAGGGTTAATTCTATTTCAAGTGTTCTTCACCTCCATTTTTGTCTCAAATTCGAATTTGTACATCAAGAAGCAATTGGTAAGTTATTTCACTCCTTAAACACTTGTTTTATGTTGTAGTATATCTTAGATAACATATTAACTACAAAACTTTGATCAATTTTAGTGTTCTTGAGCAAAAATGAGTTTTTCAAGTTCATTAATAGTAACTTATGATTTTGGAAGTGAGTTTTGATTTAGAGATGATATATATGTTAGATTATACTTGTATTAAGTTGTGTTAAAATTTGGTAGTTCGATTTTAACGTTTGGTGTGTCGATTTGAGGTCAAAAACCCGTTTTTTTGTGATTCTTTTGTATATCGCGTCGTGAGGACTCTTGGTCGCGCCGTGAGGCTTCAGGTTTACAAGGATTTCGTATAAAGATCAAAATATCGCGCCGAGATACCAAAATATGGCGCCGCAAAGTCATTTTCTCGCGACGCGAAGTCAATTTATCGCGCCGTGATAAAACTGCAGAAAAGTCATTTTCAAACGCTTATAACTTTTGATCCGTAAGTCCGTTTTCAATGATTCCAGTGACCACGGAAGCGTAATTGAGTCTAGTTTCTAAAAGTATATGCCTCTGAGTCCAGAACGTAGTTTTAACATTTCAAAAGTTTTGATAAAGCAACAGTGGTCAAGTTTTGACTAGTCATTGTGGTACAAAATGTAATGATTCCATTTAGGTTGGATCAAAGTCTTATAAAATGGACATAATAAAGCTTTTATAGTAAGATTAGGTCAATATTCACAGGACCTTACCTCTTGAGATGCTTTAGGATTAATGTAATACGTGTATGATAGGTTTTGGCTATCGTGGATATCGGTTCTACTTCCTTTCGACTTGGGACTTTATTGCTCATTTCAGGTGAGTTTCGTAGCTCCCTACTCAATTGAGATTCGGGCTGAAAAGTGTACATATACGTGTTTGTTTGATTGTTTACTTGGTTTGATTTAGAGATGATATATATGTTAGATTATACTTGTATTAAGTTGTGTTAAAATTTGGTAGTTCGATTTTAACGTTTGGTGTGTCGATTTGAGGTCAAAAACCCGTTTTTTTGTGATTCTTTTGTATATCGCGTCGTGAGGACTCTTGGTCGCGCCGTGATAAAACTGCAGAAAAGTCATTTTCAAACGCTTATAACTTTTGATCCGTAAGTCCGTTTTCAATGATTCCAGTGACCACGGAAGCGTAATTGAGTCTAGTTTCTAAAAGTATATGCCTCTGAGTCCAGAACGTAGTGTTAACATTTCAAAAGTTTTGATAAAGCAACAGTGGTCAAGTTTTGACTAGTCATTGTGAAACAAAATGTAATGATTCCATTTAGGTTGGATCAAAGTCTTATAAAATGGACATAATAAAGCTTTTATAGTAAGATTAGGTCAATATTCATAGGACCTTACCTCTTGAGATGCTTTAGGATTAATGTAATACGTGTATGATAGGTTTTGGCTATCGTGGATATCGGTTCTACTTCCTTTCGACTTGGGACTTTATTGCTCATTTCAGGTGAGTTTCGTAGCTCCCTACTCAATTGAGATTCGGGCTGAAAAGTGTACATATACGTGTTTGTTTGATTGTTTACTTGGTTTGATTTAGAGATGATATATATGTTAGATTATACTTGTATTAAGTTGTGTTAAAATTTGGTAGTTCGATTTTAACGTTTGGTGTGTCGATTTGAGGTCAAAAACCCGTTTTTTTGTGATTCTTTTGTATATCGCGTCGTGAGGACTCTTGGTCGCGCCGTGAGGCTTCAGGTTTACAAGGATTTCGTATAAAGATCAAAATATCGCGCCGAGATACCAAAATATGGCGCCGCAAAGTCATTTTCTCGCGACGCGAAGTCAATTTATCGCGCCGTGATAAAACTGCAGAAAAGTCATTTTCAAACGCTTATAACTTTTGATCCGTAAGTCCGTTTTCAATGATTCCAGTGACCACGGAAGCGTAATTGAGTCTAGTTTCTAAAAGTATATGCCTCTGAGTCCAGAACGTAGTTTTAACATTTCAAAAGTTTTGATAAAGCAACAGTGGTCAAGTTTTGACTAGTCATTGTGAAACAAAATGTAATGATTCCAGTGACCACGGAAGCGTAATTGAGTCTAGTTTCTAAAAGTATATGCCTCTGAGTCCAGAACGTAGTTTTAACATTTCAAAAGTTTTGATAAAGCAACAGTGGTCAAGTTTTGACTAGTCATTGTGAAACAAAATGTAATGATTCCAGTGACCACGGAAGCGTAATTGAGTCTAGTTTCTAAAAGTATATGCCTCTGAGTCCAGAACGTAGTTTTAACATTTCAAAAGTTTTGATAAAGCAACAGTGGTCAAGTTTTGACTAGTCATTGTGGTACAAAATGTAATGATTCCATTTGTACTTGATTGTATATGAACTGTTTTGTATCGTTTGTTGTTTGGATATTTATTTGACAAGGATGAACGATATGTTAACCTCACTTGTCTAACAGGTGACGTACATGTGATTTGTTGTAAGTACTTTGTTTGATATTGTTATAAATGATAATGTTATTGATGATGGTTCCTTGTGAACCATTACTACGAACTCACCAACCTTGTGTTGACACTTGTTAGTACACTTTTCAGGTAAACAGGTGAATCAAGTTAGAGATACATGATTGTTGATTGCTTGAACCCGGACTTGGACTAATATGGATCAAGGATTCATTTACCATCTTTTGCATTATGCTTAGGATCGTTTGCCATCGTTTGGGTTGACATGTAAACTTTTGGTGACTACTTGCTCCTTATGTATCATGTGTTTGTCTTTGACATTACTCGACGGATTCACTGAATTCATGTATTTTCATATAGTTCATGTTCTACGATAATTCCACTGTGTGCTATATAATTTCCGTAATACTTCGGGCCCAGCTCGGGGTGTTACAGAATGGTGGTCCATGCGTGGTCGTAGAGAATTAGGCGGTTTGACCTAGACTACGGCTTAAGTTAAAACTCTTCATATAGCATGCATGGTTAGGAATTTTGTGTGCAATGTGGATTATGTGAAACCCTGAAAGTGTACATTGTGAGTTCGTAGACAAGACCATTTATGTGATGACTTGAGTACAATGTGATGAATGTGTACAATGTGGTTAATGTGTACATTGATTGAATTTGATTATGATTGAGATGGATTGTTGTTATTGATGATGGTTCCTTGTGAACCATTACTACGAACTCACCAACCTTGTGTTGACACTTGTTAGTACACTTTTCAGGTAAACAGGTGAATCAAGTTAGAGATACATGATTGTTGATTGCTTGAACCCGGACTTGGACTAATATGGATCAAGGATTCATTTACCATCTTTTGCATTATGCTTAGGATCGTTTGCCATCGTTTGGGTTGACATGTAAACTTTTGGTGACTACTTGCTCCTTATGTATCATGTGTTTGTCTTTGACATTACTCGACGGATTCACTGAATTCATGTATTTTCATATAGTTCATGTTCTACGATAATTCCACTGTGTGCTATATAATTTCCGTAATACTTCGGGCCCAGCTCGGGGTGTTACAGAATGGTGGTCCATGCGTGGTCGTAGAGAATTAGGCGGTTTGACCTAGACTACGGCTTAAGTTAAAACTCTTCATATAGCATGCATGGTTAGGAATTTTGTGTGCAATGTGGATTATGTGAAACCCTGAAAGTGTACATTGTGAGTTCGTAGACAAGACCATTTATGTGATGACTTGAGTACAATGTGATGAATGTGTACAATGTGGTTAATGTGTACATTGATTGAATTTGATTATGATTGAGATGGATTGTTGTTATTGATTGATAATAGTTTGATGATTTAGGGCAAAATGAAGTTATGGTGTTAACTTGATATAACATTGTGGCAACCATAAAAGAGCCCGATCAACTATTTTATGGTTACCCGGTATTATAACAAGTTAATGACATCACGGATTGCACACGTGTGGATTAGGGTATAATAAGGAACCGATATGCTTAATGGAAGTTGATTAGGTGGAGGGTTAGCCGCTGGTACACCCTGTATACAAACCCGGTCAATAACTAGAGAGCATATCGAATTCGGATTATTCTTTAAACCACTTGTGTTAGTTACTTGGTTATATGATGTATTGAAATTGAGTATTGGTTTTGAATAATGATAAGATATAATGAATTTGGCATGATGGCATGATAGATAACAATTCCCCATAGGACATTAGTACATTTGCCTTAGTATTATGATATGAATAATGTATTGAGAACTTGAACATTGAATGATATGTTATGAACTTGAAGAATATGTTATGAACTTGAAATTGAACTGTATGTCATGAATTTGAAGTGAAACGATATATTGTGAACTTGAACTTGACTAATGCGATATGAGTTGGAACTTGTATGAATTTGTGTGGACTTGAAATTTATGTTAATTGAAATGGTAGTACAGGCATAGGGTATTTTGGATGGGTTGGTAATGTGATAGGCTGGCCAATGATAAGGTCTATATTATAAGCATTATCGGATGACCCATGTCTAAGCTATATCACTTATAATTGTCTGCAATTATCAGTCATCGTTGGAATAACGGTGTGAGAATAAGATCTAGAATACATGGTCATCCTAGATACTTATAAACTATAATCGTAGACCAAGAATTTATTATAAACTATAGATTTAGTTTAAACTTATAATTACGATTGACTGATAGGATGAGCTAAGATTTTTGGAGACTATGATGTTTAAGTAAAGTAAGATATTATGAAATATTATGTGATTTACTATGTTAAGAGGCGTTATTACGAACGTTGAGCTTGAGTTAGTAATTTAATGAACGTGTTCAAGGATATGGCTAGAATAAGAGCAAACATGATGGTCGTAGAAGATTAAGAACTTAAGAGATCATATACAGGAATAAAGTCCCGTAGATTTCACTTTATATTGGCTTTGTATCTAGAGTAAGAATACATGATTTTACAGTGAGGTACTATTCGCTTATATAAACGTAAGCAATGATGCCAGATGACAATAATTTTCGAAATGACCGACAAAGAATAATTTTGTAATAATAAAGCCAATAATTTGGCGTTATCTATAATTGAATGAGATAAAGTTGAATAACTTTATCAGAATAATTTAATGAAATCAATAATAGTGTTCTGACTATGAACATGAGTAGAGCGGGTAATTGGAATGCGAAAACTTTGGTATGAATATATATTGCACAATTTATATATATGACAACATAATTGTTGAAAATATACAAAAACACACATAATTACAAGCATAAATACTTGCAAAAATATGTATATAACAATTAGATTAACTAAGATTGTTAATATTTATTAAACAAACAAAATATATATATCTCACAATAGTAATTGTTTGCAATAAAAATAAAAATGGTGAAATTGGCCGTCCCCGGGATCGAACCTGGGTCTAGGCCACACCCTTTCGCGCATTTAGCCAACCGTGCTAAATGCCTAGTGTTGTGAAAGTTCTCTTATGATTAAATATAAGCATATGTACAGTAAATTCCTAATTCACACATATATTGCAAGTTCATATGAATTTTCTTTCCTAAACAAAATTTCTCGAGGACGGGAAAACGAATGAGAAGATTTAACTACAAGTTGTTTAAGTAAATAAACTGGGAGAAGTTGAACGGAAAAGCTATAGGAGTGTTCTCTAAGATAGAGAATATTGAAGCGGTCATTTCCACTAATGAGCATGAAGTCGATCATCAAGTTAAAAATGTTGCTAGAACTTTTAACTGGGAATAGTTTGAGTAAGAGTCGTGAGAGAATCGTTGTGCATATCGAAAAATTGTTATAATTTATAAAATCGAATCGATTATAAACATGAACAAAAGTAAGAATTTTATTTGATTGAACATAGCAAGCCACTATTACAAACATTAATAATACATTCGCTCTCAACTGTAACATACACTGGACTAAGTGGTTCGGTGTGGCTTGGCTAACTCGTGCTCAATCTGCCTTAAGAAGTTGGTATTACTGGGATCCTTGGAACAAATCTTCCAAATGTTTGTTAAGAAATGAGTAGAAGCCTTATCGATCTCGCTTAAACGAAAGAACTTCTCATCCCCATCCTCTGAAGTGTAGAAGATCCCAGCAGGCCTACTTAAGACCCTTCCTTCCACAAACACTATGCCCTTTGGAAGCTGGAGATTTAACAAGGCATCATTGTCAGCAGGTGGGAGCATATTAGGAGCGGATAATGAGGCGCCAACGGTTCTTGGTCTTTTCATGGGTCATTGAGAAAGTAGAGGAGTGCTACTTTCGTCACCTCTATGTGTAGTGTCTTCTTCTCCCATAGTTTTCTGTAGATACTCCCTTAGACTTGCTTCACCTTTAGCCATTTTGGCTTACCACTCGGCTTCTCTTTTACTAGCAAGTTCTAGTATGTTGACAGGTTGACTTGCTGGTGTTTGCACCTCAGAACCTATTTCTTCTGCTTCTGCAAGCAGTAGTTCTTTAGCTAACTTCAGAGATACCTCTTCCTCCATCGCTTGTATTTTCTGACGTTCTATAATCTCTTTGAGGATCATGTCTTGAGAACTACTTCGGAGTGTTTCAAATTTTTCATGAAATCCAACAGGAGAAGGTGATGACATAGGTCTATTTCCCTTGAAAACAGTAGGGTCAACTGTTACTTCAACCTCTTCAGATTGTAAGAAATCAACAAGTTGATACAACAACCCTTTAATTTCTCTAATTTCTGCCTCGAGTTTTGTTTGCTTATCGATAGATTTTCTTAATAGTGCTCTATCAACTGCTAGGAGAAAAGATGCACTATTGTGTATTTGGTCGATTCGGGAAGTAAGAGACTTAAACGAGTTGGTTTGTTCAGTAGCAAGTGATACTATAGTACTGTTAAGTTGTTCAATTTGCTCTGACAAGAGCCCGATTGAACGTTCAAGTGCAGTAAATGTGTGAGTGGCCATGGTTTAGTTGAGAAAGAACGGTGGTTGATTTGGATGTGTGGAAATATAGTTTCACACAAAGAAAAATGTAAAGGAGAGAAGGAAATTTCAGAATGCCTATTATCTTTACAAGTGCTTTTCTTATATAGAGAACGAAAGACGAAGTGTGACCTTGAAGAATGGACAGGTGTCCATAAAGTTACAGTAATCTATAATCATCACGATAATGATATGATCTTTAAATTCTCCTCTTTACCTTTGGGTCATTAAAAACCAATTTGAATGATTGAGGGAAATTCTTTTAACTAGGGGATTTCCCTACCTGACATAAAAATTCAAAGGAATTTCCTTTTTGTATTATCACTGATATGGTACCCAAATGTTGTGACGGATACTATTTATAGGACATTAAAAACCATGATTTTCAGAAACAGTATGAGAAGGCAGACAGTTAAGTAATAGTCTATAATAGATAACATAGTTGTCTACAACTCAAACTTCATAACATGAAAGAAAGTTGTATTTCATCACTGGTACAAATTGAATGATACTCATTACACTATCTAAATAGAAATACAAAACTGAGAATATAACACTTAAAAACCATACACAGAAACCCACGTTGCTATAAACAGTAAGGGAACCACGCCAAGAACGAAGGCGACTAACCATGGATAAGCTTCATCTAATGGAAGTTGAGCCACAGTAAGTAACCAAGCTATGATAATTATGTAAATTACAATTAGGAAAGGGCTCAACATTTTTGGTATAAGTGCTCGTTTTGGTTAAATGTTGAGGAAGGAAAAATTTAAGTAGATATGGATAAATGTGTGTGGTGGCATTATTATATAGTCTAAGAATGAGCCGTTTCTAACGGTCAAATATGGAAAGAGAAATAAATTTGAATCCTGTATAGTGCCTTAGTCAGCATTATTTGTATCTAGACAGAACATCTATACTATACCATAGATGTGTAAGTAGTCTATACTATATGTGTACATACTTGTTTGATGTTGATTAATAGTTTGATTGATTGTTCGATCTACGTATTGGTTTGTTGCTTGATTAATTATGCTTTCGGTTATGAATATGTGATGTGATTGAGTTTTGTATGACGCATTTGAAATATATGTAAGTCGCCCCGTTGATATGACGCATTTGAAATATATGTAAGTCGCCCCGTTGATATGACGCATTTGAAATATATGTAAGTCGCCCCGTTGATATGACGCATTTGAAATATATGTAAGTCGTGTCGTTATTGATGTTATCGGTACCTTTATACTCATGCTATGGATTGTTGAATCCACGTTATGAGTATCTTTATACTCACGTTATAGGTTGTTGAGCCCACGTTATTAAACGTTATTAATCGTTATATGAATCGTTATTGAACGTAAACGTTGACTTGTATTGATTTGTGTAAACGTGATTACGTATTCTAATCCTTGTATCTTGCTGTTAATTATGCGTGATTGTCTAATGTAGATTAGATACTTAGATGCCATGTCTTCTAATATCGATTAATTGGCACTAAGACAAAACATAAATCAAGTTAAGTATATTTTCATTTGATACAATCTAGATTTCGAGGTCGAAATCCTTTTAACTGGGGAATAATGTAACATCCGTAATTTTTACCCGTTTGGCTGTACTTGTAATTTGATTAACTATTTTAATAAACGAAAACTTTGGGCCTAATTGTGTTCATTTATCTGTAAATTGGGCCAATTATAACGTCATAATTGGATTTCTAGAATTAAGTCCATGTTGCATGACCATGATATTGGCCCATATGTGATAAGGAAAATATATTATAGACGATAATTGAATAACTGTGTTAACAGGAAGAAACGTATATGACAAGCCTTAAGTATAATGTACGGTTTAAACATTGTCGGTGGCACAGTGTCGGTGAAATAGTGTCGGTGGATAAACTAATAATGAACAATTAAGACAAAGCCCGACATACTTTATGGAAAGTAGGAATACTCGTGAAAACTATCATAGACTATATTTGGTTTATTAGTGGAATAATGTTATTAGTAGACATCCGACAAAACTTTTATAAAAGGTTATAAACCCGTGATTTATTTTTGTAAGTCCCAACTCAATAGATGGTACTAACTGAAGACACCTCTATGTCTATGGTGAGTTAACTTTGCAATATAAACACTGAACTGGAGATGACCAGTTACAACGAATGTATACCAAGTTCTGGATAGTTTACTTATAAAGGTGACAAACAAATATAAGTAAAGAACAGTGCAATAATGTAAATACTTGTAAAGTAAAATGGTGAGATGATATGTAATTTTCAAGTGTAATTTATTTATTGATTATAAACAAATTACAAGGTTGTTGCGGAACCAAGATAATACAAGTATGTAAATATCCTAACAACCTATGAAATACAATCGATCTAATACTTGGAAATCCTCTTAACAATCGAAACACTTAAAGGTGTGAAATGTTCCTTTTTGCGATTGAGAGAATATTGCACAAAAACACCAAATATATTGCAGGTATGCAAAGTTATGAAGTTCTTTGTTCTTGGTTGTGCAATGACTTGTATTTATAGGCAAAGTTAACATTGGGATGTTAACTTTGGCCGTACAAATATGGTTGAGAACATTTAAGGAATAGCATTTAATTCCTTAAAATGCAGTGTAAAGTTGCAGCATAAAGCAACTTTACTCAACCTGTTTTATGTACCTTTTGTACTTGAATAATAAGATAAATCTTATTATCCGTGTAAAGGTATAAAGCATAAAGTCAATTCCTCGAAGTCAGTGTAAAGCTTTGTAAATGCTTTACACTGACGTTCTCCAGTTTCTATCTGAGATAGAATAACAACTGGGCTTTGCTGCCATTGTTATTCTCTTTCTTCCACTTGATGTCTTCGACTTCAGTTGGAATGTCTTCAGGTGTCTTGGTCAGATGTAAACTGGAGGAAGTCTTCAGTTGCGTTAACTGTACGATGCAACTGGACTTCTTATATTTCTGGACAAATCTTCTGGTCTCCAGATACAACTGGAGACTGGCCAGTTTCCAGGTGAAACTGGTCCTAACAAATTCCCCCCATTTGTCCTGAAATATTGCTAAGTCTTTCTAGTTCTTTGTATCTATACAAGTATGAACTGGAAAGACCTGAATGACTAAATCTATCTAAATTTTCCAAGGCATTTTTATAGATCAACAAATGCCTTGGTTTTTTTCTTTTGGGTTTGTTAGATTTAATCTATTATCTATCTTATTGTTACAATCTGGCAACTTCATTTATATGATGAAATTTACAAGAGTTACAAGAAAGTAAACAAAATACAAGAAGATAAATAGAAGAAGAACTTAATCAGATGGCCCTTCGCCCTTCTCCTTCTCTTAACAGTAGAAATGGGCTGTCTGTCTTCAGGATCAATGTTCAGTCTCTCTTCAACATTTTCCTTGAACTTAAGCAGACTTTGAAGAACAAACATCCAGCCCCTTTCAACCTTGTTCTTTTGTTGCCTAGCCCCCAACAAGTTTAGCATCTCCACCAGCTCAGAATAACCATATTGATTCACATCGGGATTCTCAGTTTGCCTCATGGGTCCATTAAAGTGTTGAACCCCAACAGTGAAGTGTTTGGTACCTGGTTTGATTGAAACTTTCACATCAGTAATTTTACCAGGGTTATATCTCCGCTGTTGCACTTCAGATAAATATGCTTGAGCTTCAAATTCATTGGCCAGTTTGATCTGGCCAGTGCTCATTTTGTGCACTGCAGCTTTGATATCTTTACTTGAAGGTTCAGTTGTTTCCACCCAGGTCCTAAGGTCTGCATCTCTTGGCAGTTGCTTAGGTTTTCCTCTGGACTTGGGTGGATTCAACACTTGTTTGACCACCTTCTTTACATGCTCAGTTCTTTTGAGAATCCCTTCAGTTCTAGCTTCCTTGGCCTTCTCCACTGTGATGTTTAGACATCTGGCATCATGTTCAGCCTCATCCTCCTTATAATGTTTGTCAAGCTCAACCTCCAGTTGTTCTTTTAAGGCATTAATAATTCTGGGGTCAGCCTTGACTTTGGCATATTCTGCAAGTGTCATGCCCAGGAGACGCGCATCACTTATATCAAGTAGAGTTGGGGCCAAAGTTTTTCTATCATTGGCTTGATTGACTCTCATCTGTTTCTTTCTCTCCTTGATTGCGTCCCCAAGTCTTGCCAGTTTCTTACTAACATCATCTGACACTGGAGGAAGCTGATCAGTATTACCAGTTTCTAACATATTGGCCTCAGTACCAGTTGTTTTTGCTTGTTCATCAGTGGCCAGCATAACTTGCTTTCCTTTATTCCCCCCATGACCAACATCATCAAATGTTTCAATTACTTGCTGGTCATCATCATCAGTACCAACAACATTTCTTTCTACCAACTGCCTTGCACTTACTGGACCTGGCAGTCTAGGTGCAGGTGCAAGGATATTCCTTCTTTCCCTTTCCCCCCTGGCAGCATCTAGACCAGCACGAATAGCTGCCCAGTCTTCATTACTGGAGGGCAAACGGGCTAGAGGCTGCCACGTTTGCATATCCTTGCACTCTTTAAAAACTGTGCAAACCATTCTGAAGGATCTCCACAAGTGGTTAATTTCTTAAGACTGGGTCAAAACATTTGCTGCAGTTTGATCCTGACCAGTCTTCAAGTCTTTCAACAGCTTTGAATCTTCATCTAAACCCTTAACCACTTGTTCCTTCACTTCAGCATCCTTCTTTTTCAAGTTCTCCACTTCAGTCACCAGTTTATCAATTGATGAAGTGTGAGAAGCTAACTGAGTGTTTACAGCATTAACTGCCCCCCTTAACTGTCTTACTTCAAGTGCCAGAGGCTCCAGATTAACCTGAGGAGGGGGGAGCTTGGCAACTTCAGCCATTACCTTCTTAACCAGTTCATCTTCTCGACTAGCCAGTTTTTCATCAATCATCTGGCCAACTAAAGTGGCCACCTGCTGTCCAATTTCAACTATATTAGGGCCAGGTCTTTCAAACAACTCCTTAACCTGCCTCTCTATCTCCTTTAGATCAACCTCAGATGATCGAACAGTATTACCCAAGAGGTTGGAGATAGATGTATTGACTTTGGACTGAGTTAAGTCAAAAGCTTCTTTCAAAGATGTGGCCAGATTGTTACAGCTTGTGACTAACTCATTCAACTTCTTAAATACCAAGTCCTCATTAGCAGCAAATTTGTTTATTCCCAAATCAACCACCTTAGAATTTGTGATCGAGTCTTTGTTGTATTTGGAAATGGACTTGGCATTCTGCTCAATTGTCTTATGAACACCCTCCACCCGTTTGATCAGGTTTTGGATGTCGGCTGAGAAAGAGACAAATTGAGTATCCAGTGACAGAGGAGAGGGTGTCACTGGACCAGTAGCAGGTTGCACTGGAGCAACTGGAGGGGGCAAAACAATGGAAGCCTCTCCAGTTGTAGTAGTAACAGAAGACCTTAAAATTGGTAGTGAAAAAGAACGCTGAGGAATTTCAATGTGTTGGTCATGCTGAGAATGCTCAGGTGTGACCAACGGCGGCGGTAGGGAGGTGTGCCTATCTCTAGGCACAAAAAGAGTTGATATTAGTGATGGAGTTCTTTGTGGGGAAGATCTGGTGAGCATATCTGTATAGGAAACTGAAACTTGTGGTTCTAGGGGTTGATCAGAAAATGAAGGGAGTTGATCATGTACAGATGCATCAACCATTTCCTGATCATCTTGTGTTCCTTCTGAATCCGAAGATTCAAGATGGAACTCATCCTCATTCATGCCTAGATTCATAAATGATAGGGATGGCTGAACATCAAGTTCAGACTCCTGATGACCAGTTCCAGTTTCCTGGATGGTTTCATCAGTTGGTGGATTAGTTGCCGTGGCAACTTCTCCATGAATAGAGGTCACTTGTGCCTCAACTACAACTGCTCTATCCTCAGTCGTAATATCAAAGGCCGTAGAGTTTGGAACCTCAGTCTCCAGCTGTGACTGGCCAGAGACTTCGTCAGTTCGTGCAAGAGTGTCAAAAATTTGGCTCTACAAGATTTGTGCTGACACCGACTCTACTCTGGGTTGGGTTATCCCAGTAATATCTTCACCACCCTCTCCTACAGAAATTTCGAGGGTGGCTGCTTGCAAGTTTCCCATTTGACTATCTCTAGTTTCCTGTTGGGAGGTCTTCAATGACAGTTTGAGGGACTGACACGCTGGAACTGGAAGGGTTAAACTGTCGGATGGGTTGTGCCACAGTTATAATTCCAGTAGACGAACTGGTGGGTCCCTCATTGTTTTGAGGCCCGCCCAGTTGTCTTTCCGGTTCACCTTGGATTGGTGCACCGGTTTTAGAGAATGCCAGCAACATTCTCGGAGGAATCTGGACCTCCCCAGGTATAGAAGCAAGGGAGTCCAGATTTCTCAACATTTCTGGGACAGTGTACAGTGATAAAGTATTTTTGTATTCATCACTGCCCAGAATTTGAAGGAAACAGAGTGATAAGAACCTGGAGAAGGGGATACATGGTCCCCTTGAGCCCTTCAGTTTTTGTATCAGGCTTCTAAACAATATATCAGCAAAATCCACTCTGAGTCCGTTCCACAAGCAGTATGCCATTTCTGCTTGTGTGGAGTTAATCTGGTCCAAACCACTCCCATCCATGCTTTCAACCAGGTGGATGAAGAAGTACCTCCAGGATGGTGAGAGGCCCTTCATTGTCATCGAACCTTTTGTTTTCAATACCCTATGCTCCAAGCACTCCTTATTCCCCGTATCGAGGAGCACTTGGCGAAAATTAATGTTCTGAGATATCTGAACTGGTGACTCACCCTGTCTCCAGTAGTTGAGGTGTAAAGCATCCCTCAACGTTTCAACATTTATGGTACACTCGACTGAACCATCTTTAAGGGTAAAGGTGATAGATGAACAGTCGTCAGAAAGTTTTGCAGTGTACCAAAACTCACACAAGTAATCATGAAATAACTTGCGTGGGTTTAGGGTAAAACACTCACTGATGGGAGATTCCCGAAGGAATTTTTGGATTTTACCAATAAGAGTATCAGGAGTTTGAACCCCTTGCAAACTAGCCATGGGATTGTTTGGATTGAGTTTAATCAATTTAGGATTTTGAGGGGCACCATCGGCTCTATGCACGTTTTCTGATGGATCATATGGAACAGTAAGGAGATTGACATCCCTACTCCTTGAAGATTTTGGTGCCATTTGATATGAAATTGAAAATTTGGGGATTAGGGTTTTTGATTTAAGAAGCAGAGAGAGAAATGAAGCAATTGTTGATGATTGGAGAGTAAATGAAGAGAATAAATGAAGAGAATAAATGAAGAGAATAAATGAAGAGAATGAAAAGAGAGTAAATGAGTTTAGGAGTAAATAAGGGTATTTATATGGAATTCAAGATCCCAATGTAGTACCCAAAAATTATATTTTATTTAACAAAATCAATTTCGTAGATATTTTTACAAAATAAGTTTGAATTTTGAAATAAAACATAATTACCCGTGTTAGCATTAAATGCTACGACGGCTTAACTTACCCACTCGCCCACTTTCTTTTATTTTCCCAATAAAAACAGTTGTCATTTACCAAAATACGTCATATGACAGTATCAAGTGGGTTAAAACACTCGAGTACAATCACGTGGCATAAGTATTGACCATGTATCTAACATTATGAAAAATTAAGACAAGACTGAATCTGGTCACTGGAGGATTAGTCCAGTGCCAGTTTCCAACTGGAGACATCTCCAGTTGTAATTTTTAAGTAAAAGAGTTTTAATAAGAAAATCACCTGGAGAGTTCTCCAGTTGTCATTTTCAAATAAAAAGAATTTTAGTCAGAAAAATTACTTTAAGTCTTTCCCCCCAAAATGGTGATCCAGTAATCAATTAGTGCCAGGATAGTATCACAAGGGCGTTCGATAGCCTGGCGAGCAAAGATTAACTGGACCTCCTCAACTGGAGAACCTCACCAGTGTCACTGACGCGTTCATAATAAAATTCTCCAGTTTTAAGGATTCAGCATTCCCAGTTCGCTGATGAGATGTTTAAAGGTTTTCTCATCAAGAGGTTTTGTAAAAACATCAGCTAACTGTTTGTTAGTGGGGATGAAATGAATTTCAATATCTCCTTTCATAACATGATCACGAATGAAATGATACCTGATGTCAATATGCTTTGTTTTGGAGTGCATCACTGGGTTGTGAGATATAGCAATTGCACTGGTGTTGTCACAAAAGATTGGGGTCCTCGTGTACTTCTGACCATAATCTAGTAACTGGTTCTTGATCCAGAGAATCTGGGCACAGCAACTGGCCGCAGAAATGTACTCTGCCTCAGCAGTGGACATAGAGACTGTCGTCTGCTTCTTGCTGGTCCAACTCACCAGTTTTCCTCCAAGGAAATGACAACCACCAGTTGTTGATTTTCTATCTATCTTACAACCTGCATGATCTGAATCTGAATAACCCATTAGATATAACCCTGAGCCTTTGGGGTACCAAATACCAAGGCTAGGACACCCTTTCAGGTATCTAAAGATGCGCTTAACAGCGAGCAAATGTGATTCCTTTGGGTTAGCCTGAAATCTGGCACATAGACATGTTGCAAACATTATATCTGGTCGACTGGCAGTTAAATACATCAGTGAACCAACCATACCATGATAGTCAGTTATATTTCACTGGTTTGCCAGTTGGGTCAGAGTCCAAATTTAGTGGTGCTGCAATAGGTGTGTTTTTCGATGGGATAGAATCATATTTGTATTTTCTTAACAAATCTCTGACATATTTTTCTTGGTTTATAAAAATTCCATTTTCAGTTTGCTTAATCTGAAGACCTAAGAAAAATGTTAATTCTCCCATTAAACTCATTTCATACTCTGATGACATGATTTTAGAAAACTTTTTACACATTGCATCATCAGTTGAACCAAATATAATGTCATCAACATAAATTTGTCCCAATAAGATATTACCTTTTCTTTCAAGATAAATAAGGTATTATCTATTGCACCTCTTTGAAAGCCATTTTTAAGAAGATGTTTAGTTAAAGTATCATACCAGGCTCTTGGGGCTTGTCTTAGACCATACAAAGCTTTGTTCAGTCTATATACCCAGTGAGGATGTTTCTCATTGAGGAAACCTGGAGTCTGCTTAACATAAACTTCTTCTTCCAATGTTCCATTAAGGAACGCACTTTTGACGTCCATCTGGAAGACTTTAAACTGCAGGTGGGCTGCATAAGCCAGAAATATTCTGATGGCTTCAAGTCTTGCAACTGGAGCAAAAGTTTCATCAAAGTCAACGCCCTCTGCTTGACAATATCCCTTGGCAATCAATCTGGCTTTGTTTCTTACAACATTGCCATCTTCATCCATCTTGTTTTGATAGACCCATCTTGTTCCAATAGGTTCTTTCTTCAAACCTGGAGGACAAGGAACAAGTTCCCATACATTGTTCTTTCGAACTGGATAAGCTCTTCTTGCATAGCTTCTACCCAGCTTGGGTCTGCCATAGCCTCGTCAATCTTCTTCGGTTCAATTAGTGATAAGAAGGTGACGTTCAAGCATTGCTCACTGGTGGCTCTTCTAGTCTGAACCCCACTATTTGGATCTCCCACAATCTGTTCAATAGGATGTGCTCGAGTCCATCTAGTGTATTGACTAGGCTGGTGAACAACAATATCAGTGCAAGTCACCTGATGATCTTCTTCAGTTGCAACAGCTTCTGGAGGAGGATCAGTCCAAACCATTTCTATATCCTCATCAGAGTCAATGAGGTCATGATTTGCATCATGAAATTCTTCATTAAAAGGCATTTCTTGAAGAACTGGAGAGGTTGGGGTTTGAACTGGTGCTGATATTGGAGTGGCACGTACATCAGATCCAATCACCAATTCCTGTGGTAGATTGAAATTGATGGATGGATAAAATGAAGTGTCACTGGTGGTGCTCTTCTTCTTAACTGGTTCCAATTGTGAGTAACTGGAAACATCTTTTGGTGAAACAACTGACTGATGAACTTGGTCAGTTTCACCAAAGCTTATTGGAACGACTGGAGAGATATCAAGGCTTGGTCTCTTGTTGATTGCTTCAGTTGATTCGTCGAATGTGACATGAATTGTTTCATGAACCTTTTGGAGTCTATAATTATAAACTCTAAAGGCCTTTCGAATATCTGAATAGCCCAAAAATACTCCTTCATCAGCTTTTGCATCAAACTTTCCAAGCTGACTGGAATCGTTTAAGATATAAACTGGACAACCAAATACATGGAAATATCCAATATTTGGTTTTGATTCCTGAGTACTTCATAGGCAGTCTTCTTATGTCTCTTGATGTAGACTGACCGGTTTTGGGTGTGACAAGCAGTTGCAACTGCTTCGGCCCAAAAACTGGTGGGAAGACCTGATTCAGATAGCATACTTCTGGCTGCTTCTATCAGCGTGCGATTCTTTCTTTCCACAACTCCATTCTGTTCTGGAGAGCGAGCTGATGAGAAGTTTTGAGAGATGCCAGTGTCATTGCAAAATGTTTCAAGTACCTTATTTTGAAATTCAATACCATTATCACTTCGCAACTGACAGACCTTTCGAGTATACTTGAGCTCAATTCTTTTGATGAGAGAGATGATTTCAGCAGGTGCATCACTTTTGGATCGAAGGAATACCACCCAACAGTATCTGGTGAATTCATCGACCACAACTAGAGTGTATTTCCTTCCAGCTCTAGTTTGAACACTCACTGGACCAAAGAGATCCATATGGAGCAGGTGAAGAGGTTCAGTGATGCTGAAGTTTTGCCTGGTCTTGAAACTGGCCCTTTTTTGCTTGCCCATCTCACACCCTAGACATGGCTTTTCTTTATTGAAAGAAATCTGAGGTATCCCATCAACCAGTTGTTTGCGAGACAACTTGTTAATATTTTTGAAATTGAGATGGGATAACCTTTTATGCCACAGCCAGTTGGTGTCCTCATCAGCCTTGGTATAGAAGCACTACTCTTTTGGAGCAGGTTCCATATCCATGATATACACATTGCCTTTTCTTGGTGCAATCATCACTACTTTCCAATCCTTGTTAAATATGGTGCCTTGAGCAATATCGAACAAAACTCTGAAGCCATCATCGCAAAGTTGGCTGACACTGATCAGGTTGTATTTCAAACCGTTCACAAATGCAACTCTTTTGAATTCGACTTGTCCATTATTGAGCACACCATATCCTTCAGTCTTTCCATTTTGATCATTACCAAACGTCACTGCCGGTCCATCTTGGACATTGAACTCTTTAAGCAGGGGCTTACATCCGGTCATTGTCTGTCCAGCTGCGCTGTCCAGATACCAGATATTCTTTTTACGATCGCCCTGCACACACACAAAAAATCATTAGTTATTTTTGTGAACCCATCTTTTCTTGATGGGTTCACTGGACTTCTCTACAGAAGTCACAGTTGATTGTTGTGGTGTTGAACTGGAGGCTGGATCTGGAGCTTTTTCATCAGCTCCAGGTCCAGGAGTAAAAACAATTGGTACTTGATACTTATTCACCTTCTTCTTCTCAGATTTCGTTCCAGATGGAACATTCTTTTGTTTTTGTTTAGAAGGTGGTTTGATAATTTGTTTTTCAGCTGAGGAGGACGAACCTCCTTCCAAATTTTTAATTCTGGCAGTGCAACTCTGAACCTGCCTAGACAAAAGTTGGAGTTGATTGTCCAGTTTAAACAAAAAATCATTTTCAACAGGCAGTTGAACCTTGGACTTAGGTTCAACTGGAGATTTGTTCTTAGGATTCTTGGGCTCCTTAGATTTTTGAGGTAAAGGCTTGTCATTTGCCTTTTTAACTGGAGCTTTAGCCTGCTTAGCTCCAGTTTTGACCTCAGTGGGGGTGGTCTCATTGGTTTCAGCTTTGACATTCTTAGGTTGGTCATATGGGGTTTCCACTCTAAGAGCTGGAGGCAATGCATGAAGATCTGGTATGAGTGCAGCCATTGCAAGATCTTCAGATTTCCATGCATTTTTCTGGGCATCAATGGTTTTTGAAAAAGCATCATAATTCTTTCCAGATGCTTTTACCCAGGACTTGATAATCATTTTTTCTTTTTCAACATTTGATTTTAAATTTTGATTTTCAAGTTCTAATGCCTCAATCTTTAAAGCTGACTCCTTGAGAGCCAACTGGACACTTTGTAAATCGTTCAGTTGTGGTCTCACAACATTCAGCTCAGTTAAGATAGTCTCCAGATATCTTTCACTGTCTGATCTAACAGATTCCACAAACACTAAATCACCATTTAGTGATTCAGCAAGGTCCAGTTTCAGTTCTGGGTCCAGTTGATTATCATAATCATATACCTTTTTCAAAATAATGTCTACCCATCTTCCAGTGATGACATCATCTTTTGCCACATGATGCTGCTGCTGTTGATCTTCCAAGGTCATGAAACATATGTCCCTTTCCTCTTCATCATCAACTGATGAATCATCAGAGTATTCCCACTTTCCTTCAGTTTGTGCAATCATGCACTGGTTTTTATCTTTTTCAAATGAAAGAAGAGCAATCTGGGCTTTAAGCTTTTTGTATTTAGCTTTATAGCCATCATCAGCCCGATTGTTGTTAAAATTAGGGACAGGGGGACCAGTTTGGTTGTTCGACTGACTAGACCTGCATTCCTTCATGAAGTGTCCTTTCTTACCACACTTATAGCAGGTAAGATTGGACTTGTCCAGAGAGTTGGAGCTGGAAGCATTATTTGGCCCATTAAATCTATTAGATTTATGCTTAAACCTGTTAAAGGTTTTAGCAATCATGGCGACCAAGTCATCATCGTCAGTTTCATCACAACCATCACTGATTTCAGTGGTCAGACCTGAGTTCAGAAAGCTATTCAACATCTCCTTCATAGAATGTGACTGGACATTCTCAGCAGATATTAAGGCAGCACAAGGTTTCTCAGTTAGACTAGAAACCTTTGAACTCTGGGCATGATTTAAAGCATCCTGCTCAGCCACAAGTCTTTGTGCATTATTATCTTCAGTGAATCTGAAGGCTCCATATAGAGATGCAAGAGTGTGGTTGTGCAGGGTCTTACCTTGTCTTAGGACAAGAATCATGTTTTCCCATTTTGAAGGAAGAATATCACAGAATTTCTCAAGAAGAATGTCCTTATCCTTCTTTACACCTAGCCCTCTCAGTTGATTAATCACACTGGTAAATCTGGTATAAGTACCAGTCAGGCTTTCATTGGGTAAAGCAAAGAAGGTTTCATACTTCTTGTTTAAAGCAACTTTCCTGGTGACAATGGTGTCATCACCTCCTTCATACTGAAGAACCAATTCTTCCCACATTGCCATGGCACTTGGGAATAACACAAGAGTGTCAATTAAGTTCTCAGGAACAGCCCCAAGTATCATGTTTTTCAGTCTGGTGTCTAAGTCCACCAGTCTGCGATCCTCATCAGACCAATGGTCTTCGAGCTTTTCTCTTGAGCCTCTTCTTCCAGTAGGATCAAGAAGAAGACTCACCCCAGGGGACATAGGTACATATGGTCCATCCTTAAGGATTTTCAACATGTATCTATCGATCCCACCAAAATGCAAGAGCATCCTGGCCTTCCATGTACCAAAGGTCTCACTGTTCCCATCGAATTTAGGAACAAGAGTATTGGAATAATGTACATGGACATGGTTGGGGGCAGGAGGAGGTGGAGGGTTGGTATGAATAGGAGGAGCATTATTAAAATTGATATTTTCAACATTTGGACCAGAACCATACTCACCTTCAGTAGTAGACATCTAAGCAGATCTAGGCAAATATATTAGCCTTTTGCTCTGATACCACTTGTAAGTCCCAACTCAATAGATGGTACTAACTGAAGACACCTCTATGTCTATGGTGAGTTAACTTTGCAATATAAACACTGAACTGGAGATGACCAGTTACAACGAATGTATACCAAGTTCTGGATAGTTTACTTATAAAGGTGACAAACAAATATAAGTAAAGAACAGTGCAATAATGTAAATACTTGTAAAGTAAAATGGTGAGATGATATGTAATTTTCAAGTGTAATTTATTTATTGATTATAAACAAATTACAAGGTTATTGCGGAACCAAGATAATACAAGTATGTAAATATCCTAACAACCTATGAAATACAATCGATCTAATACTTGGAAATCCTCTTAACAATCGAAACACTTAAAGGTGTGAAATGTTCCTTTTTGCGATTGAGAGAATATTGCACAAGAACACCAAATATATTGCAGGTATGCAAAGTTATGAAGTTCTTTGTTCTTGGTTGTGCAATGACTTGTATTTATAGGCAAAGTTAACATTGGGATGTTAACTTTGGCCGTACAAATATGGTTGAGAACATTTAAGGAATAACATTTAATTCCTTAAAATGCAGTGTAAAGTTGCAGCATAAAACAACTTTACTCAACCTGTTTTATGTACCTTTTGTACTTGAATAATAAGATAAATCTTATTATCCGTGTAAAGGTATAAAGCATAAAGTCAATTCCTCGAAGTCAGTGTAAAGCTTTGTAAATGCTTTACACTGACGTTCTCCAGTTTCTATCTGAGATAGAATAACAACTGGGCTTCGCTGCCATTGTTATTCTCTTTCTTCCACTTGATGTCTTCGACTTCAGTTGGAATGTCTTCAGGTGTCTTGGTCAGATGTCAACTGGAGGAAGTCTTCAGTTGCGTTAACTGTACGATGCAACTAGATTTCTTATATTTCTGGACAAATCTTCTGGTCTACAGATACAACTGGAGACTGGCCAGTTTCCAGGTGAAACTGGTCCTAACAATTTTTGGTTGTTAGTAATCATGGAACCAGTCAAGTAGTGGATATATATCCCTACTACCTCACTTATTGATATTTGTATCGTGACTCTATTATTACCCTCTATTATTTCTTTCCTTCTATTATTACTCTTTTCTATTTTTTCTCTCTTAAAATATGCAGAACCAAACCCCCCTTTCATTTCTTTTTCCTACTCTCTGATTTCTTCTCCTTAGTTTCAGAAATTAATCATCAAATTATTAAGTAATTAACTAGTTTCTATAACAATAACAATAATCATATTCAAAGATTCAAGGGTTAATTCTATTTCAAGTGTTCTTCACCTCCATTTTTGTCTCAAATTCGAATTTGTACATCAAGAAGCAATTGGTAAGTTATTTCACTCCTTAAACACTTGTTTTATGTTGTAGTATATCTTAGATAACATATTAACTACAAAACTTTGATCAATTTTAGTGTTCTTGAGCAAAAATGAGTTTTTCAAGTTCATTAATAGTAACTTATGATTTTGGAAGTGAGTTTTGATTTAGAGATGATATATATGTTAGATTATACTTGTATTAAGTTGTGTTAAAATTTGGTAGTTCGATTTTAACGTTTGGTGTGTCGATTTGAGGTCAAAAACCCGTTTTTTTGTGATTCTTTTGTATATCGCGTCGTGAGGACTCTTGGTCGCGCCGTGAGGCTTCAGGTTTACAAGGATTTCGTATAAAGATCAAAATATCGCGCCGAGATACCAAAATATCTCGCCGCAAAGTCATTTTCTCGCGCCGCGAAGTCAATTTATCGCGCCGTGATAAAACTGCAGAAAAGTCATTTTCAAACGCTTATAACTTTTGATCCGTAAGTCCGTTTTCGATGATTCCAGTGACCACGAGAGCGTAATTGAGTCTAGTTTCTAAAAGTATATGCCTCTGAGTCCAGAACGTAGTGTTAACATTTCAAAAGTTTTGATAAAGTAACAGTGGTCAAGTTTTGACTAGTCATTGTGAAACAAAATGTAATGATTCCATTTAGGTTGGATCAAAGTCTTATAAAATAGACATAATAAAGCTTTTATAGTAAGATTAGGTCAATATTCATAGGACCTTACCTCTTGAGATGCTTTAGGATTAATGTAATACGTGTATGATAGGTTTTGGCTATCGTGGATATCGGTTCTACTTCCTTTCGACTTGGGATTTTATTGCTCATTTCAGGTGAGTTTCGTAGCTCCCTACTCAATTGAGATTCGGGCTGAAAAGTGTACATATACGTGTTTGTTTGATTGTTTACTTGGTTTGATTTATGGTTTATTGATTGTTGGATTAAATGTTTGGATTGAATTATGGAATTGATTGATTGATGAATGATGGATAGTTTTGATTGAGTGTTTGATGGTTTATGCATGTGATTGTGATATTGTAGTTTATTTAGGATAGACGTACATACATGGAAGTCGGTTATACCTTCATAGAGTTTAAGATGTGGTGGGAAGGCTGCGGGTGACCCTATATATAAGCATCAAGGACTCGTTGAAAGTAGAATCCTCCTAAGTGTATGTGCGTATAGTCTTGTTTGGTTTGTTGGACATATGGAATTGATTATTGATGATTATGCTTATTGAAACGTACTTGTTATATGCATTATGGTTATTGATGAAGGCAAGCTGTTTAGCTGTAAGTCCGCCGTAAGGCAAGCTGTTTAGCTGTAAGTCCGCCGAGGCAAGTTGTTGAGCTGTAAGTCCGCCGTTTGAGTACTTTAAGTACTATATGTACATCCGAGTGTATAGACGTATACACTTGTGTTGAATTGATGATATGATATGATATGGACCAAGTATTGTGATACTTGATGATTCTGAGATACATTGCATGACATTGACACGCATATAATGCACATATTGACATACATACACATTTGATGCATTGCATGACCTTGATGTGTTTACGATACATTTATTGGAATGATTCCATTTGTACTTGATTGTATATGAACTGTTTTGTATCGTTTGTTGTTTGGATATTTATTTGACAAGGATGAACGATATGTTAACCTCACTTGTCTAATAGGTGACGTACATGTGATTTGTTGTAAGTACTTTGTTTGATGTTGTTATAAATGATAATGTTATTGATGATGGTTCCTTGTGAACCATTACTACGAACTCACCAACCTTGTGTTGACACTTGTTAGTACACTTTTCAGGTAAACAGGTGAATCAAGTTAGAGATACATGATTGTTGATTGCTTGAACCCGGACTTGGACTAACATGGATCAAGGATTCATTTACCATCTTTTGCATTATGCTTAGGATCGTTTGCCATCGTTTGGGTTGACATGTAAACTTTTGGTGACTACTTGCTCCTTATGTATCATGTGTTTGTGTTAGGTCCAGATTTACTGGACTCGCTCCAGACTCGACTACTGGAGCTTACTGAAGATCTGTCCAGAAACTGACCTACTCCAGACTTGAAATCTGGAGTCCCTCTGAAGATTTGTCCAGAAATAATGGAAGACCAGTGAGCAAATACTTGTATAGGAAATCTGGAGTATTCTCCAGATTAGCTCACTGGACTTCACCCCAGTCCAGATCAACTCTACTGAAGACATTCTGACTGAAGTCAAAGACTGAGTCTGAAGTAAGAAGACTTACAAATGGCGGAGTCCACTGGAAGTCTTACCAGATCTGCACACTGGAGGATTGTCAGTGTTCTAGACCTTACAAGTCTGAACACTGATATCGAGGATTTGACTTTAAGCCTTTACACACTTTCCAAAGAACAACCCACTTGTTCTTTACCAAAGTATACGTGTGTTAAGGTGGTTGGATAAAAGGATACACTTGCATTTGATGTGACTTTATCCTTATTCCTTATCCAATACATTTAATGTTCTTGTCGGATCATTAAATATATGCAACCATATTTGTACGGCACAAAATTCACTGGTGAATTTTGTTGCCTATAAATACAAAGTCATTTCTTTGAGAAAATCACTTTTTAGCAAATTGGTGAACTTGCTTAAATACTCTCGATCTAAACAGTTATACTTCACAACTCTAAGTATATCGATCAAAGGAGTTTATTTAGCAAGTATAGATCACTTGTAATTCAAAGATTGTTTAGATACTTACATACGTGTAATATCTAGGTTCCGCAACGATATTGTATTTTGTTTATTCATCAATAAAGAAAATACCCTTGAAAACTACATTTGTGTTCCACCATTTATTTACTTGTTTAAATATTGCTTAAGTCATTTATTACTTTGTTTATATTCTTGCATATTTATATTGAAGTAATACTAGTCCGATTCTAGTTCATACTTGTCTTGTTATTTTACACTCGTGGGTTAAACCATCGTGTGAGGGACTTCACAATTGGTATCAGAGCAGAAGGTTAATATACTTACCTAGATCTGTTTCGCGATGGCAATCCCAGAAAATCAACAAGAAACTCATGAAACTAATTTTAATGAACCACCCACTGGAAATAACAATCCACCTCCTCCTCCTCCTGCTTCTCCACATGTGCATGTGCATTACTCGAATAATCCTGTTCCTAGATTCAATGGGAGCAGTGATGACTTTGGTACGTGGAAAGCTAGGATAATATTGCTTGTTACTGGTATTGAAAGGAATATGATGAAAATCTTAAACGAAGGACCCTATGTGCCAAGACTTCCTATCAATGCACTTCTTGACCCTACTGGATCAAGAAGTGGGAGGGAAAAGAGAGAGGAACACTGGTCCGAAGAGGAGAAAAGATTAGTAAATCTTGATACACTTCTTAAAAATATGATCCTCGGGGCTGTTCCAGAAACTCTTATTCCCACACTAGTTCTCTATCCCAGTGCCAAAAGCATGTGAGATGAACTAGTGAACCAGTATGAGGGAGGTGATGATACTGTTGTTACCAGAAAAGTCTCCTTAAACAAAAAGTATGAGTCATTTTTTGCTCTCCCCAATGAGTTATGGCTCTGGCAGATCAAGAGCATCTGGTGAAGGATGATGTCACATCTGGTCGTTGGGTCGACATTGTTATTAAAAAGGTTAGTGAGTATGATCTTGAAACTAATCCTGAACTTAAATTGGACATTGCTGAAGCTCTAAATTCTGATTTAATTTTTGTGGAAACTGTTAGATTTGACAGTCTAAATGGTCTAGAAACAGATTCCTCTGAAATGGCTGCTTTAAAATCAAAATTAAAAGAACTTCAAGATATTGAACTGGCATTTCAAGCCCAGGTTCTGGTAACTGAACAATTGATCCAAGAAAAACAAGATCTTGAGATCATTTTAGAAAAAGAAAAACTGGTAATTAAATCATGGCTTGAAACCAAAAAGCCATATGATGCTGGAGTAAATCAATTTCCTACTCAAAAACGTGCATATTTATATGTCAGTTTCTTATCATTGAATGAACCAAAGAAGATTGACGAGGCTCTGGAAGATCCAAGCTGGGTGACTGCTATGCAAGAAGAGCTTCACCAGTTTGAAAGGAACAAGGTCTGGTATCTGGTTCCTTTCCCAGTTGGAAAGAAAGAACCAATTGGAACAAGATGGGTCTTCAGAAACAAGGTTGATGAAGATGGCCACGTAATCAGAAACAAGGCCAGACTGGTAGCACAAGGCTACTGCCAGTCAGATGTCGATTTTGATGAATCATTTGCTCCAGTGGCTAGACTTGAAGCGATCAGAATTTTCTTAGCATTCGCTGCTAATCATCAGTTCAAGGTCTACCAGATGGATGTAAAGAGTGCTTTCTTGAATGGAAAGCTTGAAGAAGAAGTTTATGTCAGACAACCTCCAGGTTTCATTGATGAAAAGCATCCACATTGGGTATATCGTCTGGACAAGGCGCTGTATGGCCTCAGACAAGCCCCACGTGCCTGGTATGACACTCTGACTAAACATTTATTGAAAAATGGTTTTAAACGAGGTGCAATTGACAATACCTTATTTATTCTTCATGAACGAGGTAATCTGTTAATGGTACAAATTTATGTTGATGATATTATTTTTGGGTCTACTGATGAAAACATGTGCAAGAAATTTTCGAAAATAATGTCCACTGAATATGAAATGAGTTTGATGGGTGAATTAACATATTTTCTTGGACTCCAGATTAAACAAAACAAAGATGGCATCTTTATTAATCAGAAAAAATATGTTAGAGATCTTTTAAAGAAATATGATATGAACTCTTCAGCATCTAAACCAACTCCAATTTCTGCACCACTGACACTAGACTCTGATCCAGATGGCAAACCAGTGAACACCACTGTCTATAGAGGCATGGTTGGTTCACTGATGTATTTAACTGCCAGTAGACCAGATATTATGTTTTCAACATGTTTATGTGCCAGATATCAGTCTAATCCAAAGGAATCTCATATGCTTGCTGTAAAGCGCATACTAAAGTACCTTAAAGGTGTCCCCAGTTTGGGTCTTTGGTATCCCAAAGGCTCAGGCATGGATCTAATGGGTTATTCAGATTCAGATCATGCAGGTTGTAAGATAGACAGGAAATCCACTACTGGTGGATGTCATTTCCTTGGTGGCAAACTGGTCAGTTGGACCAGTAAAAAGCAAACTTCAGTTTCATTGTCCACTGCTGAAGCTGAATACGTGTTTGCAGCTAGTTGTTGTGCTCAGATACTCTGGATGAAGAACCAGTTGCTTGATTATGGTATTAAGTATTCAAAGACTCCAATCTTCTGTGATAATACCAGTGCCATTGCTATCTCAAACAATCCAGTCATGCATTCCAAAACCAAGCACATTGATCTCAGGTATCACTTCATTCGTGATAATATTGTGAAAGGAAACATTGAACTCCATTTTATTCCCACTGACAAACAACTCGCTGACATTTTTACGAAACCACTGGATGTCAAAACTTTTGAATATCTTGTTGGTGAGTTGGGAATGTTAAATCCTTAAATCTGGTGATTGCTCAGATATTGAACGCCTTTGTGTACTATCTTTGCATTATTAGATTTCTGGAACAACATTCCAGGAAAGACTTGAAAAATATTTTCTATTAAAAATGTCTTAAGTTTAGGGGGAATTTATTTTCTCACTGGACAAATTCTTCAGAAAATATTACTGGTACCTTGTAAATATGTCCCTCTCACTGGTAACTGGACAGGTTGAAGTGCGTGTTTGAGTTGACTTATGTCTTCTTGTAAATATGTCCCTCTCATTTGTCTGTATTAGTTGACGTGCAAGTTTGAGGTTACCAGTCTTTTAAAAAAAATGGTTTTCACTGGTACTTTACTGGAGTGTCCCTCCAGTGTACCATCAGTACATGCTTCACTGGACTAATCCACTAGTGATACTGGAGTGCCTAGTCAACCTCCAGATGCACTGAATTGAGTCACAATATTTTTTAAAATACTTGGTCATTGTGCGTGCCACGTAAGCAAACCTTTTGAAGATATTTTAATCCTACGTGGCATGTAAATTTTTCAACGCAATGATGGTCTTTTTACCTTGGGAAAACAAAAAGTACAAGTTGTTACTGTTTTGTGGGCTGTAAACCGTCATGCATTTATGTGTGATGTGATGTAATTAATGCGGATCTCAAAACCCGATCAAAAATGTTATTTGATAATTTCAAATAAGACGTTTGAGTTCCACATTGTCTCTTCTATATATACCCACTTTCAATTTCAATAGCATTTACTTGGAACATTTACTCCTAAATCTTAAAATTCCTTCATTCAATTCTTCATTCCTTCATTCTTTTCCAATCATTAAAACTCTCATATTAACTGCAAATTCATTAAATTTCTTCATCATAAACCCTAAATTTATTCAATTTCATCTTCATCTTTCAATCATAAATGGCACCCAAAAACCTTTTATCTGCCGAATATGCTCCGGTTGATAATGTTGCTAAGCCCAGACACATTACTCTTGAGGCCAAAGCTATTCGAATCAATATGAATAACTGGATGGCCAAACTTTCCAGTTCTCATCCTGCTCAATCTATCATTGGGAGATTGAATACTTTCTTTCTCTCATGCCCTCTGTATGGTGCATTAACCCTAAATCCAGGGAGAATGTACCATGACTATTTGTGTGAATTCTGGTACTCCGCATTTTATAATGAAGAAACCTCATCAATTTCTTATACTCTTAGGGGTGGTACCAGATCCTTAAGTTTCTCAGTGAGTTTACTCAGGTCTGTTTTACAGTTGAACTATCTTGACCAGAATGAGCTGCCCATCGAACTTCCCTCTGGCATTAATTACAGGGAAGTGTGCAGGTTGATGGGGCACACAGAAATTCTTGATGACCATGGCCAGTTGTTGAGAAAAGGCACAATATATATGAGTAGGTTGACAGATTCGTGGAGATTTTTCTTCACCCATTTGGTTGAATGTCTGGGAGGTAGTTCTGGAGGACTTGATCAGATAAATCAAATGCAGCTCCAGATTGCCTATTGTTTGTGGTTCGGAATAAGAGTAGATTTTGCTCAGATCTTGTTCAATGACTTGGTAGATCGACTGAAAGCAAAAGGGAGAAAACCCCATGTTCCATATATCCGTTTTCTTTCCCTTATGTTTAGAAGTGCTCTAGGAGATGAGTATGATTATGATTCTACTCACTTTTCTGTGAGTGAGTTTATGAGGGGACCTGACCAACCTTCAATCAAGAACTGGAGAGGTAGATATTCCTCCAACAATGTTAACTTTTCAAAGGGAACAAGCAGAGGCACCAGGTAGAGTACAAGTTGTTGAAAGACCTGGTGATGACCAAGATGTTCAGGTTGTAGAGATGGTACAACCATTAAGGCAAGTGGCTCCAGAAGATCAACAACCAATTGTTGAGTCTTCCAGACGACCTAGATCGAGTAGGCGTCTGATGAGAGGTGGAGTCCAGGTAAACCCAGCAAGACAGGCTGGTGATGTAATGGATGTGGATGGCTCTCCCATTTTTGAAGAGGAGAATGTTGAAAATATTGAACAGATTGAGAATGTGGAAGTTGTTGGCCAGTTTGATGAACAGGTTGGTGAGCAGGTTGAGCAGGTAGAACAAGTTATCCAGACTGATGAGCAAGAGGCTCAGATTGATTTGAATGTTCAGGCTGGTGATCAGGCTGGTACATCGGCTGGTGATGTTACTGGTGATATGTTTTGGGATGGGGCTGATTCTCCCATTTCTGAAGGTCAAAATCTTGATGTAGATATGAATTTTCTGGGTGAAGATAGTGTGCAAGTAGAAAGTCTACCAGAAATGCCACCACCTCCACCAGAAACAAATATTACCCCTCCAGAAACAGAAATGCCTCCACCACCACCAGAATCAAACATGCCACCACCTCCACCACCCTCAATTCCATAATCAACTCCATACTTCACCCCATTCATTCAAACTTCACAATCTCAACCACCTATCGAAACCCCAGTCAACCCTTCTGAACAAGGTGTGCCAGACTCTACAGTTATAAATGCTGAAACTATTGAAACTGAAGAGGTCTGGGCACAAGTACCAGTAATGGAGAGAATGACCTCTCATCTGGAACCACCCAGTGGTCTCTCCACTTCATCTTCTGCCGAGGTCCAAGGCCTTCTTAGTAAGGTGGCGGACCTGGAAAGATCACTCCAGAGCTCTTCCCAGGTTATTTCTGATTTCAAATCCCTATTGTCAAATAATTTAGCATCAGAAATGAACTTGTTTGCTGGGAATGAGAAGTTAGTTTTTGAGAAACTAGATGAGCTGGTACTGGCTACCAATCGAAATTCTGAAAACATCAAAGTGGCAGTCCAGGGTTTAGAAACAAGGGTTGTTAGTTCTGTTCAGACTGCAGTGGATAGTAAGATTGTTCAACCACTGGCAGGTCTGAAAGAAGAGGTTGAGAAGCTGGTTACAAGGGTTGGTTCACTGGAGAGCAGGCCAACATTAGATCAAAATGATATTGTCAGCACCCTTAGTGTTGAAATTGTTAGAAAATTTAGGGGTGATATGCTGAAAACAATCACTGATGATATCTCTGCTTCTGTTCTAAGAACCATTCAAGATAGTTTGTTGCCTAAAGTTGTTCAGATGATAGACACTGAGTTGCCTAAGCACTTGCCAGAAGAATTTGAAAATATGAAGAAAGAAGTGCTGGCACTCAAGAAAATTATGACTGATGCAAATCCAGTATCTGGAAGAACCTATGGTTCACTTGACAGGCATATGATGGAAGAATTATGGAATGATCTCAAGTCCAGGACTGGTGATCATTCCAAGGGGGAAAAATCATCTGTTCCATCATCTGATGACCAAGAAAGCTTAATAAGAAAGAAGAAGGAAGTTGTAAGGGCTGTTGCCACTGAAAGTGTTGTGCAAAGAAAACAAGTGACTGGTACTGATGCCAGTGCACGATTGGCACAAAGAGCACTTAGCACTGAAGAAGCTACTGGCACTGAAGCTAGTGAGCCCCAATTTGAGTCCTTCCCAGATATTCCATCAACGCTGAAGGCAGTTAAAGGAAAAGAAAAAGTGGTATCTGGTGAAGAGGAAGAAAGAACTGAAGATGCTGATGATGAAACTGCCAAGAAGTTAGAACAACAATGCATCATGATTGAAATCTTCAAGAAGAATCAAAGAGATGAACTGCTGGCCCATCATAGGGATATGGCTAATCATGGGACTCTGGATTCATACAATGCTGGAAGGTTAGGCATTAACATTGAAGTGTTCAAGAGGATGAAGGATGATCCCAGAGTTCATCAATGTCTAGATGCATTGAATGATGTTCATATACGCTCGTTCTACGCTGAAGAAGAACAGGTATATGATTCATTAATTTATGGTGTTACCATTCCAGAGTTAATAAGGCAGAGAAGGGAGGAACTGGTGAGCCTCCAGAGAAAGATAAGGAAAAATGCTGGTGCTCTAGAGTTAGAGTACAGAAAAAGATTGACTGGTCTGCCAAAGCTTACTGCCAAACAAATCAAGGCAATAAAGGATGCTGATGTGAGCACTTTCATTCCCCTGGATACCTCTCTGAGAATTAATTGCCAACAACTCCAGTCCACTGAAGGACAACAGAGTGGTGTATCCAAGGAAACTGAATATATGGTCCAGATGGCAAAGCAGAAGGCATCTTATGATCAAATGATGAATTTCAGGGCAAATGCTAGAAAAATTGTTGATGCTGAAATCAAGTTGGCTGAAAATCATCAAGGAATGACCAGATTCAATATAAAGTTGACCAGGGAGGGTAACTTTACAGATGAAAGGAAAGATACAACAGTCCAAGCTTTTGGATGGACTGAACTGAAGGAGATAGGATTGACATTTAAAGGTAAAACTGATTTATCTCCAGATGTTAAGGCGTTTATGAAGAGAGTTGAGAAGGTCTGGAGAAGAATACAACAAATGGAAGCTGTGTTGGGTTTGAGACCACCAGTGTCTGTTCCATCATCTCCATCACCAAAGAGGAAGGCTAATGAAGATGCACCAGGGCAGTCATCAAAAAGAAGGGCCTGAATCTTTTATCATGTACTTATTGTAATTAATCGTTTGATGAAAGTTGTAACTATTTTCCAGTTGATGATAGTAATATTAGTTGCAAATTTTAATTTCATATAAGTAAATGATCAGATTTAGTCTAAGTTAGAACTTAAAAGATGAAACTGAAAACACTCATGATCTATAAAGTGTTTTCCAGTAACTTAGATTTTTTAGACTTAAATCGACTAAGTGTTTTCCAGGCATACAAATTTGTATATCTATAAGCCTGAAAACACTTGCATTATTTCTAAACAAATAGGGGGAATTTGTTAGGTCCAGATTTACTGGACTCGCTCCAGACTCGACTACTGGAGCCTTACTGAAGATCTGTCCAGAAACTGACCTACTCCAGACTTGGAATCTGGAGTCCCTCTGAAGATTTGTCCAGAAATAATGGAAGACCAGTGAGCAAATACTTGTATAGGAAATCTGGAGTATTCTCCAGATTAGCTCACTAGACTTCACCCCAGTCCAGATCAACTCTACTGAAGACATTCTGACTGAAGTCAAAGACTGAAGTCTGAAGAAAGAAGACTTACAAATGGCGGAGTCCACTGGAAGTCTTACCAGATCTGCACACTGGAGGATTGTCAGTGTTCTAGACCTTACAAGTCTGAACACTGATATCGAGGATTTGACTTTAAGCCTTTACACACTTTCCAAAGAACAACCCACTTGTTCTTTACCAAAGTATACGTGTGTTAAGGTGGTTGGATAAAAGGATACACTTGCATTTGATGTGACTTTATCCTTATTCATTATCCAATACATTTAATGTTCTTGTCGGATCATTAAATGTATGCAACCAGATTTTTACGGCACAAAATTCACTGGTGAATTTTGTTGCCTATAAATACAAAGTCATTTCTTTGAGAAAATCTCTTTTTAGCAAATTGGTGAACTTGCTTAAATACTCTCGATCTAAACAGTTATACTTCACAACTCTAAGTATATCGATCAAAGGAGTTTATTTAGCAAGTATAGATCACTTGTAATTCAAAGATTGTTTAGATACTTACATACGTGTAATATCTAGGTTCCGCAACGATCTTGTATTTTGTTTATTCATCAATAAAGAAAATACACTTGAAAACTACATTTGTGTTCCACCATTTATTTACTTGTTTAAATATTGCTTAAGTCATTTATTACTTTGTTTATATTCTTGCATATTTATATTGAAGTAATACTAGTCCGATTCTAGTTCATACTTGTCTTGTTATTTTACACTCGTGGGTTAAACCATCGTGTGAGGGACTTCACAGTTTGTCTTTGACATTACTCGACGGATTCACTGAATTCATGTATTTTCATATAGTTCATGTTCTACGATAATTCCACTGTGTGCTATATAATTTCCGTAATACTTCGGGCCCAGCTCGGGGTGTTACACAATGTCAATTGATTTATGAAACGATTAATCGGTCTATAATTAATCTAAAGTCGTTGGAGTTCGAGAGAAACTAACGATAAAGATTCAACCAATTAAATTCATTTTGAGTGTGCAAACGTCTATGATAGAGAGATCTGATTAGGCGAATAAGCAGTTCGAGAGAAAGCTTTTTTAAGATTAAATCATAAAATCAACTTAGGTTCTTAATGCTTAATTGTTTCGAGTAGAAATTATTCGCGAGAGCGATAACTATATTTTGAGCAATTAAAGTTTCAAGTATAACGAGAGTTCATCTTGACTACCTTTTAAGTCGTTCAACAATGCAAGTGATGTTTAAACCCTATGATTGACATGTAAGCTAGTCCAAGTAGGTTCCCCTTTTAATATTATTGTCATAAAATAAAAAAAAAAAAAAAAAAAAAAAAAAAAAAAAAAAAAAAAAAAAAAAAAAAAAAAAAAAAAAAAAAAAAAAAAAAAAAAAAAAAAAAAAAAAAAAAAAAAAAAAAAAAAAAAAAAAAAAAAAAAAAAAAAAAAAAAAAAAAAAAAAAAAAAAAAAAAAAAAAAAAAAAAAAAAAAAAAAAAAAAAAAAAAAAAAAAAAAAAAAAAAAAAAAAAAAAAAAAAAAAAAAAAAAAAAAAAAAAAAAAAAAAAAAAAAAAAAAAAAAAAAAAAAAAAAAAAAAAAAAAAAAAAAAAAAAAAAAAAAAAAAAAAAAAAAAAAAAAAAAAAAAAAAAAAAAAAAAAAAAAAAAAAAAAAAAAAAAAAAAAAAAAAAAAAAAAAAAAAAAAAAAAAAAAAAAAAAAAAAAAAAAAAAAAAAAAAAAAAAAAAAAAAAAAAAAAAAAAAAAAAAAAAAAAAAAAAAAAAAAAAAAAAAAAAAAAAAAAAAAAAAAAAAAAAAAAAAAAAAAAAAAAAAAAAAAAAAAAAAAAAAAAAAAAAAAAAAAAAAAAAAAAAAAAAAAAAAAAAAAAAAAAAAAAAAAAAAAAAAAAAAAAAAAAAAAAAAAAAAAAAAAAAAAAAAAAAAAAAAAAAAAAAAAAAAAAAAAAAAAAAAAAAAAAAAAAAAAAAAAAAAAAAAAAAAAAAAAAAAAAAAAAAAAAAAAAAAAAAAAAAAAAAAAAAAAAAAAAAAAAAAAAAAAAAAAAAAAAAAAAAAAAAAAAAAAAAAAAAAAAAAAAAAAAAAAAAAAAAAAAAAAAAAAAAAAAAAAAAAAAAAAAAAAAAAAAAAAAAAAAAAAAAAAAAAAAAAAAAAAAAAAAAAAAAAAAAAAAAACAAAAAAGGGGGGGGTGGGGGGGGGAGAGACCAGTCTCAACCACATGACGGTGACGACGTTCAGTCGTGCCGTTTTGTTCGGGCGTACGAGGAGGGGTGGTAAAGTGAGAAATTCCAAGAGATTGGAGTAACATTGTAAGGGCAGTGTATTCTCCTCCATTATCAGAAAAGATAGAGACAAGAGGATGTTGGAAATATTTTTCCACCAACTTTTGCAAAGTGACAATTCGGTCACAAACCCCATTTTACTTGTACTACTTCATTTGAACAATTGCTTACTTTAGTCCTTGTGATCGACCTCGGATTTACCAGTTTACTATACTGCATACGATCAGGTTCACTGCCTGTGAGTGTGTTGTAGTCAGTCTTTTGGTAGTTTCGTGTTTATAAATTTTATTACTCGATTTTACACATAAAGGACCAAGGACAAAGGCAGTGTGAATCGGTAGTGATGTACCAGGTTCAGAAGAGGTAGGTATGCTTGTTGAGGTTGATGGGGCAGGAGTAGGTGGAGGCAGTGCAACAGTAGGAATATGAAGAATAGGGGTAGGCGTTTGGCTAGATGATTTGGATGATTGTTGTGAGGTTGAGAGTAAAGGTAAAGAGGTTGGAAGACTAGGAGTAGGTGGAGGCAATGCAACGGTAGGAATGTGAAGAATAGGGATAGGCGTTTGGCTAGATGATTTGGATGATTGTTGTGATGTTGAGAGTAAAGGTAAAGAGGTTGGAAGACTATTATTGGTTAAGTGATGGAAGGGAAATTTGTGTCCAATAAACTGAACATGGCGAGAGTGATATAGACGGTTTGTGGTGGAATCAAGACATTTGTATGCCGATCTAGAGTTGGAGTAGCCTAGAAAAACACACCTGATAGATCAAGGTGCTAGTTTAGACTGAGCATAAGGTTTGAGCCATGGGTAACACTCACAGCCAAAGGGTTTGAGTTTGGTGTATGATGGAGTGGTGCCAAAAAGGGCATGAAAGGGAGTGTCATAACGGAGAACAGGAGTGGGTAAATGATTGATTAGATAGACAACAGTTTGAAAGGCATGGGGCCAAAAATGAGTATGGAATCCAGAATAGTATAAGAGAGCAAGACCAGTCTCAACCACATGACGGTGACGACGTTTAGTCGTGCCGTTTTGTTCGGGCGTACGAGGAGGGGTGGTAAAGTGAGAAATTCCAAGAGATTGGAGTAACATTGTAAGGGCAGTGTATTCTCCTCCATTATCAGAAAAGATAGAGACAAGAGGATGTTGGAAATATTTTTCCACCAAAGCTTTGAATTGTGGGAAGAGAACAGATACATCAGACTTACGTTTGAGTGGGTAGAGCTATACATATTTGGTGTGATAATCAACAAAGATAACATAATATGGAGAGCCATCTATGGATTTTGTAGTTGGCCCCCACACATCAGTATACACAAGCTGTGGTATGAAAAGAAGTATTATTAAACGGAAGTTTATGACTTTTATTTAAGGAGCAAGAAGTACAATGAAAAGTAGAACGGTTAACATGAACATATTGCGAATAATAGAATTTAAAATAAAAACCAATGGATGTCCTAATTTATGATGAAGCTTTAGAGGAGATGTACAGTGGCATTGACTTGAACAGGTGGTGATCGAGCAAGGGTGTAGACATCATTGTTGTTGGTTCCTTGCATTAAAGGTGCCCCCGTACGAAGATCCTTAACAAGAAAGTGAAACGGAAAGAATTCAACAGAGACAGAGTTAGTACGACAAAGCTCAGCAACGGAAATAAGATTACGTTTCAAAAAAGGAGCACACAAGACGGATTCAAGAGTAAGTGGTCGTAAAGAGTTGGATATAATAGTAGTGCTAGAGTGAGTGATTTTGAGAGTAGTATCATTACCAAGACGATTTCGTCCGGGCCACCATAGTCACTGAGCTGGTGTAGACTCGTACCGCCCCTAGAGAAGTGATTTGTGGCTGCTGAGTCCATAATCCATGGTACGATAGGTTGGTGACGGTGATGTATTGTGTTATTGGCCATGGAACTTGCTGATGTTAAGTGTTATTAGCCATAGAATTTGCAATCATGATCTGGTTGTCTCGAAGAAAACGAGCAAGAGTTCTGCATTCTTTTGTATCATGACCTACAAAACGACAATAGTTACAGTATAAAGATTGACGGGAGTTCCTTGTATTGTTGACATTCTGATTTTAGCGATTCTGGAAGTTATTGGATGGACGTTGTTGTTGACGATTATTCCACTGACTACTGTTGCGATTCTTGTTGGAATTGCTAAAGTTACGATTAGATGGTGTGAGTGAGCGTCCAACCTCAAGAAAAACATCAAATAATTCGGGAAACGTAATGGTTGTTTCCCTAGCTTTAAGAGCAGCAATGGTAGCTTTATAGTCATCGTCGAGTTGATTTTGGATATCTACCTGAAGGTCTTCTTCTTGAACAGGACTTTGGGATAGCGCGAGATCATCTGCAATCGACCTCATGTCAAGTTGATAATCGGTGATGTTACGAGTGCCGCAGGGGTTATTGGACAACTTCGTTTTGAGAGAGATAATCCGCGAGCGTGATGAACTAGCATAGCTTGCTGATAATCTGGTCCAAACTTCCTGGGATGTACTAGCGGAAGATACAATGGGCTGAAATTTATCTTCACAGCTCCCAAGCAAAGCGCTGAGGAGCATCTGGTCTTGACGAAACCAAAGGGTATATTCGGGATTTAGGGTTTTGGGTGGATCGGTTTCTTTGTCTTTATTGGTATTATATTCAACGGTAAGAAGCTCAGATGGGGCAGGGTGAGTGCCGTCAATAAACTTATATAGATCGAGACCAATGAGTGTGGAAACTACCTGTTTTCGCCATACCGGAAAATTCGTCGATGTTAGTTTGATTGGAAAGTGTGAGGTGGCTTTGAGTTTAAGGATGGTGGGAGTGGATGATTCGAGCATGATAGAAACCGAGGAACAAGAACAAAGAAAGAAAAATATATATATATATATAGGTTTGTTGTTGTTACTTTAATCAACCGAAACAGAAACCCAAATCTATATGATTTGAGTATTATATGTGAATGGGGAAAAGAAAACCTTGCTTTGGATTTTTGTCTTATGTGTCTGAGTGAAGGAAAAGAAACAATGAAAGCAAATTCGCTTTCTTTTAATTTTCTATGTCGGCAAGAACATAGTCAAACAAAAAAAGAATGATGTATTTTTGGGGTTTTTTCTTTTTTGGATTTCGATTGGCTCGGTGGAGCAGGTTTAGGCTGTGATACCATATGGAATAATGAATTTGATGATTCATTATTGATGCAATAAGGGTTTTAAATAGCCAATTACAATTTGTTCTCCAAGCTAAACATTATTAAATAAATAGAAGCTAAACACATATTTATATCTAATAACATATATTAAGTAACTTCCTTAATAACCACCCTTAAAAAGTTACTCTCCCCATCACATTTATTTTACTCTACAAAACTTATTCATCACAGTTTTTATAACAAAAAACAAATACTGGTAACTAACATCTACCAGGCAGACACCATCTTTACAGTGAAGAAATGTTCATCTTCTGCCATCTCTCACATTCATATATATACGCGTGCAAGTTATATCTTTTCTTTATCTTTGTCTCTAATAATTAAAGCTAGCTTATGTTTTTTTTAACAAGTTTAAATCTATACCATATACACTATTCTTAATCTTTTCTGATTTTTTCTCATCTAGATCGATCTGTTATATACTTGATCTTAAATAATATTAAATATTCGGTGAAGTTTACATGCCATTCTTTGTTTTCGTAGTTGCAATCTATCTGCCATCATTAGTGTTGCTGGTGGTGTAGACCAACTTCATCTTCATAACAATTAAAAGTGAGTTTCTTAGCTAAGTTATTCATGTTTGTAATTCTATATATTCTATTCATACGAGTTTTTGGCTTTTTATTCAGATATACTATATGTTTTGTATCTATTTTTAACTTAATCTAAACCCACCCAAATGAGACTTGTATTAGTTATGCTCATACGGATGGATTTTTTAAAATTAGTATTATTCTAATTAGCTGGACGAAAAACAAAAGATCTATGATGTTGCTTACCAACTTAATTACCACCCACTAATTAAGAAACATTTTTATTTTCACCCAACTCCCTTATGAATCATTTCTGTTAGAATTATTGTTTATTGTATGTGATTATTAATTTGTTTAGTTAAAATTATGTGATGCTCACGATTATTTAAATGTAAAGTGATATGGGGAGTTTTTAGAAAAATTTGAGTATGTAATGGACTAGATTGAACTTAGACTTGATTTTATTGATCAAAATTTTGGAGCACATTATATGTCTCTTATAGACTTCAAAAAGCTGGTGGATAAACCATGTACGTTAAATATTTAGGCACCCGATTTGACTTTACATAAACATACAGGACAAGATAAAACCAAACACCTTTTCGAAATATATATATATATATATAATTCTCCACCTAAGATTTCATTTTATATTCAATTCTTGAATCCATAAACTTCTCCACCTAGCATCATCACACCTTCTCACTCTCAGACTTTTCGATCTGCAGTCTTACCAAACAAGTGAATAACACTTTTTCAATAAGCATACATGTTATCGTTAATATTAACACTAATAATTTACTTTTATTTTATGACAAATTCACTCCACTCCTAAATATTTCATACAACCCGTACACATGGCATGTGGGAAGGTCTATTCATTGAAACAATGCAATGCAACAACCTTTTTTAATTAAAAAAATATACGGTACCCTATGCAATCCAGCAACCTTCTTAAATTAAGTTAAGGTTAAGAGTAAGTGCACCAGCCTACGCCTACGCAGTACTATAACTTTCAATTATCATCAAGTGTTTGGTAGCATGTTGATGGGCAATAGTAAATAGTGTTGTGACCAAATGTACAATAAGCATGTTTTGCACCATGCGTATAGCCAAAAGTACGATTAGTTTATTTATTACTCGTAATTTTTTTGCCTTTAGAATAATAGTAGTAGTTAGTACCTACTACCATTCCAATAAAATTACAAATATTCACTCACTTTTTGTTTTATATTTATATAAACTCTCTCCAGACACATCCGTGGGAAATCCGTGGGAAATGGTTGTTTTCCCACTGATTTCTTACAGATTTCGTTGTTAACACTGTATTCTTGAGTTTATTATGCAAGGAATAAGAAAGGAAATGACAAGAAAATACCTTATTTTTTATTCTTGAGTTTTTTTAATCAAAGAAAAGAAAGGGAATGATATAATATAAATTGGTCAGATTTGGAAGGAAAGGAAAAAAAAACTTTGTGTGTCATTACCACTCTAGCCTTCAAAAAACTATTATATATCCTATCAAAAGGTTATTTTTGTAAAAGTATATCTTTTTTCTTTCCTTTCCCATAAACTCAAGAATGCATTTTATCTATTATTATTTCTTCCTTTTCTTTCACTATCTAATCATCTCTTTTATTTTCTATTTGTTTGGAATTCGAGAATGGAGTGTTAAAGATATCAATTAGTAATAGGATATAGACATGCATTATATTAAAAGTATTTATCAAAGTCGTAAAAAGAATTTAAAAAAAAATATTTATCAAAATGATATTTTTAATAAGTTTTGTATCATTTAAACTAAAAGCTCAACTACTAAGTCATGTTTTTTTTTCTCTTGCTAGTTTTTAATTGGTTCTCATATATTTTAAATGATATATTATGGTTGCTAACCATATTATAATAGGCTAATATCTTTCTCGAGCCTTTTCCACGTTTTGCCAATTTAGACTACTTAATAAAACGTGAAAATCAATTTAGACACTTAAACGTTGAGGTTGGTAATTAAGACTATCTAAACAATTATTTATTCACCGTGTTTGAGGGGAGACTCTAGGGATATCCCGAGTTGATTCAGCTATCACTTCTAGGAGATCAAACGGAGCTCGATTACAAGATCCTAGAATAATAAAATTATTTGTCCCGTTGGGGTTCGATCACTTTTGTATATTGTCTTTCTTATTGGTAAAAATTTCGGATTTAAATAAACGACAGAAATACTTCATGGTGTTATTCTCGATATTTTGACATCTTAGCACAATTGAGTTTACTAAAGTTATATTCTAGCATACTATGATAAAGTTAACAAGTATAGTATCCCATTTAAAATCTATGGTGAGAATCAATTTGAATCTAGTATGTGAGAAAGAAAAGTGGTTGAGAAGTTTAGTCTTTAGTCTAACGATACCAATTAATCAAAAACACTATTTTGGTAATTTTTTTAGTTACACAAAACATGTACCACTTTGACAAATACTCCCTCCGTCCCACTAGAAGTGTTATGTTTTGAATTTTCAAAGTCTAAGTTTTCTAACTTTGACCTTAAATAATTTTCTTTGTGTTAGATTATACTTGATGAAAGTTATATGAATTGATTGTGTTTTAGAAGTGTTTTCAATGATATAATTTTTCATCAAGTTATATATAACACAAAAATATATATTTAAGGTCAAAGTTTAAAAATAAAGACTTTGAATATTCAAACTAGGACACTTGTAATGGGACGGAGGGAGTACCTTTTAAAACACATTATTTTGTTTTTTTTTCTCTAAAAACACTATTTTGAGTAACTAAATGATGTAAATAGAAGTTGTTGAATGTAATGAATACTGTATTTTGCTTTGTCATACTTGTTGTTTTCATTGATTAAAGGTATTAATTAAAGGTTTATTAGGGTTGTTGGTTTCATTAATGGTAGGTTTATTGAAGGATTGACAATGTGCAATAAATGAAAAACAGAAGTTACTTAATGTAATGAATGATATACATTGTGTTGTTAGACAATGGTCAATAGATGAAAGTTGTTCAATGTAATGAATGTTCATATAATAAATTTATATTTACAGTATTATTTTTAATGGTAGATGTACCCCAACTAATAATCTTTTAAAAGAACTTTTGCATTCTTGAATTTATTATGAAAGGATTAAGAAAGGAAATGATTAGAAAAACTCCTTATATTTATATTCTTGAGTTTTTTTTAATCAAATAAAAGAAAGGGAATGATAATATAAAGGTATTAAGCTTAAAGGTTTTCTTGCCAAATTGGCTAGATTTTGAGGAAAGAAAAAAAAAACTGTGTGTTTAATTACCACTCTAATCTTCAACAAAGTATTATATATGCTATAAAAAGGGTATTCTTGTAAAAGTATATCTTTTTCCTTTCCTTTCCCATATACTAAAGAATGCATTTTATCTACTATTATTTCTTCCTTTTCTTTCACTATCTAATCATCTCTTTTATTTTCTATTTGTTTAAAACTCGGGGATGGAGTTAATTCTTGAGTTTATTATAAAAGGAATAAGAAAGGAAATGATAAGAATATACCTTATTTTTTATTCTTGAGTTTTTCTAAATAAGGGTGGTTGGGTGTAAGTGTGGAGGAAGATTTATAGGCAAGTGATTCATAAGGTTGTTGGGTGAAAATAAAAATGTTTATTAATGGGTGGTAATTAAGTGCGTAAGCACTATCATAGTACTTCTGTTTTTCGTCCAGCAAATTAAATTAATAGTATAAATTTTATGAAATCCGTTTGTATGAGCATAGCTAATACAAGTCTCATTTGGGTGGGTTTAGATTAAGTTAAAATGTATAGATCCGAAACATATATTTAAACAAAAAGCCAAAAACTCGTATCAATAGAATATATAGAATTACAAACATGAATAAGTTAACTAAGAAACTCACTTTTAATTGTTATTAAGATGAAGATGGTCTACACCGCTTGCAACAATAATGACAACAAATAGATAGCAACTGCGAAAGACAAATAATGGCATTTAAACTTCATAAAATATTTAATATTGTTTAAGATCTAGTATATAAGAGCTCTAGATGAGGAGAATCAGAAAAGATTAAGAATATATGGTAAATATTTTAACTTGTTATCAACAAAATTGAAAAAGATAAAGAAAAAACTAGGAGAGTATGAATAAAAGATATAACTTGCACGCATATATGAATGCGAGAGACGACAGAAGATGGAGATTTCATGTATGAATTCACCGTAGAGATGGTGGTAGATGTTAATTACTAGTAGATTGCTTTTTATTATGAAATGTGATGAATATGTTTCTGCATAGTGAATAAATGTGATAGGAGAGTAATGGGTATGGTTGGGTCACATCATATAAACATCTCTTGTCAGTTTTATTTAAAATCGATCTTAACATTGGGAGAGTCGGTTAAACACTGGTCTTAGAACAAAGTTCATCGACCAAAATGAAAACCGGCGTTTGGGACACTGGACTTTGATAAAAAAGGTGAAAGTCGGTGTTCTCATCGCCGTTATTCCCATTTTTACAAATGTTTTGATTGCAATTCCAATAAAACCAACCACTTTCAAAGTTCTCTCATCCGTACAAAAAATTCCTTAATGATGGTATCATTTGCCCAAGTAAAAGTCCTTTCTCATCACCGTTTTTGCTAGTAAAAAAGAAGGACGACACTTGGCGATTCAGTGTAGATTACGGAGCCCTTAATGTCGTAACAGTACGTGATCGTTTCCCGATTCCCATAATCGATGAGCTATTGGATGAACTCCATGGTCCTACCATTTTTTCAAAAATCGACTTAAGATCCGGTTACCATCAGATACGGGTTGCTCCAAAAGACATACACAAAACTGCCTTTCTAACATTAGATGGCCACTACGAGTTTCTAGTCATGTCATTTGGTCTTACCAACGCACCGTCTACCTTGTGTAAACACTCAAATGCTCAGAAACACTCAAACGGTTAGAACACTCAAATGGTCAAAACTCTTGAAATGGATAAACACACAAAGCTCGTGAATATTAGTCAAACCTTGTAAACTCGGTGACTCATTGATACTTGTGGATACTTTGCTTGACGTTATTATATGGTTAGATCAGACGAACATCTGGTGAGTTTCGTAATCCCCTTTTCACATGTTTTCATAGGGCAGAAAGGATACAAACTGTTTTCTGTTAAAACGTATTTATTTGATATTATATGGTATTGTAACAACCTAATTTCGATACATTTGTGATTACATATCTTGGATACATATTCAGTTTTACATTTTGTATACATATTTGATTTCATATTCGGTTACACTATGGATGCTCTATTGTTTTGTCGCTTATATACTGTATTGCATGATACCCTGTGTGTGCTTTATTGATAGTGTCGTGTGTCTATCCCTGTGTGTGCTTTATCGATAATGTCGTTTTCCTATCTGTATGTGCTATATTGATAGTGTCGTGTGCCTAACCCTGTGTGTGCTATATCCATAGTGCCGTTTTCCTATCTTTGTGTGTGCTTAAAGCGGTGGATAGTGCTATATCGAAGGCACCTCAACGTGCTGCTGACGTCAGCACGAGGAGCGTATCTTGGATCCTTATTTCACATAGTAAACAATGTCGAGCCATCGTTTAACAATAAACATAACATTCAAACATAACAAATAAACACAAACACATCTCATATTGAAGTCCAAAGTAATCATTAAACACAAACAATTATCCGAACGACTTGTTATTCAACGATTACATATAGATTCCTAAGAACAAAACCGTTAACCAAATTGTTAGGACCAGTTCACCTGGTAAACTGGCCAGTCTCCAGTTGCACCTGGAGACCCAGTGGAACTGTCCAGTCTCCAGTTAAATCTGGAGACCTTAATGATTTGTCGAGAAATATATTGAAATCCAGTTGCACCGTACAGTTAACGCAACTGAAGACTTCCTCCAGTTGAGAACTGACCAAGTTGAAGAAGCATTCCAGTTGAAGTCGAAGACAACAAATGGAAGATAGAGAATGGCAATGGCAGCGAAGCCCAGTTGACATTCTAGTCAGTTACAAACTGGAGACCATCAGTGGAAAGCCCTTACAAAGCTTTACACTGATTACGAGGAATTGACTTGTATGCTTTATGTACCTTTACCCGGATAATAAGCCTTATCTTATTATTTAAGTAATAAAAGGTACATAAAGGTGGTTATGTAAAGTCACTTTATCATGCGACTTTACACTGCTTTTTAAGGAATTAAATGCTATTCCTTAAATGCTCCCAACCACATTTGTACGGCTAAAGTTAACATCCCAATGTTAACTTTGCCTATAAATACAAGTCATTGCACAACAAGAATATCAAGTGTTAAACACAAAGTGAAAAACATACAAACACTTCACACTTTGCAAACCTGCAATATTCTTGGTGAACTTGTGCAATCTTCTCTCAATCGCTAAAAGGAACATTTCACAACTTTAAGTGTTTCGATTGTCTTGAGAAATTCCGAGTGTAGATCAATTGTATTTCATAGGTTGTTAGGATATTTACATTCGTGTATTATCTTGGTTCCGCATCAACCTTGTAATTTGTTTAACTTCAATAAATAAATTACATATTGAAAATTACATATTGTCCCATCAAGTTATCTTACAAGTTATTTGTATTATTGCATTGTTCTTTACTTATTGTCATTTATATAAGTAATCTATCTAGAACTTGGTATATACACACTGCAACTGGTCGTCTCCAGTTCAGTGCATATATTGCAAAGTAACTCCACCATCGACATAGAGGTGTCTTCAGTAGTACCATCTATCGAGTTGGGACTTACAAGTGGTATCAGAGCAGAAGGCTAATAAACTTGCCTAGATCTGCTAAGATGAACACTACTGAAGGTGGAGATGGTTCTGGTTCAGGTGAAACCCCATTGAATAATAATGCCCAACCTTTTCAAAATGTGAATACAAACCCTCCTCCTCCTACTGCCCCAACCACGTCCATGTACACTATTCTAACACTCCTGTTCCAAAATTTGATGGAAACAGTGAGACATTCGGTACATGGAAGGCTAGAATGCTTTTGCATTTTGGTGGGATTGAAAGGTATATGTTGAAAATCCTTAAGGATGGACCATATATACCCATGTCTCTTGGGGTCAGTCCTCTTCTTGATCCAACTGGAAGAAGAGGTTCTAGAGAAAAGCTCGAAGACCATTGGTCTGATGAGGATCGCAGACTGGTGGACTTGGACACCAGACTGAAAAACATGATCCTTGGAGCTGTCCCTGAAGACCTAATTCCAACACTTGTGTTGTTTCCCAGTGCCAAGTCAATGTGAGATGAATTAGTCATTCATTTTGAAGGAGGTGATGATACTATTGTCACCAGAAAAGTTGCCTTGAACAAGAAGTATGAATCCTTCTTTGCCTTGCCCAATGAAAGTCTAACTGGTACATACACCAGATTTTCTAGCCTCATTAATCAGTTGAAAGGCTTGGGTGTAGAGAAGGATAAGGATATTCTTCTTGAGAAGTTTTGTGATATTCTTCCTTCCAAATGGGAAAACATGGTTCTTGTCTTGAGACAAGGTAAAACCTTGCACATCCATACTCTTGCATCGCTCTATGGAGCCTTCAGATTCACTGAAGATAATAATGCTGCAAGACTGGTGGCTGAGCAAGATGCCATGAACCATGCCCAGAGTTCCAAGGTTGCTAGTGTACCTGAGCGACCTTGTGCTACCTTAATGTCTATAGAGAGTGTCCAGGCACACTCAATGAAGGAGATGTTAAATAGTTTCTTGAACTCTGGCCTGACCACTGAAAAACATGATCCTTGGAGCTGTCCCTGAAGACCTAATTCCAACACTTGTGTTGTTTCCCAGTGCCAAGTCAATGTGAGATGAATTAGTCATTCATTTTGAAGGAGGTGATGATACTATTGTCACCAGAAAAGTTGCCTTGAACAAGAAGTATGAATCCTTCTTTGCCTTGCCCAATGAAAGTCTAACTGGTACATACACCAGATTTTCTAGCCTCATTAATCAGTTGAAAGGCTTGGGTGTAGAGAAGGATAAGGATATTCTTCTTGAGAAGTTTTGTGATATTCTTCCTTCCAAATGGGAAAACATGGTTCTTGTCTTGAGACAAGGTAAAACCTTGCACATCCATACTCTTGCATCGCTCTATGGAGCCTTCAGATTCACTGAAGATAATAATGCTGCAAGACTGGTGGACTTGGACACCAGACTGAAAAACATGATCCTTGGAGCTGTCCCTGAAGACCTAATTCCAACACTTGTGTTGTTTCCCAGTGCCAAGTCAATGTGGGATGAATTAGTCATTCAGTTTGAAGGAGGTGATGATACTATTGTCACCAGAAAAGTTGCCTTGAACAAGAAGTATGAATCCTTCTTTGCCTTGCCCAATGAAAGTCTAACTGGTACATACACCAGATTTTCTAGCCTCATTAATCAGTTGAAAGGCTTGGGTGTAGAGAAGGATAAGGATATTCTTCTTGAGAAGTTTTGTGATATTCTTCCTTCCAAATGGGAAAACATGGTTCTTGTCTTGAGACAAGGTAAAACCTTGCACATCCATACTCTTGCATCGCTCTATGGAGCCTTCAGATTCACTGAAGATAATAATGCTGCAAGACTGGTGGCTGAGCAAGATGCCATGAACCATGCCCAGAGTTCCAAGGTTGCTAGTGTACCTGAGCGACCTTGTGCTACCTTAATGTCTATAGAGAGTGTCCAGGCACACTCAATGAAGGAGATGTTAAATAGTTTCTTGAACTCTGGCCTGACCACTGAAAACAGTGATGGTTGTAATGAAACTGACGATGATGATCTGGTTTCCATGATTGCTAAAACCTTTAACAGGTTTAAGCATAAATCTAAAAGATTTAATGGCCCCAACAATGCTTCCAGCTCCAGCTCTCTGGATAAAACCAATCTTACATGCTATAAGTGTGGCAAGAAAGGTCACTTTATGAAGGAATGCAGATCTAGTCAGTTGAACAACCAAACTGGCCCCCCTGTCCCTAATTTCAATCGGCCTGATGATAGCTACAAAGCTAAATACAAGAAGCTTAAGGCCCAGATTGCCCTCCTGTCCATGCAAAAGGAAAAGGATCAGTGCTTAATGGCACAAACTGAGGGAAAATGGGAGTACTCTGATGACTCATCAGTTGATGAAGAAGAGGAAAGGGCATGTGTTTCATGGCTTTGGAAGATCGACAGCAGCAGCACGTGGCAAAAGAAGATGTCATCACTGGAAGATGGGTGGACATCATCTTGAAAAAGGTATGTGACTATGATAACCAGGTTGACCCTGAACTGAAACTGGACCTGGCCGAATCATTAAGTGGTGATTTAGCTTATGTGGAAACTGTAAGAGCTGATAGTGAAAGATATCTTGACACTATCTTAATTGAACTGAACAATGTTAAACCACAACTGAATGATTTGCAAAGTGTCCAGTTGGCTCTCAAGGAGTCAGTTTTAAAGATTGAGGCTTTAGAACTTGATAATCAAAAACTATTTTCTGATCTTGAAAAAGAACAAAAGATTATCAAGTCATGGGTAAAAGCATCTGGCAAAAACTATGATGCATTTTCAAGAACAATCGATGCCCAGAAGAATGCATGGAAATCTGGAGATCTGGAGATGGCAGCTCTCATACCAGACCTTCATGCATTGCCTCCAGCTCTCAAGGTTGAAACACCTTATGATCAACCTGAAGCTGTTGAAACTGAAACCATTGAGACCACCCCCATTGAGGTTAAAACTGGAGCCAAACAGGCTAAAGCTCCAGTCAAAAAGGCCACTGGTAACAAGCCTTTACCTCAAAAGTCTAAGGTGCCCAAGACCCGACAGACTAAAGCTCCAGTTGAACCTAGGTCCAAGGTTCAACTGCCTGATCAAAATAATATTTTGGTTAATCTGGAAAGTCAACTCCAACTTTTGTCTCGACAGGTTCAGAGTTGTACTGCCCGGATTAACAATCTGGAAGGAGGTTCATTACCTCCAGTTTTCAAACAAAATATTAAATCACTCCCTTCAATACCTAAACAAAAGATTGTTCCTTCTGGAACAAAATCTGGTAAAAATAAGAGGAGTAAGTATCTAGTACCAATCGTTTTTACTCCTGCACCTGGAGCTGGTGAAAAAGCTCCAGATGCAGCCTCCAGTTCAACTCCACAACAATCTACTGTGACTTCTGTAGAGAAGTCCAGCGAACCCATCAAGAAAAGATAGGTTCACAAAAAGAACTAATGATTTTTGTGTGTGTGTAGGGCGATCGAAAGAAGAATATCTGGTATCTGGACAGCGCTGCTGGCCAGACTATGACCGGATGTAAGCCCCTACTGGAAGAGTTCACTGTCCAAGATGGACCGACAGTGACTTTTGGTAATGATCAATCTGGAAAGACTGAAGGATATGGTGTGCTTAATAATGGACAAGTCGAATTCAAAAGAGTTGCATTTGTGAATGGTTTGAAATACAACCTGATCAGTGTCAGCCAACTTTGTGATGATGGCTTCAGAGTATTGTTCGATATTGCACAAGGCACCATATTTAACAAGGATTGGAAAGTGGTGATGGTTGCACCAAGAAAAGGAAATGTGTACATCATGGATATGGAACCAGCTCCAAAAGAGCAATGTTTCTATACCAAGGCTGATGAGGACACCAACTGGCTATGGCATAAAAGGTTATCCCACCTTAATTTCAAAAACATTAACAAGTTGTCTCGCAAGCAACTGGTTGATGGGATACCTCAGATTTCTTTCAATAAAGAAAAGCCATGTCCAGGGTGTGAGATGGGCAAGCAGAAAAGAGCCAGTTTCAAGACTAGGCAAAATTTTAGCATCACTGAACCTCTTCACATGCTACATATGGATCTCTTTGGTCCAGTGAATGTTCAAACTAGAGCTGGAAAGAAGTACACTCTAGTTGTGGTTGATGAATTCACCAGATACTGCTGGGTGGTATTCATTAGATCCAAAAGTGATGCTCCTGCTGAAATCATGTCACTCATCAAGAGAATTGAGCTCAAGTATACTCGAAAAGTTTGTCAGTTGCGAAGTGATAATGGTACTGAATTCCAAAATAAGGTACTTGAAACATTTTGCAATGACACTGGCATCTCTCAAAACTTCTCATCAGTTCACTCTCCAGAGCAGAATGGAGTTGTTGAAAGAAAGAATTGTACACTGATAGAAGCCGCCAGGAGTATGCTATCTGAATCTGGTCTTCCCACCAGTTTTTGGGCTGAGGCAGTTGTAACTGCTTGTCACACCCAAAACCGGTCAGTCTACATCAAGAGACATAAGAAGACTGCCTACGAAGTACTCAGGAATCATAAACCAAATATTGGATACTTCCATGTATTTGGTTGTCCAGTTTATATCTTAAACGATTCCAGTCAGCTTGGAAAGTTTGATGCAAAAGCTGATGAAGGGGTATTTTTAGGCTATTCAGGTATTCGAAAGGCCTTTAGAGTTTATAATTATAGACTCCAAAAGGTTCATGAGACAATTCATGTCACATTCGATGAATCAACTGAAGCAATCAACAAGAGACCAAGCCTTGATATTTCTCCAGTCGTTCCAATTAATTTTGGTGAAACTGACCAAGTTCATCGGTCAGTTGTTTCACCAGAAGATGCTTCCAGTTACAACAAACTGGAACCAGTTAAGAAGAAGAACACCTCCAGTGACACATCATTTTATCCCTCCATCAATTTCAACTTACCACAAGAATTGGTGATTGGATCTGATGTACGTGCCACTCCAATATCAGCACCAGTTCAAACACCTACCTCTCCAGTTCTTCATGAAATGCCTTCAAATGAGGAATTTCATGATGCTAATCGAGACCTCATTGACTCTGATGAGGATGTAGAAGTTGTTTGGACTGATCCTTCTCCAGAAGCTGTTGCAACTGAAGAAGATCGCCAGGTGACTTGCACTGATATTGTAGTTCACCAGCCTAGTCAATACACTAGATGGACTCGAGCCCATCCAATTGAACAAATTGTGGGAAATCCAAATAGTGGGGTTCAGACTAGAAGAGCCACCAGTGGGCAATGCTTAAACGTTACCTTCTTATCTTTAATTGAACCAAAGAAGATTGACGAGGCTATGGCAGACCCAAGCTGGGTGGAAGCTATGCAAGAAGAGCTCCTCCAGTTTGAAAGGAACAATGTTTGGGAGCTTGTTCCTTGTCCACCAGGGTTAAAGAAAGAACCCATTGGTACCAGGTGGGTCTACCGAAACAAAATGGATGAAGATGGCCATGTTGTAAGAAACAAGGCCAGACTAGTTGCCCAGGGTTATTGTCAAGCAGAGGGCGTTGACTTTGATGAAACTTTTGCTCCAGTTGCAAGACTTGAAGCCATAAGAATATTTCTGGCCTATGCAGCCCATCTGCAGTTCAAGGTCTTCCAGATGGATGTCAAAAGTGCGTTCCTTAATGGAACATTGGAAGAAGATGTTTATGTTAAGCAGACTCCAGGTTTCATCGATGAGAAGCATCCTCATTGGGTTTATAGACTGAACAAAGCTTTGTATGGTCTAAGACAAGCCCCAAGAGCCTGGTATGATACTTTAACTAAACATCTTCTTAAAAATGGCTTTCAAAGAGGTGCAATAGATAATACCTTGTTTATCTTGAAAGAAAGAGGTAATATCTTATTGGTACAAATTTATGTTGATGACATTATTTTTGGTTCAACTGATGATGCAATGTGTAAAAAGTTTTCTAAAATCATGTCATCTGAGTATGAGATGAGTTTAATGGGTGAATTAACATTTTTCTTAGGTCTTCAGATTAAACAAACTGGAAATGGAATTTTCATAAACCAAGGAAAATATGTCAGAGATTTGTTAAGAAAATACAAATATGATTCTATCCCATCGAAAACACACCTATTGCAGCACCATTGAATTTGGACTCTGACCCAACTGGCAAACCAGTTAACATAACTGACTATAGAGGTATGGTTGGTTCACTAATGTACTTAACTGCCAGTCGACCAGATATAATGTTTGCAACATGTTTATGTGCCAGGTTTCAAGCTAACCCTAAAGAATCACATTTGCACGCTGTAAAGCGTATCTTTAGATACCTGAAAGGGTGTCCTAATCTTGGTCTTTGGTACCCCAAAGGCTCAGGATTAGATCTAATGGGTTATTCAGATTCTGATCATGCAGGTTGTAAGATAGATAGAAAATCAACAACTGGTGGTTGTCATTTCCTTGGAGGAAAACTGGTAAGTTGGACCAGCAAGAAGCAGACTTCAGTCTCTATGTCCACTGCCGAGGCAGAGTACATTTCTGCGGCCAGTTGCTGCGCCCAGATTCTCTGGATCAAGAACCAGTTACTAGATTATGGTCAAAAGTATACAAGGACCCCAATCTTTTGTGACAACACCAGTGCAATTGCTATATCTCACAACCCAGTGATGCACTCCAAAACAAAGCATATTGACATCAGGTATCATTTCATTCGAGATCATGTTATGAAAGGAGATATTGAAATTCATTTCATCCCCACTGACAAACAGTTAGCTGATGTTTTTACAAAACCTCTCGATGAGAAAACCTTTAAACATCTCATCAGCGAACTGGGAATGTTAAATCCTTAACTGGAGCTTTCTTTGTTATTGAACGCGTCAGTGACACTGATGAAGTTCTCCAGTTGAGGAGGTCCAGATAATCTTTGCTCGCCAGGCTATCGAACGCCTTTGTGATACTATCTTGGCACTAATTGATTTCTGGATCATCATTTTAGGGGGAAAGACTCAAAATAATTTTCTGACTAAAATTCGTTTTTGTTTGAAAATGCAACTGGAGAACTCTCCAGTTGGAAACTGGTACTGGACTGATCCTCCAGTTACCAGGTTCAGTCTTGTCTTAATTTTTATAACGTTAGAAATACTTGGTCAATATGTGTGACACGTGATGGTACTCAAGTGTTTTAAACCACTTGATATCGTGATCTGACGTGTTTGAAGCCATTTTAGTACTTGACAACTGTTTGTATTGGGAAAACAAAAAGTGAGTGGGCGCGTGGGTAAGATAAGCCATCGTAGCATTTAATGCTGACATGGTAGCATTTAATGCTTACATGGCAAATTATTATTTTATTTCAAAATTCAAATCAACTTTGTGAAAATATCTACAAAAAGGATTTTGTTAATTAAAATATAATTTTGGTGTTTCATTGGGATCTTGAATCCCTTTATAAATACCCTTATTTACTTCGAACTCATTTACTTCTTTCTCTTACATTCCTTCATTTACTTCCCAATCATCAAAATTGCTTCATTCTTCTCTCTGCTTCACAAATCAAGAACCCTAAATCCCAAATTTCATTTTCATTTTTCTATGGCTCCTAGATCATCTCGTTCAAGAGATGTAAATCTCTTGACTGTTCCATATGCTCCTTCACCAGATGTCAAACCGGCATCTGGTGCTCCTAGTAATGCTTCGGTCATCAAATTAAATCCAAACAATCCGATGGCAAGCTTACGAGGATCTCAAGGGTCCGATACCCTTATTGGTAGAATCCAAAAGTTTTTGAAGGATTCTCCAATAGGACCCTCATTCTCTCTAAACCCACGCAAGTTGTTTCACAACTATTTGTGTGAGTTTTGGTACACTGCCAGTCTTTCTTCTGATTGTTCCTCCATCAGTTTCACATTAAAGGATGGAACAATCCAGTGTACCTTGACCGCTGATGTATTGAGGGATGCCTTACGCCTTAATTACTGGAGAGAGGGTGAATCTCCAGTCGTCTTACCCCCAAACATAAATTTTCGTCAAGTGCTTCTTGAAATGGGACACAAGGAGTGCTTGGACAATGGGGTGTTGAAAACGAAAGGTGCGATGACCATGAAGGGCCTTACACATTCATGGAGGTATTTTTTCATCCACCTGGTGGAGAGCATGGGTGGGAATTCTGGTGGACTTGACCAGATTAACTCCTCACAAGCAGAAATGGCTTACTGCTTGTGGAACGGATTGAGAGTGGACTTTGCAGATATCTTGTATAGAAGCCTGGTCCAAAAGCTGAAGGGCACCAGGGGTGTGTGTATCCCCTTTTCAAGGTTCCTCTCTCTTTGTTTTAAGCATATTCTGGGCAGAGAAGCTTATAATAGTACAGATTCACCGTACACTGCCCCAGATATGCTAAGGAATTTAGACTCTCTAGTATCTGAAGCTGGAGAGGTCGAAATTCCTGAACGAATGCAACTGGCATTCGCTTCAACTGATGCACCTATTGAAGGTGAGTCAGAAAGGCAACTGGGCGGGCCTCAAAATAATGAGGGACCCTCCAGTTCGTCTAATGTTATGATTGAGGATAGAGCAGTCATAACTGAAGCAACCCCAATCACATCTATCCCTGGTGAAGATACTTCGGTATCTGATCCACCAACAGATGCACCCATCCAGGAAACTGGGGAAGGTCATCTGGAGACTGTCCAGGAAACTGGTCAGCCCTCAGTTACATTCATGGATCTGGACATGAATGTTAATGACGAGGAAATCCTTATAGAATCTTCGGATTCTGAAGGTACTGAAACAGACTTGGAGATTCTTGATGCTTCTGTACAAGCTCAAGACCCTTCATCTCCAGTCTCCCTTCCAGACGCATCAATTTCATTTTCACCACCACAACTAAATGTGCCTACTGATATATCTTTACCAACATATACCGCTCCTTCACCAACTGGGCAATTCTCATTTGCTCGAGAAATGCCACCCCCACCGTCGCCGTTGTTCACACCTGAGCATTCTCAGCATGAACAATACTTTGATTTTCCAGTCCTTTCTTCATCCACCACTCCAATTATATCTTCAACTGCTGGTTTGACAACTGGGGAGACTTCCTTAAGTTTGCCTCCTCCAGTTGCTCTAGTAGTAACTGCTGCTGGTCCAGTGACACCTTCTCCTTCGTCACTGGACAGTCAAGTTGTCTCACTTCAAGCCGATCTCCAAAACCTTCTAACCAGGGTGGAGGAGATTCAGAAGACACTTGACAAAAACACCAAGTCATTCTCCAGATACCACAAAGATTATTTGACAAATATTAAGGTGGTTGATCTGGGGATAAACAAGTTTTCATCTAATGAAGACTTGGTGTTTAAAAAGCTCAATGAGTTGGTCACTGGCTGCAACAATCTGGCTGGTACTCTAAAGGAAGCCTTTGACCTAACTCAGTCCAAGGTCACCAGTTCCATTTCCAATCTACTTGGCAACACTGTTAGAACTTCTGAAGTAGATCTGAAGGAAATTGAGAGGCAGGTCAAGGAATTAGTTGAAAGACCTGGCCTTAATGTAACTGACCTTGGCGAGCAGTTGATATCTTCAGTTGGTCAGAAAATAGAGGATACACTGGGTGCTAGAGAAGCACAATTGGTTGAAAGGGTGATATCTGAGATCACCAAGCTGGCCACTCCTCAGGTTGATCTGGCCCCACTCACCAGTGAGATCAACCAGTTGAGAGGCAGCATTGAAAGTTTGAACACCCAGGTATCTCTACATGCTCAATCTTTAAATAATCTGACAACTGAAGTAGAAAATCTGAAAAAGAAAGATGATGAAGTGAAAGAGAAGGTTGTCTCTGGTTTGGATGAAGACTCCAAGATCCTTAATGAATTAAAAACTGGTCAAGAACAAGTAACTGCAAATGTTTTGACTCAGTCAAAGGAGACTAACCATTTATGGAGGTCCTTCAGAATGATGTGTGGGATCTTTAAGGAGTGTAAGGACATGCAGTCATGGCAGCCTCTTGACCGGTTTCCATCTCACCCCTCTGAATGGGAAGGTATTCGGGCAGGTCTAGATGCTGCCAAGGGGGAAAGAAGTTCAGTCCTTACACCAGTTGCACCTGGAAGGACTCCATCTGGAAGAGAATTGATTGTGGCTACCAGTACTGAAGCTGGTGAGCAAAGAGTTGGTGGATCTGGTAATGATGGTGATAGGGGGAATGTTGTTTTGGATAAGGGCAAAGGTTTAGCTGTTGATGCATCTGCCCAGCCGGCCACTGATGTAATGTTAGAAACTGGCAATACTGACATACTTCCTCCAGTTTCAGATAGTGATAGCAGAAGACTGGCCAAACTTGGTAATGATATTAAAGAAAGAAAGAAGATGAAACAAAGAAACCAAGCTGAAGCCAGGGCACATCTTTCACAAATCAAGTTACTTGATATGAGTGATGCCAATCTTTTGGGTATCACTAAGGAGGAATATGTTAGGATCAAGAATGATCCCAGGATAGTTGACCAGTTGAATGAGATGCTTGATGTAGAACTGGACAGACACTATCCTGAGGATGAAGCTGAATTTGATGCCAGAAGCTTGAACATTTCAGTGGAGAAGGCTAAGGAGATTAGGGCCAGTGGGATTCTTAAGAGAATTGCAAATGTTAAAAAGGTTGTGAAGAATGTATTGAATCCACCAAGACGAAGGATTCCACAACCAAGAAGATCACTGACAAGAGATGCAAGAGATGCTGACCTTAGCACATTTGTTGAACCAACTGGCGAGGTATCCAATGAAGACATCAAGTCCGCTGTACTGGCTGCTGGTGCTGGGAGTATAAAAATTACAAATGAATCTGAAGCTAGAAGCTACTACTCCCAGATCATGTCAACCAGAAGACATAGTGGTACTATAAATGGTGTCAATGTTACAATTAAGCCAGGCACCAAAGTCTTTCAAGTCGAAGTTAGTTATACCAGGGGGCCACTGGTTAAAACTGACAATCCTGGTGCTATGCAATATGGGTTCAGCGAATGGGTGGAAATGGTGAATGTGCTAGATGCGAAGGCACAAAAGAATAGGTTTGAGAAAGCATGGGCAAATTTTCTAAGGGGCAAAATTCAACATAAAGAAAATCTTGAGCAAAAGTTGAATATTGATCCTGAAGACTCTCAGCCTATCTCTTCAGTTGCCAAGAGAAGAAGAACTGGCGAAGGGCCATCTCATTAAGTTTTTTCTTCAGTTATCTACTTGTATTTTGTTTTACATTCTGTAACTTGTATAAATTTCATTCCTTGTATAAATGAAGTTACCAGTTTGTAACCACAAGGTAGATAATAGATTAAAATCTAACAAACCTAAAAGAAAAACCTAAGGCATTTATTGATCTATAAAAATGCCTTAAGAAACTTAGATAGATTTAAATCGAACAAGTCTCTATAGTTCACACTTGTATATATACAAGAACTAGAAAAAGACTTAGACTATATTTCTAGACAAATAGGGGGAATTTGTTAGGACCAGTTCACCTGGTAAACTGGCCAGTCTCCAGTTGCACCTGGAGACCCAGTAGAACTGTCCAGTCTCCAGTTGCATCTGGAGACCTTAATGATTTGTCGAGAAATATATTGAAGTCCAGTTGCACCGTACAGTTAATGCAACTGAAGACTTCCTCCAGTTGAGAACTGACCAAGTTGAAGAAGCATTCCAGTTGAAGTCGAAGACAACAAATGGAAGATAGAGAATGGCAATGGCAGCGAAGCCCAGTTGACATTCTAGTCAGTTACAAACTGGAGACCATCAGTGGAAAGCCCTTACAAAGCTTTACACTGATTACGAGGAATTGACTTGTATGCTTTATGTACCTTTACCCGGATAATAAGCCTTATCTTATTATTTAAGTAATAAAAGGTACATAAAGGTGGTTATGTAAAGTCACTTTATCATGCGACTTTACACTGCTTTTTAAGGAATTAAATGCTATTCCTTAAATACTCCCAACCACATTTGTACGGCTAAAGTTAACATCCCAATGTTAACTTTGCCTATAAATACAAGTCATTGCACAACAAGAATATCAAGTGTTAAACACAAAGTGAAAAACATACAAACACTTCACACTTTGCAAACCTGCAATATTCTTGGTAAACTTGTGCAATCTTCTCTCAATCGCTAAAAGGAACATTTCACAACTTTAAGTGTTTCGATTGTCTTGAGAAATTCCGAGTGTAGATCAATTGTATTTCATAGGTTGTTAGGATATTTACATTCGTGTATTATCTTGGTTCCGCATCAACCTTGTAATTTGTTTAACTTCAATAAATAAATTACACATTGAAAATTACATATTGTCCCATCAAGTTATCTTACAAGTTATTTGTATTATTTCATTGTTCTTTACTTATTGTCATTTATATAAGTAATCTATCTAGAACTTGGTATATACACACTGCAACTAGTCGTCTCCAGTTCAGTGCATATATTGCAAAGTAACTCCACCATCGACATAGAGGTGTCTTCAGTAGTACCATCTATCGAGTTGGGACTTACACAAATCTACGTTGTTGTTGTCACACCAATCTGCACTTACACTCTATGTAACATCCATGACGCGTGTGCTTATCGTTGTATCCCGTGTTTTCCGCCTTAGTCGGGGTGTGACAGATTGGTATAAGAGCCGTGTGAATTTGCCTAGACTATAACCTAAGAACCTCACGTAGTATACATAGTAGGAATTATGTGTGCATTCTATCTGTGCAATCTTTATGTGGTTATCAAGTTTGCTATTGTGGAAATAATTGGAAATTATTAGATATCTTTGAAACATTATATCCTGGGAGATCATGATTGTGTATGCTTAGTACAATTCTACTTAGCCACCTAGAAATCAAGGAAGCATATTGTTATCTAGGAGAGTTCGTAGGTGTATTTGTGATGCATTCATGTTGGTGTGATGATGGTTTTTAGTTATTATTTTATTATTCTTGTCACCAGCGAGATGAGGTGGTGTTAGCAAAAAAGTATGACAAGATATCATCGTGGAAACGCCTGATCACCGTAATCCACGGTGTATTTGTGCCATATGGAACCGTTAGCAACACTTATCGTGCGCAGATGGTTAAAATATGGTAGGTAAACTGGTATGCTTAACAGGCGTTGGTAGGGTGGAGGGAAAGTCGCTCATATCCTGTATACACACCCTGCCTATACCTTAAAGGCATATCATAACCGAATCCCAACATACATCTTGTTTTCTAGGGGCAAAATCCAAATAAATATATGAAAATTCTAAATGGGCCTGACTCAAAGTTATTCTTAATTCTATAGCCCATTATTTTTTTCACCAACTTCGATGTAGCCCAATTTGAACATTCTTTATTCCAACCATGGCTATTCCTGCTTCTCTTCTACGTTTCATCTTTTTGTCCATATTTTCATCCCCAAAATTCAAAATTTCACGATTCCAAACACCATGGATAGTATGATGTTCAAAACCCCATTACTTTCATCATTTTCAAATAAATATTCAAAAATCACCTGTTTCTTTCTTTAAATCCAAAACCCTTATTAATTTTAACAGCTCAAAATCATCTTTGTTTGCCGCCAAAAAAACTAGTGTTTGTAACGAGAGAATTGAGAGTTTGAGAGAAAATCGGAGAAGAAGAAGATTTACACCAACAATATGTGTATATTCAATATCAAACACGTATTTATACAATACAACGGCTATAACCGCCACTAACTAAACATCTTATACTTTTGACACTTCTAGTCCCTTAACCTTCTATTTTACAAAACGACACATTCAGTCCTTGACATTTATTCATTAATATTTGTATTATTTCTATTCCTTATGTAACAATACTTCCCTCCCAATGAAGATTTTTGCCCTCAAAAATCGAAATCAGGAAACCTCTTCTGAAAATCATCAGCATCTTCCCAAGAAGCATCTTCCAATGGTAAACCATGCCAATGAACCAACAGCTTGACTGCAGAAGATCGACCCTTTTTGATGAGCCGCCTGTCCACAATGGACCTTGGGTAAAGAGCATTAGTAGCAGGCATGGGTAAAGGTACAGGTGTAGTAGAAGGACCATCTGCCTTTTTTAACAAAGAGACATGGAATGTAGGATGTATGGAAGATTCTGCAGGCAAATCCAGGCGATAAGCCACTGCACCAATTTTCTGCAGTATTTTGTAAGGACCAAAATATCTGGCAGACAATTTTCTGGTGTGATGGTCTTTAAAAGAATTTTGAGCAAAAGAGTGCATTTTAACAAACACCCAATCCCCTTCATTAAACACCCTTTCTGTACGATGTTGATCAGCTAATTGCTTCATGCGATTTCTAGCCAATTCCAACTGTTGTTTAAGCTTCACAATCATTGCTTCTCTATCTCTATGGGCTTCTTCCACAGCAGCTATAGCAGTGTCCCCAGGGATATATGGAATGTGGACATTTGGTTTTATGCCAAATAAAGCTTCATAGGGTGACATTTTAATTGTAGAATGCCAAGTAGAATTGTACCACCATTGAGCAAGTGGCACCCATTTAACCCACTGTTTAGGGGAATCCATACACATGCTTCTAAGATAAGATTCCAAACATTTGTTGAGTGCTTCAGTTTGTCCATCAGATTGTGGATGATAGGCAGTGGACATAGCCAAATCAATCCCTTGCAGTCTCATAAATTCCTGCCAAAAATTGCTTAGAAACACTGGGTCTCTGTCAGACACAATGGTGGAATCGCAACCATGAATTTTGTAGACATTATCCATAAAAGCATGTGCCACAGTGGCAGCAGTATATGGATGGCTGAGCAATATGAAATGACCAAACTTGGTCAATCTGTCCACCACCACAAAGATTGTATCTTTCCCTTTAACTCTTGGCAGACCTGATATAAAATCCATGGAGATATCACTGAATATAGACTGAGGAACAGGTAGAGGCTGCAACAAACCAGGAGATGCAACAGTCTCATACTTAGACCTTTGGCAAGTGGTACAATGCTTAACAAATGTCTGCACATCCTTGTGGCTGCCTTTCCAATAAAATAATTCTTTAAGTCTCACCCATGTAGGCAAAATACCAGAATGACCCCCACTAGTAGAGCCATGGCAGATGTGCAATATTAATTCCCTCAATTCTTTATCTTTGGGAATAAAAAGTTTATTTTTCTTTTTAAGAAACTTCCCATCCCAAGTGAAGTTAGGAACAAGAATACCCTGCTGCAACTGAGATATAATATTCTGAGTATCTGCACAATTTTGCCAAGCTGCTTGAATTTTGTCTCACAACACCCCATGAATTGAACTAATGCCCATAGTTAGCAATGTAGACCCTGGCACCCTGGATAAAGCATCAGCCACCACATTCTCAACACCTTTTTTATACCCAATATCATAGTCATATCCAAGTAACTTGGATAACCATTTATGCTGCAGAGGGGTGACAATATTTTGTTCAAGCAAATACTTCAAACTCTGGTGATCAGTCTTGATAATAAAATGATGATTGGCTAAATAATGGTGCCAATGTTTTACTGCCAATATTATTGCCAATAATTCCTTTTCATAGACTGACCATGCCAATGTAACGTCCCAAACTTTTTGTTGACTGTCGTTAAGTCATTAGATGATTTAATGCATATATGTAATTTATGAAATGTGCATTAATGTATTAACATGGTCTAGACGTGCTTAAAGAAGAGTATGTATTCCCGATAAAGATCATATAGAGCTCAAATAGTTATTAGAGAGTTGCTTGGAAATACTTTTTCATATTTATACTATCAATAATAGTTTTGTGAATAGTACCGTATTCGTGAATAGTGCCGTATTTGTGAATAGTACCGTATTCGTGAATAGTAACCGTATTTATGAATAGTACCGTATTCGTGAATAGTGACTGTGAATAGTTACTATGAATAGTAACGGTAAATAGTAAAAGTAAAAAGTAAATTTTAAATGGTAAAGGTAAAAAGTATATTCCAAAGCATATGCCAAGGCATATTCCAAAGAATATGCCAAGGCATATTCCAAAGCATATGCCAAGGCATATTCCAAAGCATATGCCAAGGCATATTCCAAAGCATATTCTAAAATCATTAAGGATAGGCATAACCAAATTCCGGAGCAAACCGTTAGCAACTCAGTGATCGGTCCTAATCACCCGGTATACTCAAACAACTTTGACCATGTCGTCAGAGGCATCACGTTTACCCCGTCCGACCAACTCAGCACACTAGTCCCACCGAGGAATAGTATGGGTTAAGCTTAACACTTTCAACTGTATATTTATACTCGAGTTTTAACAACCATTTCAACTATGTATTGTGTCAACTATTACAATTACATCTTTTTAGGGCCCCTATCGTGCAACCGTGAATCATGGCAATCCTACATGAGTCTAGTGTACTACATGTATAGGCCAATCAACTATCAAGAATGAACTCATAATCTTAATCAATCATGCAAGCAACCAAAACATCGTTAT
>CM067168.1:117985819-118034883 GCA_034093135.1 Erigeron breviscapus
CTGGAGACCCAGTAAAACTGTCCAGTGAAACTGGAGACCTAGATGATTTGTCGAGAAATATATTGAAGTCCAGTTGCACCGTACAGTCAACGCAACTGAAGACTTCCTCCAGTTGAGAACTGACCAAGTTGAAGAATCATTCCAGTTGAAGTCGAAGACAACAAATGGAAGATAGGGAATGGCAATGGCAGCGAAGCCCAGTTGGCATTCTAGTCAGTTACAAACTGGAGACCATCAGTGGAAAGCTCTTACAAAGCTTTACACTGATTACGAGGAATTGACTTATATGCTTTATGTACCTTTACCCGGATAATAAGCCTTATCCTATATTTAAGTAATAAAAGGTACATAAAGGTGGTTGAGTAAAGTTGCTTTATCATGCGACTTTACACTGCTTTTTAAGGAATTAAATGCTATTCCTTAATGATCTCAACCACATTTGTACGGCCAAAGTTAACATCCCAATGTTAACTTTGCCTATAAATACAAGTCATTGCACAACAAGAATATCAAGTAAATCACAACGTAGAATTCACACTTTGCAAACCTGCAATATTCTTGGTGAACTTGTGCAATCTTCTCTCAATCGGTAAAAGGAACATTTCACAACTTTAAGTGTTTCGATTGTCTTGAGAAATTCCGAGTGTAGATCAATTGTTTTTCATAGGTTGTTAGGATATTTACATTCTTGTATTATCTTGGTTCCGCATCAACCTTGTAATTTATTTAACATCAATAAATAAATTACACATTAAAAAATACATATTGTCTCATCAAGTTATCTTACAAGTTATTTGTATTATTGCATTGTTCTTTACTTATTGTCATTTATAAAAGTAATCTATCTAGAACTTGGTATATACACACTGCAACTGGTCGTCTCCAGTTCAGTGCATATATTGCAAAGTAACTCACCATCGACATTGAGGTGTCTTCAGTAGTACCATCTATTGAGTTGAGACTTACAACAGGAAACAATCAAAAGTATGGGTAGTATGAAATATGTACAAAATAGTCTAATCAAAACCCGTACCTTTGATTGCCAATACCAACCCCATAAGATGTTATCCCGCTAAGACACCTCAAAAATACCAAGCAAACCCGACACCATTGTGGTGTATCAACTTCAAACAACTTAAATTCAACCAAGTCTTCCATTCTTAATGATACAAAAAAACTTTAGAAATCTAAAAATGAGAAGTACCCACTAGTAGCCCAAGTAGTTGTTTTTTTTTTTATAAATACTTTTACTCTACTAGTAGGCACCCTCTTACAATGATGAACATGTCTATAACACTTACTTCCTTTGAACAATCCAAGATAATCCTCAATAACTTGACCAATTGACGTATTCTCATAGACAAGAATATTCCACTAGACAATCCACTAAAGCTCTCCCAAACCATCCAAACAAACCAATGACAATCAATGGCCCCCCAGATTAGACTATCGGTATAGTAAGGTATAATTAGGTAAAGTTTACATATATAAGTGGATATATACAAAGGAAAAGGCTAAGTTAAAAAGGATGTATAAGTGTACTTTGCACTAAGGATGAGTGCAACAAAGGTTTACAAAGGAAGGAAAGAAAGTGTATGTATAGTAAAGGTAAAAATATACAAAAGCAAAGGGTGAATAGAAAGAAAATATGGGTCAAACCTAATATGCCAATTCGTCATCCAATGTACTTATATCACAAAAGTGATCTCACTGCGGTCTCGTAACGATCACCAGGCCAAGTTCTAGCTCAACACATCACCGGCACACTCATATCAAAGAAAGTAACCCGGAAATGGAATAAATTAACCTCAAATTCGCACATCTTAGTGCAGAGTTCGAAATGGAACCCTTACTCCCTAATAAATCCAAGAGCCTAGAGGGACAAATTACAAGGCAATCAAACCAAAACCGTAAACACCTAGCACATCTATAAATGTATGATGAATCTCACAACTTTTAGGTGTTTGGGAATTTTGAGTATGCAAGTAATGTTATCAATCCACAAGGATTAGCCCAATAACCGTTCAGAACACATTTCGCCGATTAAAATTGTGCCAAGGAAAAATTGTGTAGTAAAATTGCTCATTAAGTTGTTATGAATTAAGTGACAAAAGCAATTTACCACAAGGACAAGCTCAACACAAGTTTCAAATCATATCATCTTCCGTCATCTTACCAAATCGAAACAACCAATCTCAAACATGCACATCATAGTTCAGAGTTCAAGATAGAACCCTTACTCTTGGATAAATCCAAAAGCCTACGAGAGGGACACATCCACAAGAACGGCTAAATCTCAATGGCAAAACAACAAAAGAGATATATCCGGTTGCTTAAACCTATTTGCCACCCCCCCACTTAAGATGGACAATGCCCTCAATGTCCATATTCGGTCAAAACAAGGTAAATAGGGGTAAGCAAGATAGACATTAAGAATGAGAACACATACCGGATTAAGGACACTCCGTTTCAAAACAAGTAAGTCGACCCCGCACCACAAATTGCTCTTCCTAAAAAGGAAGTCCAATTTGCTTAATGGGAGAAACAAACTAGTTCCAAAACGGAAGGTGTGAGAACTGTGTGTGAAACAATGTCAATAAAGATGCCAATCAAAAATGTTGCGCTGAACTTACTGCCAGCATATGCACATGACATCATAGTGAGCTGCTAACACGATCACACAATCAAACAAACCAACGGGTTCTCCCCCACACTTGGGTTCCACTAGGTATTGCCATCAATCGGATCAAACCTGCTGAATAACATTCCAAAAGACCAACCATCCAAAATATCCAAAATAGTTCAAACAAAATAAAATACCATGCAGAAAATAAAAGAAAACAAAGGAAATTACAAATGTTTCATCACCCCGTAGGGTGGATACCAGACAATGATAAATAAAGGAATGTCATAAGAATACCAACATAACCAATAATCATATGATTCCATCCCACGGTACCGGATGGGAATCATCTCCACTCACTGCTGTTGTCCATGATAACCATATGGAAGACCGGGTGGACCAAAAAGGTCAGTAATCCAATTGCGCTCCTCTTCTTGACTGAAGCCACCAGCACATCCCCCTGACTGACCAGCATCAAACCTGAAGCACCTGCATACAAAACCAGGAACAAAGGAAGATGAACCACCGGCAAAACCTCCGGATCCACCAGCATCATGTCCACCCTGAAAAACCCCAAACTGTACTGGACCACGAGGAGAACCTCCTAAATCATGGGGTCGTGGTGACATGTTCCCCGGAACAGTCGTCTGAGAGAAAAAAGGCTGACCCCCCTGACGATAATCAGGGACATAAATAGGCGGTGGAGAGAATGGAGGAATCGGGTCAGGTCGAACGAACTCCCGACCATGATACTGAGCATCCCACATAAGCTGATAATAATCAAGGCTATAGTTAGTGTGGGCCTGCTGTGATCCAATCCAGGTGATGTCCTGATCCATCCTCCACTGGTAGTCATCAAAAGCCCGACGGCTAGCCTGCTGATCATCATATATATTCTGAACAGTCTGTCCCAAAAGCGTAAGATCAAAGGAGCTCGGGACAGGGATGCTACGACCACGCATCCTAGGTGGCTCCTGGGAAGCATCACCCATCTCTACATCAGCAGCCTCCAATTCTGGAGGTGGTTCCTCAACAACACCAGTGTCATCCAACAATCTAGCAGGCTGGCTCCCCTGCTTCTTCTTCACTATCTTCCCCCGAATCAACTCTTTAACATGGAAATCCTCCTGATTAACTTGTGGAGACAGATGGGTCTGGCACTCCTCAGAATCAAATACACCCATCCTCTTGTAAATCCGGGTGATGAAGTGTCCCAAAACCAACTCTGAGTCAGAATGATTACACATGCGATCAATTACAACCATCGGGGCCAATGCAAACTTCCTAGGAGCCCCCTCTGAAAACAGCTTTAGCAACCACAAATCAGTCTGGTATGCCTTGTCCCAATGAGTAGACCTCTGGACCAAAAAAGTAACTATCATCCTGTGAAGCAACCGAAGCTTAACACTGTGGATCTTAGACACACTAACCGTCCCACCAGAAGGCCAAGCCTCTCCTCCAGAAATTCGACCCCAATACTGTGGAATGGACTCACCATCACCCAAATCACCTTTGACATAAAAACCCTATCTCAAAAGTTGCCTGAAGTCCTGGTTATCCAACTCTTTCCTAGAATACATACCAGCATAAAACCCAAACTCAGCTATAGACAGCTTCCTCTGCTGTCCCCCACAGTAAAACAAAACAACCCTTTCTTCAAAAATATCCTTCATCTTATTCAATTCCTTAGTCAATTTCAAACTAGAATAAAACTCAAGGCATAACTCACGATAGACAGGTTCCATGTTAAGAAAATTTTGTTGCCACATATCACTATTAACTGTCCTATCACCAACCCTCGCTTCTATACTAAACCACTTTCCAATATCACCCTGAACCCCAAAAAACCGAGCATCAGATTGAGCAAGATACCTGGGTGGGCAAACAACTTGCTTATGAAGCGTGTAAAGCTTGTTCAAATAATTGTTCTTGTGGGGTTTCCTAGCCCCATCAAACTCTAACCATGCATGCTTCTCGTTCAATTCACCCGGCCAATAATTAAGAGGAGGTACCGCTGGTTCTCTCCTAGCCGTCTTAGCGGAAACATCGGTAGTCCCGCTAGATTGTCCCACCTCCGCTTGCTTCCTCTTATCAGTAGTAGCAGTCTGCAATCACAAACATTAAAACAAACAAACACGTTAAATGTGGAATGCAAAACTTGAAACCTCATTCAACATCAAACTCAACTGCGGGTCAGAAGATTCCCACTGCGGCGCAGTGGGACTGGCTGGTCCTCACTGCGGCGCAGTGAGGCAAGTAACACGTGCAGGTCAGGTGCGGCCACTGCGGCGCAGTGGCCAACACACAACACCACTGCGGCGCAGTGGGCTAAGAAATCTGGGTAGGTTCTTGTTTTCATTACGACAGGCAGCCAAAAATTAGGGACAATTAATCATTCCATCAGCAACAACAAGCAATAATCACCACATAATCAAACATTACTTCCCCCCCCCACTTATTCATCCATAAATCCCCAAATTTTTCAAAACCCTAACTTCAATTTCAAAGTCAAATTCGGAAGAACAAGTGTTTGAATTGAGAAATTAACCACCCCATTAGCATTAATAGCCCTAAAACAACAAAACCCACGAATTAATTCAGAATTGAAAACCCTAGAAATTAAAAATCAAAAATTAAGTAAAATAAAGAAAATAATCAAGAAAACTTACTCCTCTTCCCATGATGATGATAGATAGATAGATGATAATCTAGGAGAAAAGAGGAAGAAAATGCAAGATTGATGTGAATTTATGGGTAAATTCGGGTGCTTGGGGGGTTTTGTGAAGCTTTTTCGGTTTCAAGAGACAAGAGAGAAAGAAGATAAGAATTTTGAGGTGAAAAAGAATTAAATCCTCCCTTGACTAACTTATTACCCTGCATGTGACCAGTCAACGTGCCCACTGCGGCGCAGTGGGCTTCGGCCTCCCCCACTGCGGCGCAGTGGGGCTATTTTGCTCCCGATGGACAGAACATTTTGGCTGCGGCGCAGTGACCAAGTTACATCCCCACTACGGCGCAGTGGGGATTCACTGTTCCGAATTCCCTCATTTTGCCTTAGAAAAATTTTTTGTATGACAAACTAAAAACAACTTACCTCAATCCGCTTCACACCAAATCTGCACCTGCACTTTCTTGACAAATCAAAATCAAATCTAACTAATAAAATGCGATAAAATAACACGGGTTGCCTCCCGAGAAGCGCTTAAGTTATTAACGAGTCTTTAGCTAGACTCGACCAACTTTCAAGTTTCCAATTCAAAAATGGGGATCTCCTCGATTATCCCCTCAACTTGCTCTTCTTCCAAATACAACTTAAGCCTATGACCATTGACAATGAATGACCCGTCACCATTACGCTTAAATAACTCTACATAACCCGACGGATACACATGCTTAATCACAAACGGTCCAATCCATCTAGAAGTGAGTTTAGGTTGCTTAATCTTAAATTTAGACAAGAATAACAAAACCTTAGCTCCAACCTTAAACTCCTTCCTACGGATCCTCTTATCATGCCAAACTTTGGTCCTTTCCTTGTAAAGCCTAGAATTTTCATAAGCACCTAGCCTAAGCTCATCAAGCTCATGAAGTTGCAACATTCTAAGTTCACTAGCTTCCATCATAACCAAATTCAGATTCCTCAACGCCCAATACGCCTTATGCTCTATCTCAATAGGAAGATGGCAAGTTTTGCCATAGAGCAACCGGTATGGCGTGGTGCCAATCGACGTCTTAAAAGCCGTCCTAAACGCCCACAAGGCGTCATCCAACTTCTTCGACCAAACCTTGGGGTTATCACCAATAGTTTTCTCTAAAATCCTTTTCAAAGCCCTATTGGTGTTTTCTACTTGTCCACTAGTTTGTGGATGATAAGAAGTAGAAAAATAATGCACAACCCCATACCTCTTCATGACCTTAGCTAATTGATGATTTGCAAAATGGGTTCCTCGGTCACTAATCAAAGCTCTAGGGCAACCAAATCGACAGAATAATTGTTCAAGAAATCAATGACTACCCTCGCGTCATTCGTGGGCAAAGCCTTGGCTTCGGCCCATTTAGACACGTAGTCAACGGCGACAAGAATATATTGAAACTTATTAGACGGTGGAATGGTCCCATGAAGTCTATACCCCAAATATCAAATACCTCGCATACCTGAATGCTTTGTTGAGGCATCTCATCCCGCTTAGTAATACTCCCTTGTCTTTGACAAATGTCACAAGTCTCTACCAAAGTCTGGGCCTCCTTAAAAATTGTAGGCCAATAGAAACCTGCATCAAAAACTTTCTTACCAGTAACTGAAGGACCGTAATGACCTCCAGTTGGACCATAGTGACAAGCATCAAGAATCTCCCTCGTCTCAGCTCCAGCTATACATCTCCTTACCATACCATCTGCACAAACACGAAATAAGTATGGACTATCCCAAAAATAGTGCTTAGCATCCGATATGAGCTTCTTCTTTTGCTGGGACGTGAAATCATTCGATATCTCACCTGCAACCAAATAATTAGCAATATCTACAAACCAAGGAGCATCATCAGAGTTAGAAATAAACATTAAAGACTCATCGGGAAGTGATCATTAATCTCCCCATCTCGAAGTTCCTCCCGGTGAGGATCTTCCAAACGACTCAAATGGTCGGCCGCCAAGTTTTCAGCACCTTTCTTATCCTTAATCTCTATATCAAACTCTTGTAACAACAAATCCATCGGATAAGCCTAGGTTTAGCATCTTGCTTCGAGAACAAGTACTTAAGGGCTGAATGGTCGGTGAAAACAATGGTCTTACTCAACACCAAATAAGATCTAAACTTATCAAAGGCAAAGACCACGGCAAGCAACTCCTTCTCAGTAGTGGTGTAATTTTGCTGAGCGGGGTTCAAGGTCTTACTAGCAAAGTAAATTGGCTTGAAATGCTTATCAACCCTTTGCCCAAGCATGGCTCCCACAGCATAGTCACTCGCATCACACATCAATTCAAATGGCAATTCCCAATCCGGTCCAACCATGATAGGAGAATTAGTCAACTTCTCCTTTAAAACCTGAAATGCACTCAAACAAGCATCATCAAACACAAAAGGGACGTCCTTCTCCAACAAGCGGGTCATAGGACGAGTAATCTTAGAAAAATCGTTAATAAAACGGCGGTAAAAACCGGCATGTCCAAGAAAACTCCTTACCCCTTTCACATTGGAAGGCGGGGGTAATTTGGCTATAACATCTATCTTAGCCCTATCAACTTCAATCCCGGCCTTAGACACTTTATGCCCTAAAACCCCCCGGTCACCATAAAATGGCACTTTTCCTAATTCAAAACAAGGTGTGCCCTCTCACACCATTCTAACATCTTTTCCAAATTATGCAAGCAAGTATGAAAAGAGTCCCCAAAAACAGAAAAATCATCCATGAAAACCTCCATGGAGGTTTCAAGCATGTCCTGGAAAATAGCTATCATGCACCTTTGAAAGGTGCCTGGGGCATTACATAAACCAAACGGCATTCGCCGATAAGCAAAAGTACTAAATGGGCATGTGAAGGTAGTCTTTTCTTGGTCATTGGGATCAATGGGTATTTGGAAGTACCCGGAAAACCCATCTAAGAAACAAAAATATTCATTACCTGCAAGTCTTTCTAACATCTGATCAATGAAAGGAAGGGGAAAGTGATCCTTACGGGTGGCATCATTAAGCTTACGGTAATCAATACAAACCCGCCAACCCGTTATAGTCCTAGTGGCCAAGAGTTCCTTATTCTCATTCTCAATAACTGTCATGCCCCCTTTTTGGGCACACAATGAACAGGACTAACCCAAGGACTATCAGCAATAGGAAAAATGATCCCAGCATCTAACAACTTAATGACCTCTTTCTTAACAACTTCTTTCATGTTCGGATTAAGCCTCCTTTGTCTCTGGACAACGGGCTTAACATTATCAACAAAATCTATTTTATGCTGGCAAAAGTTAGGACTAATACCTGGAATATCGGTGGTCTTCCAAGCAAAAGTCCGCTTATGGGCTCGAAGCACAGACAAAAGACAATCCTTCTCGTCACTCGAGAGTGAGGACGAGATAACCACGGGTAAAGAAGATTCACCTGACAAATAAGCATACTCCAAATGGGAAGGTAATGGCTTAAGCTCCAATTCAGTGGGTGGTACATCAACAGAATTCGGTACCCTCGAACTTCCATCAGCAAAAACCTCCTCAAAACTCTCATCCTCGGGAGGTGTCTCATCCAAGCTAAGAGCCATAACCTCTGCAAACAAATCATCATCAGATATATCTCCCGATCCTAAATTAGCAATCTCTCATCTCCAGTGTCGGTCTCCATTAGTTCCTGAAACTCTTGGTCTAAAGCATCATCAATAACGTCAATCCTGAAACAAGACTCATCATTAGAATATGAATGCTTGATAGACTTTTCAACATTAAACACAATTCTATCCGTACCCACACCCAAAGAAATTTCCTTATCTTTCACACGGATGATAGCATCCGCGGTATTAAGGAATGGTCGTCCAAGAATAAGGGGTACCTTCGTATCTTCCTCCATCTCGAGGATAACGAAGTCGACTAGAAACACAATATGGCCTACCCGGACAGTCATGTTTTCAGCAATCCCAATGGGATACTGAAAAGAATGGTCAGCTAATCTAATACTCATGCGGGTAGGTCTCAAAACTCCTAGAGCCAACTTACTCCAAACCGAGTAAGGCATCAAATTAATGCTAGCACCTAAATCAGCAAGTGCCTTACAAGTAAGAGTACGAATAGAACAAGTAATAAGGAAACTCCCTGGATCTTCAAGCTTAGGTGGAATGCGGTTCTGCAAGATAGCAGAACACTCGGCATTAAGATAAGTAGCTTTCACCTCATCCATCTTTCCTTTGTCAGTCACAAGCTCCTTAATGAACTTGGCATAATGGGGCATCCCCTGAATAAGATCAACTAAAGGCACATTAATGTGAACATTTGTAATCATCTCCACAAACTTGTTATATTTCTCCTTCAGCTTTGCCTTTTTGAACCTCTGTGGAAATGGTATCTTTGGCTTGTATGGTTTAACCTCTGGAACCACATCCGGTTTTGGTGGAGTGACCGGAGTCTTCACGGTTGAATCTTCCTCCATTTCAATCTCTTCATCAACCTCATCATCATCACTCCCTTTATCCTGCACATCTGAAACAACAACATTAGGCATAGGAGGTAAGTCATAAGACCTACCAGTACGAGTGGTGATGGCTTTGGCTTGCTCATTGCGGACTGGAGGTGGAGTGTATTTCTGTCCCTGATTCTGTCCTTGATTCTGTCCAAGACTAAACTGAGGTCTAGGATTCTGCTGTGTGTTTCTAGGAAGAGTACCTGTGGGCCTAGCAAGAGCGGCCATCCTACTTTCGAGATCCTTGAAATTAACTTCCTGGTTTTTCATGTTGATCTCCACCTTCCCACTTAACTGATCCAACCTCTCACTCAAAGTCTTAGTATCTTCCCTGATCATTTGAATGCTAGTATTTGTTTCAACCTGATTACTAGCCAACTGCTTCATCATCTCTCTCAACTCGGCATTAGAAGAAGAAGAACCTGATCCTTGTCCTTGCTGAGTCTGCTGTTGTGGTTGATTCTGATAATTATCTCTTTGCCACCTATTACCTGAAAAACGAGAATTATTAGACTGAAAAGAAGAGTTATAAGAAGTATTACCTGAAGGCCGGTTCTGGAAACCGGTGTTGCGGTAGAAATTCCCTTGGGGTTGATTTTGAACATAACTCACATCTTCGGGTGCCCGATTTGGACACTCGTCAGAATAGTGCATATCACCACAATGATCACACCCATCGGCTACTACCTTAACATCCCTCTCAATTGCTCCAAACCTATTCTCTTGAGTAGCAAACCCCTTTTCCATGCGCTCAGATAGCACCCTAATCTCTCCAATAACCCCTGGGTCATTGCTAGCTTCAACCTTAGCAACTCTCCCTTGGTTAGTACCTCTCTTCATCTTTCTCTCATTCTTCAAAAACCTTTCATCATTCAAAGTTGAGCTATCCTTCGCCATGTCTTCCAAGATTTGATAACCTTCATTGGGTGTAATGTTATTGAAACTACCCCCGAAAGCATATCCCAATTCTCGTTTAGACTTTTTATCTAACCCATCAAAGAAAAGCTCCACATATTTTTCCCTAGTCAAATCGTGACCTGGACAATTTCTCAACATTTCGTTGAAACGAATCCAAGCCTCAACAACATCTTCTCTATCATCTTGTTCAAAAGATCTAATCATGTTCTCCAACCTTCTTTGAGTTCTAAGTGAATAAAACTCACCAATGAAAGCCTCCTTGAGTTGGTTCCAAGTAGTAATAGAATTTCTGGAAGATCATTGAACCAATCAAGTGCTTCTCCGGTGATTGACATGGGAAATGTCTCAAGTTTCATGGCATTCATTTGGTTTTGCCCATATTGATATAGCCGAGCCAACTTTTCAAACCTATCCAAGTGTTGGTAAGGATCCCATTTCCGTTTCCCATCAAATTGATGCTCTTCTATGCTCTTTAGATGGTTTCCTTTCAAAGCGAAAGTGTGATCAATGGTTGGAGGTCTAATGGCGGAACCACGGCCAGTTGGGATCGTACGGACCCTCTCGCCATAGCGAGTGTCATTTGACCCCTTGGTTGTTCGTCCCCCATTTCCTCTTGCTTTACTTCTAAATTGAAAAACTCGTCCAAAAAGAACCCTTCCTCGTCCGAATCAGGAGTGGGTTTAACTATAGGTGAAAATGGTGTCGGTATTGGTGTTGTGGGTTCAGTGAAGTTAAACCTACGCCCTCTTGGTCTTCTCGGAGTAGACAAAGGACTATTAAAAGGGAGACCCGAAGAACGCAAGTTCATCAACTAAAACAATACCTGCAAACACACAACTAACACAAACACGTCAAATGCACCTGTGATAAGAAAAGAAAACTAAACTAATAAACAAGTAACTTCCTCACGCGTGAGAAAGGATCAAACCACTAAACTAACAACTAAATCGGCACACACTCCCCGGCAGCGGCGCCAAAAACTTGATGTGCTAAATCGAGTTTAAAAATTATAAACTAGAAATACATAGAAACTCACTACTACACACTATCGGGCAGTGGACCCGTTCGTATGCAATATAGTTAAGAGGTAAGTCCGTGTTCGTTCTCGGGGATTGGTTTGAACTAGTTGTTTAATAAAATGGTTTGGAAAACAGGGTGTTGCTTCGAGTCTCACTTTGACAATTAAATTAAAATAAATTTAAAAGATAAAACGCATAAAAGTAAAGAAAAGCTTCAGGCAATATTAATAAAGATCATCCACCTTGAATTCGCTAGACTTCAAACATGATTGCATTCAATTAAGACCAAATTCATTGAGTTGAAAAGATAATCGTAAAAGGATTAAGGTGCTCATGTGGTACCACCAACCGTGAGCAAATTACCCAATCACCTAAGTTGCTAGTTTAATTACCCAAGCCGGTACCACCAATTCCTAGATAACCTTACCAACAATTAGTTTGCTTGACTATCGAATTAACAATTGTGCCTATGTGAAGATAATGTGGTACCACCAACCGTTATAAAACACGTTGACAAAATGACTCCTTTTATTAAAATGATATTCACTATCATACCATGAACTAGTGATAATTGCTCATAGACAAACAACCATTTGAAAATCACATATGCATCCAACTAGTACCACTAACGAAGAACACACATGCCACCAATATCATAATAATATATAAAAAGGAATTAAATCATCAAGATCTCGACACAACGATAATTGAAATCAACTCTTTGGATTAAAACATATAGCAATCACATCATTCGTCTAGTTTCCTCAAGGTGGATGATTGAATGTTTAGCCACTCATGATTAATTTAAAATAACAATCAAAATAAAAGAAGAACATGATGTACCAATCGTTCTTGAAATTGAAATTGCAAGATAATAAAATAGATACGATCTAAGTGGGTGCCCGTGAATCTTCAATGAATCGGACGAAGAAATCTACCCTTGATCCTTGAAGGAATCCCTTGGAGAGCAGCTCTTAGAAAGAATTTGGATAAATTGGGAATTAGGTTTTTGTTTTCTATTTATACCCCTTGGAAATCTGATGCAAACATCGGCCAAAAGCCCTTCAGCCCCGTCGTCCCACTGCGGCGCAGTGGGCGAGTGATGCCCCCACTGCGGCGCAGTGGATATTAACTGATCTAGGTGCTCGTTTCCACCTTGTCTGACTGCGGCGCAATGGGCCTTGGTCACCCCACTGCGGCGCAGTCTGTATGCTCCCACTGCGGCGCAGTGGGCTGGTGATGCTCCCACTGCGGCGCAGTGGCTGGTATCTCCCACTGCGGCGCAGTGGGCTGGTGATGCTCCCACTGCGGCGCAGTCCAATCCTACTGATCCAAAGACAACCTTTTCACTATGAACTTGCTGAAATTTTCTATCTTCTCAACTTTAAACAACTCTCGAACTCACAAATCAACTTCTTGGCCTCAGAAATCATCCGAAATTGCACCAAATGGACACGTAACCTGTTTAGAGCCTGAAAACACTAACAAACAACATAAATGCGCCAAATGCACACAAAATCGACTTAAAACACTTAATAAAATGGCCAATAATGATGTGGGCGATATGTATAAATTGGTCACATCAAGGCATATGTGCCAAAAGGGCAAGTAAAAGTGGTCTTCTCTTGGTCCTTGGGGTCAATGGGTATTTGGAAGTACCCGGAGAACCCATCCAAAAAGCAGAAATACTCGTTGTCGGCGAGCCGTTCGAGCATTTGATCAATAAAGGGTAAGGGAAAGTGGTCTTTGCGGGTAGCATCATTCAATCTCCGATAATCAATACATACCCTCCACCCCGTGACGGTCCTAGTGGGAACTAATTCATTTTTATCATTCAAAATTACGGTCATCCCACCCTTTTTCGGTACACAATGTACCGGACTCACCCATGGACTATCCGAGATGGGGAATATGATTCCCGCATCAAGTAACTTAATTATCTCCTTTTTGACCACATCTTTCATGTTTGGATTTAATCTTCGTTGCCTTTGCACAACCGGTTTCACATTATCAACAAATTTTATGGTGTGTTTGCAAAATTCTGGACTTATACCCGGAATATCGGAAATTTTCCATGCAAAGGCTTTTTTATGGGCCTTTAGGACGGTCATAAGTCTAGATTTCTCATCCTCCATTAATGAGGATGAGATGACAACGGGTAAAAGAGATGTACCTTCCAAATATGCATACTCAAGGTGGTCTGGAAGTGGCTTGAGTTCCAAGTCGGTAGGAGGGTTCTCTACCGAGGTTAGCACCCGTGTGCTATCACTAGTGGTGATCTCTTCAAAGGTCTCATCTTCCGGTGGAGTTTCATCAACACTTAATTCCATAATTTCCTGCATCATATCTCCAACCAATTCTTGCTCTTCTTCACTGCAAGCTAGCAATGCTTGACCTTCTTCCATATCCAAGAAATCCATGAGCTCTTTCTCTAAAGCATCTTCTTCTTCAATCACATCCAACCTGAAACAAGTTTCATTACAAGAGTAAGGATGCTTTAGTGCTCTATCCACATTAAAAACAACTCTATCATTACCAACTCCTAAGGAAATTTCCTTGGCCTTAACCCGGATGATAGCATCCGCGGTCATAAGGAATGGTCGGCCAAGAATTAGGGGGACTTTGGCGTCCGCCTCCATCTCAAGGATAACAAAATCAACTAGAAATATCATATGCCCCACCTTAATTTGCAAATTTTCCGCTATCCCCATGGGATATTGGAAAGAACGATCCGCGAGCCTAATGCTCATGCGGGTGGGAGTCAACTCTCCTAGAGATAATTTCCTATAAACCGAATAAGGCATCAAATTTATACTAGCCCCAAGATCGGCCAATGCCTCACACAAATAAGCACCAAAAGAACAAGCAATTAGAAAACTCCCTGGATCTTCCAATTTGGGAGGAATCTGATTCTGAATGATTGCTGAACATTCGACACTCATAACCGCAGTCTTAGCCTCTTCAAGCTTCTTCTTGTCACTTACAATTATTCAATCTGTGAATATAACTGTTCCTTTAGTAGATTTGCTTGTAGGTATGCCTAATTATGCAAATTTCCTTGAGGAACTTTGCATAATTAGGCATACCTACAAGCAAATCTACTAAAGGAACAGTTATATTCACAGATTGAATAAGATCAACAAATTTCTTAAAATTTTCCTTCACTTTTTCTTTCCTCAACCGTTGAGGAAATGGAATCTTTGGTTGATATGGCTTCACCGTCGGTTTCTCAGCGGGTTTGGATGGAACGGCCGGTTTCGGTACGGCTTGGTTCGGTTCCATCTCAATTTCCTCATCAACCGTCTCCTCTTCTTCATTTTCCTGCACAAGTGGAGAAGAATCATTAGATAAAGGGTTTGCAGAATCATAAGTCTTACCCGTCCTTGTAGTTATGGCATTCACTTGCTCATTTCGAGCATTTGGAGGGGTGTACTTCTGTCCCGATCCTTGACTACTTTGCCCTTGGTTATTGGATTGAGGCTTTGGATTCTGTTGAGTGTTGCTCGGTAGAGTACCGGGCTGCCTATTCGAGTTTCCTAGCCTCTCGAGTCTTCCTTCTAAATATTTGATGGTAGCTTGTTGATTCTTAGCTCCTTGATCCAACTTATGTCCTAGTCCATCCAAGCGAGTAGTCAAAGCGTCCAAAACATGAATCACCTTCTTTGACTCCTCTGCAACTTGTTCATTAGTTTCCTTTTGGGCACCAATGAACTCCTTCACTATGTCTCTTAATTCCGGATCCGAGCCTCTTTGATTGGTGAACCTACTAAACCTGTTACCACCATAACCAGAAGTGTTAGCATTAACAAAAGAAGAAGAAGGGTAAGAACTACCTGATGGCCGGTTTTGATAACCGGTATTTTGGTTGAAGTTCCCTTGATTCTGAACATAGCTAACATCTTTCACTGGTTTATCCGGGCAATCCTCCGAATAATGCAAGTCTCCACAATGCTCACACCCGTCGGCCATAACTTTAACATCTCTCTCAAAGCTCTTAAATCTAGTATCTTGACTATCAAATCTCTCATTCATTTGCTTCGAGAGAGCCTTGACTTCGGTAATGAGCTTAGAGTCCTCACTACTCTCCACCTTAGCCACGGTGGTTCTACTAGACCTCTTATCTCGATCCTCATCTCTTGTAGAAAACTCCCTAGCCATATCCTCAAGTATCTTATATCCTTCATTTGGGGAAATGTTATTGAGACTTCCCCCAAATGCATATCCGAGCTCCCTTTTTGTTTTCCTATCCAAACCATCATAGAAAATCTCAAAGCTTTCTTCGGTGCCCATACTATGTCCGGGGCAATTCCTCAACATTTCCTTGAACCTTTTCCATGCATCAACCACATCTTCACCGGGTTCTTGAAAAAAACCTCTGATTTTGTTTTCTAATTGTCTTTGAGTTCTAACCGAATAAAACTCATCAATAAAGCCTTCTCGAAGTTCGGCCCAAGTGGTAAATGAGTTTTCGGGTAACTCCTTAAACCATGAAGATGCATCTCCAATGAGAGTCATAGGAAATAGTTCTAACTTAACGGCTTCCGCTTGCCCTGTACCATACTGATACAACCTACATATCTTCTCAAACCTCTCAAGATGTGCATATGGGTCATTTCTTCTAATCCCATCAAACTTATCCTCTTCTACACTCTTGAGGTGATTTCCTTTCAAAGAGAAATCCACTGAAATATTCGGAGGGCGAATAGATGTACCCCGGTCCGCCGGTATATTCCTTCTTCTCTCCCCGTAAGGACGGGCATTAGGATCTACCGGTTGTTCATCACCCATTCTTCTACCCCTTTGTTGTTGGTTAAAATTAAGGTTGGTTCTAGGTATGACAATAGTACTCGGTTCAGGTGTTTGGATTTTCTCTTCTTCTTCTGAATCTGAATCTTCCCCACTCCCAAATACTTTACCTGCTTCTTTCAACTTATTAACCAACTGATCTTCTAAATCCTGAACGGGTGGGACACTGGTTTCGGTTTCTAAATCTATTTTGACGGGTGTGAATGGTTCCTGGCTACTTCTTGACACTAAGCGGCGTCTAACTTTCCCTGGATTAGACAAAGGGCTAAGCAAAGGTCGGCCAGAAGCTCTTGTGCTCATCAACTAACAAGAACCTGCACACTCACCACAAACAAACCGTCAACCGCACCTGTGGTATAATTGAAATAAAATAAAATACAAACTATCTGATAAAGCAATAACTTTCTCACAAATGAATGTGAAAAAGGATCGAACTACAAAATAAACAACTACTTAAAATTAAGTCCCCGGCAGCGGCGCCAAAAACTTGATGTGCAAAATCGAGTTTAAAAATTAAAACAAGAAATACCCTAAAACTGACTACTACACACTCTCGGGCAGTGGACCCGTTCGTATATAGTATAGCTAAAAAGGTAAGTCCAGGATCGAACACAGGGACAAAAACTAAGTAATTGTAGACATTAAGTAATTCTAATTATAAGGGGGTTTTGTGACCGAATTGTCACGTTGCAAAATTAGTTTATAATTAGTAATCCCAAAGGATTAATCGCAAAGAGAATTTGTTTAAAACAATAATTTAAAAGCATCCATCTTGACTTTGCTCAACAATACGCTCAGATTGCACATAAATGAAGTTCAAACCCAAATTAGTTGATTAAATAACCGAGACTCAAACAAAGCACCAACCCCGTACCCGTCAAGTTGAAAACATCATTTGACTCTCTTGCTTAAACTAGTTTCGTTACAAAGACCGGTACCCCAAGACATCTTTTATAACTTCCCTAATCAAACAATTGGTTTGGTTATTGAGATAACAATTATACCTATCGATTGTACCCAACCGTTAACACATTTCTTCCTATTATCATGAACGATTATCTACCGTACCCGTCATAGACCCAATCGTTTGTACCCAAACAATCAAAATGAAATATATGTAATCAATAACTACCATTAAATACACACATAAATCACCAATCAATTCAAGATAAATAATAAGGAAGAAATACGCTAAGATCTCGATATAACGTTAAATGAAATCAACATTGAATTAATAAAATTGTGCAATCTTTACATAATGTCTCACTCCATAAAGATGGATGATGAAGTGATTAGCCACTCATATTAAAAGAAGAATAACAATTGAAATAAAAAGAATTCATTGTTACCTAATGATAATAATTGAAAGCTATGAACGTAATCGATCAAATCGTGTTTGAAAGCCTAGAAATTGATTAAGATCTGAAAAATCTCCAAACTAGGGTTCTTCACACGGCTGCTAAAAAGAGAGGAGGAAGTTTTTTGCATATTTTTCAAGCTATTTATATCGATCCCAAAAGCTGCCAGATTCGCGCCCAGTTGCGGCGCAACTTATCTCTCTGCTTCTGGGTTGCGGCGCAACCAAGAGTTGCGGCGCAACTCGCCTTTGACTTGCGTTGACCATTGACTTATGTTGACTCGTGGCTGGCCAGGAAGGAAAGGAGTTGCGGCGCAACTTATTCTTCTGGAATTGGGTTGCGACGCAATGAGAGTTGCGGCGCAATTGACCCTTTTCTGCATTGACTTTAGTTGACTTCCTGCAATCTTCACCCAAATGCTTCCGAAATCTTCCGTTAGCACTTGATTCTCCTCAACAATGTCGTTTTCTCCAGATTTGCGCTTAAATACCTGTCAGTACCCTGAAACACTAACAAATACCATAAACGCACCAAATGTATACAAAAACGACTCATAAACCATGCAAAATCAACTAAATACGTTATGGGAAATGGGTATAAAATACGACATATCAACACCTTACCAGTTTTGTACTCAACATATTTTAAAATCAACTTGTTAGAGTCAGACTTGGTGTTACTTGAAATAGACTCAGATTTTGCTTGTGACTCATTTCCTAGAGAACCAGACTTCTTACTCTTTAAAAGCTTAATTTTCTCTTTAGGAACACTGTGATCTCTATCCTTTCTTTTATTTCTCTTTGAACTATTCTTGTTTGTTTTATTCTTTGAATCTGACACAGATTGGGTGATGGTCAGCTTGGACAAGTCAAGACTTTCTTCAGGTTTTAACTCAACAACCTGATCAGCTTCAGACACAGCTTCAGCAATGGTCTGACCCATAGTTTCAGGATCTTTAAACCCAATACCAGATTTCTGAACCAACTTAATTGGTTTAGAAATAGTCTCTTTGGTTTGGACTTTGGGTGGTGAAGGAGGCTGATAACAAGGCTCCATAGCACATACTTCAGCTATGGCTATGGCCCTATCATAATGACCATCAAAGATAGCTTGGATCTGATGAGGTATTTGTTCATTCACACATTTAGCAACTCTTTTAGAGCTTATACACCATGTTTCAGTAATCTGTTTTACCTTTAAAAACTTTTCTTCTGCAGTTTTATCTTCTTTAATCAAAATGGAGTTTAATTGCTTTTGAGCTTTAACTTCAGATTCTAGTTTTTCAATTGTGTGACTCTTAGAGCTGTTATCAAGTTTCAAAATGTGTATTTCCTTTTTGAGTTCTTGATTAAAATGTTTTTGCAGTAACACCTCATCACCAAGTTTGTTCAGTCTGGACAGTTTCTCATTATCAGACAGATTGGAAAAAGAAATTACCTCAGGTGGAGCAGTCTGACTGGTGGATGCCTGGTGAGCTGACTCAGATTGCTGTTGTATTTTTACCAGATCTTCAGCAAATCTTTGAGTAGCTTCTTTAGCCATGAAACACTTGCATCTTTGTACAGCTCATCATCAGATGATGTGGCACTTTCAGCCCAGTCTTTGGCCACCAGACTCTTCTCATTTTTGTTCACCTTCTCAGTCAGCTCAGCTACTTGTGCTTTCAAGGCTTTGTACTTAGTCTTGAGCTTAGAGTATTTTTCACCTCTTCCACCTTTGGCTGGCACAGCTTGAGCAGTTTCTTTGGATCTGCAATCTCCAGCCATATGTCCAGTCTTGCCACACTTGTAACAAGTGACCTTGGACATATCAAATGGCTTCTTGGCTTTATCAGCTTGGCCACCTCTTCCTTTTCCTTTAAACTTGTTAACGGATCTCCTTCTGATCCTTTCACCCAACATAGCTACTTCATTAGCTAGTTCATCACCATCAGATTCTTCACACTCAGATTTAGCACAAACAGAGTTAGGATTTGACATTACAGGAATATCATCATTAACACAAGGAATGATCTCATTACTAATTGAACTAGGGTGTTCAGTCATAGAAGCAACAAGTGCAGCAGCAGGCTGACTATAAGAATCACCCATAGCAATTAACTTTTCAGCCTCTGAACATTCTTGGTTATGAAGCAAACCAAAAAGTCCAGGGAGATCAAGATCATGATAAACAGAACTTAATTTAACAGAAGAAATATAGTTGTTCCATTTAGGTGGTAATGAATCAAGAAATTTGCTCTTTAAAACCTTATTTTTCTTATTAATTCCAACAGCAGCTAAATCATTTACCAAAGCATTAAAGCGGGTATGAGTGTCAGTCAAGGATTCATTTCTCAAAGAGAAAAATCTCTCATACCTCCTGGTCAATGTAGTAATTGTGGATTCCATGGAGGTAGAGCAACCCTCAAACATAACAGTCAAAGTACCCCATATTTTCTTTGCTGTTGAACACATTTTAATTGAATGGTAAAGGTATTTGGGCACAGCTTGGACAATGAAATTTCTAGCCTTCACATCCAAGTTTGCCAACCTCCTATCCTCATCCCCCAATCTGCCTTGTCCTTAACAATAGATTTGACTGTGGCAGGAATGGTTGGTTGACCTTCCCTGACCACAGCTTCTACCACAATGGTTTGTGTAGGAACATAAGGACCATCCGTTAGGATGTCAGGCATATTGTTATCGATGGATTCAAGGAACAAAGACATTCTACCTTTCCACCCACTGAAATCATCTTTGTCAAACATGGGTGGTCGGGTTGAAGAACCATTATCAATATAAGATGACATATTGCTTTACTATAAATGAAAATATGTAAGGATCAAGTCAAGTTAATTCTCAACCTGGCTCTGATACCAATTGATACGTCCCACGGTGTATCAATATACCAAAGTATATTGAACACAGAACAGTTGTAGAGGGGGGTGAATACAACTTTTTGTTAGACCTAGTTCACCTGGAACTGTCCAGTCACCAGTTTACACTTGCCAGTCACCAGTTTACACTTGCCAGTCACCAGTTGCATCTGGAGACCAGTGAAACTGGTGACCAAGAAGATTTGTTCAGAAATATATTGAAGTCCAGTTGCACCGTACAGTCAACACAATTGAAGACTTTCTCTAGTTGAGAACTGACCAGTTGAAGAATCATTCCAGTTGAAGTCGAAGACAACAAATGGAAGATAGAGAATGGCAATGGCAGCGAAGCCCAGTTGGCATTCTAGTCAGTTACAAACTGGAGACCATCAGTGGAAAGCCCTTACAAAGCTTTACACTGATAACGAGGAATTGACTTGTATGCTTTATGTACCTTTACCCGGATAATAAGCCTTATCTTATTATTTAAGTAATAAAAGGTACATAAAGGTGGTTGTGTAAAGTTGCTTTATCATACAACTTTACACTGCTTTTTAAGGAATTAAATGCTATTCTTTAAATGCTCTCAACCACATTTGTACGGCCAAAGTTAACATCCCAATGTTAACTTTGCCTATAAATACAAGTCATTGTACAACAAGAATATTTAACTGAAAACACACTTCAGACTTCTTCGAATACTCTTCGATAGATTTCACACTTTGCAAACCTGCAATATTCTTGGTGAACTTGTGCAATATTCTCTCAATCGCTAAAAGGAATATTTCACAACTTTAAGTGTTTCGATTGTCTTGAAAAATTCCGAGTGTAGATCAATTGTATTTCATAGGTTGTTAGGATATTTACATTCTTTGTATTATCTTGGTTCCGCAACAACCTTGTAATTTGTTTAACATCAATAAATAAATTACACATTGAAAATTACATATTGTCTCATCAAGTTACTTTACAAGTTATTTATATTATTGCATTGTTCTTTACTTATTGTCATTTACATAAGTAATCTATCTAGAACTTGGTATATACACACTGCAACTGGTCGTCTCCAGTTCAGTGCATATATTGCAAAGTAACTCCACCATCGACATAGAGGTGTCTTCAGTAGTACCATCTATTGAGTTGGGACTTACACTTTTCACAATCTTTACAAACTTTTAACACAAAACGTTTTAAGATTCAGTTTATGAATATCAAGCAAGTAAGTAAAGACCAGGAATCATTAAAACAGTAAAGCAGTAAAGAAATAAAAACATTCTTGAATACAGATTGTTATTTTCAAATGTAATCCTTTATTAAGAAATAATCTATACAAAGAATTACAGGGTTGTTGCGGAATAAAGATAGCCTATAGATATCTAAACAACCCTATGAAATGACAAACAACAATCAATAAGTTTCAGCTCAAGAGAATCAGCCCAAGCTGATCTCGTACAGACTAAGTTGTGTGTAAGAGCAGAGAAACTTGTGTGAAGAATGATTCTCAGGAAATGCCACACATATGCAATCCATGAATGAGGATTTTATAGGCACAAGCGCTCCTTCATTAGGTGTCCGTTGCAGCTACGTGTTCTTCAATCAGTGGTTGATGAAGGAATAATCAATCGTGCCTTTCATGGTACTTGTGGACCCCCACGTACTGACGCACATTCTTCATCTACCAATAGGAGTATGGACACGCATATGTAAAACAACCACCAACCTGGATCCTAGGAATCTTCCTAGTCACGTCATTTGTCCTTATCTTCAATCCAGGTTGTTATCTTCACTTGATTGTTAGACACATATTGGGCCGTTTGTCAAGGCACCAATCTGCCTAAGTGTTTCCAAGCTGACTGCTAATCCCAAGCTGTCTTCCACTAACAACTTGGTCTTCTATCTTCAATCCTCCTCTTCGACTTGGACTGAATGCTAATACTTTGTTGATGCAGCTTGAATAACACTTGCTTCCATAAGATATTACAATTATAAGTATGAAGCATGATCTGGGTCAGAGACAGATCGTAAGCTGTGTCAGCTTAGTCTGACCCAGATCAGATTACAAGAACCAAAGATTACTAAGTATTTATATGTCAGATTTGTCATCATTAAATTTACAGTTAACATTGGGACTCAACACAAACCATGAGAGATGGAGTCCTGTAGGTTTAAACCGAAGAAAATAAACCCGAGAATGTGGAGAATGAAGCCCTCCACAAGGCAGATTTAATGTTTGAAATAAACGATTAGGGGATTCGCTACATGAAGGAAAGAGCTTGGGTTCCTAAGGTTAATGGTCTAAGAGGAATTCTTAAACTATCTCATACTTTTAGATACTTGGTCCATCCCAGCGTCGACAAGATGTATCATGATTTGAAAGACTATTATTGGTGGGCGAGAATGAATATAAACGTTTCCACATAATGAATATAAACGTTGCCACATATGTTTTAAAATGTTTAAATTGCGCAATAGTCAAGGCCGAACATTAGAAACCATTCGGATTACTACAAGAACCACATATTACATTAGAAATGAAAGGATTACTACAACAACCGAAGATTCCCGAGTGAAAGGAGTCATTTGGGTCTTTGTTGAGTGCTTGCCCAAGTCTACTCATTTTCTTGCTAACCGCCAATAGGATGGCCAAAAATATATATTGATGTTTTTTTTGTCTCCCATGGTATACCTTCATCTATCATTTTTGACCGAGACAGTCGATTCACCTCTTGCTTTTGGAAACTATTACGGGAGGCGTTCGGTACTCAACTAAACGCGAGTACGGCTTACCACCTTCAAACCAATGGGCAAAATGAACTAACCATTCAAACCTTTGCAGACATGCTTCGATGTGTGTAATCAATTTCAAGAGTGGTTAGGATGCTCATCTACTATTGGTAGAATTCTCTTACAACAAATGCTACCACTGTAATATCAAATGTGCGTATTTTAGGTTGTTGGATGGACAAAAGTCTAGAATCAAACGAAGTTCCTGATACATTAGGCTATTTAAAATCATGAATGAATTGATTTGTGCGGTGCACATACATTCCATGCGGCGCACAAATGGTCAAATGGTGTTTTGTGCGGCGCACAGAATTTTCATGCGGCGCACAAATAGTCAAATGGTGTTTTGTGCGGCGCACAGATTTTGTGCGGCGCACAAATAGGTCCAGATTGTTTTGTGCGGTGCACAAACATTCCATTGCGGCGCACAATGGTCAAATGGTGTTTTGTGCGGCGCAAGGAATGGGTTTGTGCGGCGCACAAGCCTTTTGTGCGGCGCATAAAAGCAAGTTTTGAAAGATTGGTTTCAGGTGGGAGCCCGTTATGCGGCGCACAGAACTTCTGTGCGGCGCACAAACGGCTTGCTCAGAAAGTTTGTGCGACGCACAAGCCTTTTGTGCGGCGCATAAAAGCAAGTTTTGAAAGATTGGTTTCAGGTGGGAGCCCGTTATGCGGCGCACAGAACTTCTGTGCGGCGCACAAGGCTTTTGTGCGGCGCATAAAAGCAAGTTTTGAAAGATTGGTTTCAGGTGGGAGCCCGTTATGCGGCGCACAGAACTTCTGTGCGGCGCACAAAGAATTTTCATGCGGCGCACAAATGGTCCATGTTTTGTGCGGCGCACAATGGTCAAATGGTGTTTTGTGCGGCGCACAAGGCATGGGTTTTGTGCGGCGCACAAGGCTTTTGTGCGGCGCATAAAAGCAAGTTTTGAAAGATGGTTTCAGGTGGGTGGTTATGCGGCGCACAAGCCTTTTGTGCGGCGCATAAAAGCAAGTTTTGAAAGATTGGTTTCAGGTGGGAGCCCGTTATGCGGCGCACAGAACTTCTGTGCGGCGCACAAACGGCTTGCTCAGAAATTTGGTTAGTTTCTGTGACGAATTTGATTGATTTGTGCGGTGCACATACATTCCATGCGGCGCACAAATGGTCAAATGGTGTTTTGTGCGGCGCACAGAATTTTCATGCGGCGCACAAATAGGTCCAGATTGGTACTTAAGTTTCGTTTAGCTTATAGATCGATCTTATACTCATTATAGGTAGTCGGGAGCACTTAGCAAGCACCGTGAGACACTTGTAACTGGTTGGTAAGCTGTACCAAGGTAAGATAACATCTTTTGTCACCTGTTGGTACAACAAAATACGTTTTCATAAGTTAAACCTTCCAATTGAATACGAATGCACGTTTTATGTTTATGGGTGACTATGGGAGGTTGCAAAGGGACATTATACTTACTATTTATGATGTATAACATGCTTATGCAGGTTGTAAAGGTATGAGGTAAGTATATATGTATGAAATGATGAGATGATTATGTTATGTGACTATGAAATGATGAAATGTTATGCTATATGATTGCATGTGTGGCTTGATCACCTAGTCACTAGTCCTTTGATTAGGATTTCCATGTTCACGTGCACGTTAAGGGCCCTAAAGTAAAAGATGTTATGTGATTAGCTTAGGTGAAAGTGTAACCTAAACTAATACAAAGATTAAAGTCTCGAGCAATATGTAAAGTCTTGTGTTAAGCTTAACCCGTGCTAGCTCTTCGGGGCTGGTGCGTACGTGGTCACGTGGTTTGGGAATCATGATACCTCCCGTGGTATAGTTACGTTTGAGTATTCCGGGTGGAGTAACTAACCACCAATGCGTAAAGGTATAAACGGTTTATTCAGTTGGAAATGACTTTGTCTTTCCTTAACGACGCAGATGGACCACCTTATGGTTTACCCATCATGTCGGGTGTGAGGACTCCATGTATGGTCTATGACCGCCTACACAACCCCACATCCCTATGTAAGTGGCATAAGTCACTTAGCCTACGTCTAGGCAAATAAATAAAGAAAAGAAAGAAAGATAAAGAAAGTAAAGCTAGGCACAATTAGGAATACGATGATCCTAATGTGTTATGTTATGATTGTATGTGATATTAACATTAAAAGATGACTTTGTTAATATATATGAATTGGCAAATGTTTTCAAATTCGTGTTATCTTACTTAGCTAATTTATTAGCTAACACTTGTTCTTTGAAAATGTTGTGCCTTCAGGATAATCAAGTTTGAGCTAGGTGAGGATTAGCTTGGTGAGACTTGGGTAGAACGAATAAAGAAGCTTAGCAAAGACATTAAACGCTTAGACTTCCTTTAGTCTTATGTTTGGCTATTTTGCTTATGTTTCAGATTTGTAATGATGGGCATTTATGTTGGTGCCAAAGCTTGGATTTACTTTTATTGTTTTGATGATGCTAGTAGTAACACCAATTTTTAAAGGTACCATCCGTTACGGATGGGGCAGATTTTAGAAGTGATCCTTTCCGCTTATTTTAAACGCCGTTAGGCAAAGGTTTTGAAAATCCAAGTTTTTAAACGACGGGTGTTACAAGTTGGTATCAGAGAAATGGTTTAAGTGAACCAAAATTCGACCAAGACCTTAGGATTTTGGACTTAAACCGTACCAGAAATGATAGGCTTAAGTAGTAATGCTTTAGCTTTATGATGAAAATGCTTTTAGGACGGGCTGGGATGAGTGTGAGTGTAGGTTTATGGCTTATATATGATTATGTTATGCTTGTGTAATTAAGTAGGCCTAACCTTACTTTGTTCTCACTCGATTCATCTCTAACATTCGTCACTAAATTGTAGAAAGATGGTTAATACCCGTGCTAACAGTCAAAGAGATGGAGCTAATGCTAGCGATGCTCCGGCTAATCAAAATGGGGCTGGAAATGGTGTTAACCAAAGGCCTCCTCGAAGGCCACTTCCGGGTGCACAACCCACAAGGTCAGAAATTGAGAGGGCTAACCCAGTGATTGAACAAGTTCCTACCCGAGCTGAAATGCATGAAGAGTTGCGGGCTATTCGAGCTCTTTTGTTAAGGAATGAAGAAGAGTTGGCTCAATTGAGAGCTGAAAAGGAAGCTAGCTTGCAACGGGATGAGCATACTGATGGAAACTATTCCAACCGCTCAAACCGTACCGAGCCATCAATGGTAAGGTCACAGGTTGCTCCTGAAAATGTTGTTGCTAATGTGAGTGGTGTTGATAATGTGGTGGAGCCTCGTGTTGTGGTTGCTCCTCGAGCTAATAAGTTTAAGTATGAGAGTTTTCAGAAGTGTAGAGCAAAGGTATTTGATGGTACTCAAGATGCTGTACGTGCCATGGAATGGCTGGATGATATCGAGGTTGTGTTTGCTTCGTGTTATTGCCCTGAGGATATGAAGGTATTGTGTGCTTCCCGTATGTTAAAGAAGAATGCTCGAAATTGGTGGAGGGCTGCTACTGTTTCTTTGACCCCCGAGGTACTAGCTGCTATGCCTTGGGGTACATTTAAGGAGAAGTTTTTGGAAGAATATGTGGGTACTCGTGAGTTGAGGTTGATTGAGAAGGAATTCAGAGCTTTAACCGCTAAGCCCGGTGCCATAACTGAGTATGCTCACTCATTTATGGAAAAGCTTAAGTTTGTTGGTCACTTGGTTCGTAGAGATGTGGATCAGGTTGAAGCTTACTGTGATGGTCTTCCCGCTAGCTATCGTGGCCTTTGTAGACAACATACTACATTGTCTGCTGCGATTAAGGAGTCCAAGAGGTTGGATGATGACTTCAAGGGTGAAAAGGCTGTAGTGAAAGCTAATGATGATAAGCAATCAGGTTCAAAAAGGAAGCATGATGGGTCAAATGGATCGAATAGGAAGTTCAAGAAAGGTTCATCTTCAAGGGGTGGGGGCAGCAACTATGCAAAGCCAAAGAATTGGTGTTGTACTTGTAAGGCGCCTCATTCGGGTCCATGTTCAGATAAGACCCGAAGGTGTGATACTTGTGGTGGTATGGGTCATCCTGCTTCAGAATGCAAAGACAAGCCAAAGTGTTACCGGTGTCACCAAACCGGTCATTTCATCAAGGATTGCCCACAAGGAAAAGATGATGGAAAGAAGACGGCTATCCAAAAGCCTAAAGCTCGAGCCTTTCAGCTGACAGTTGAAGCTGCCAAGGAGAACGATGAGGTAGTAAGCGGTACATTTCTTGTTAACTCAAAACCTGCTTCTGTTCTTTTTGATTCGGGTGCAAATAAGTCTTTTGTGTCCACTTTATTTGCTCCTAAGCTTGATAGGGTCACTACTCCCCTTGATTGTTCTATAGAGGTTGAAATTGCTAACGGTACCATTAGTGACATTCAGGAAGGTTATGATGATTGTTCTATTGAGATTGAAGGTCGCTCTTTTCCGGTTCAGTTATTGCCTACTACTCTAGCCGGTTTTGATATAGTGATAGGTATGGATTGGTTGTCTCAAAATGATGCTACCATTATATGTTCTCAAAAGATCGTGCGTTTCGCTACTCCGGATGGTAAGGTCATTTCCGTTTATGGAGATAAGAAGAAAGGGAGCATAAAGATCATTAATTTGATGAAGGCTCTCAATTGCATTCGACATAACAAGAATCACTTTCTTGCTTATGTTATCGATACACGAAAGGAGAAGTCTCCTATCTCTAATGTTGAAGTAGTTTCTGAATTTTCTGATGTTTTTCCGGATGATCTTCCCGGTATTCCTCCCGACCGAGAGGTCACTTTTTAAATTGATCTTGTACTCGGTGCTACTTTTGTTGCAAAAGCACCATATCGTTTAGCTCCTACAGAAATGAAAGAGTTAATGTCTCAGCTTCAAGAGCTACTCGACAAAGGTTTCATACAACCAAGTTCCTCGCCTTGGGGAGCTCCGGTTCTCTTTGTCAAGAAGAAAGACGGTTCTATGCGCATGTGCATAGACTACCGTGAGCTGAATAAGCGAACGGTTAAGAATAAGTATCCTCTCCCGCGTATAGATGATCTTTTTGATCAGCTCCATGGTGCTTCTTACTTCTCTAAGATTGATTTACGGTCTGGCTATCATCAATTAAAAGTCAAAAAGGAAGATGTGGCCAAGACAGCTTTTCGTACACGTTATGGGCACTATGAGTTTCTTGTCATGCCATTTGGGTTGACAAATGCTCCAGCCGCTTTTATGGATTTAATGAATCGGGTATGTCGCCCATTCTTAGATTATTTTGTGATTGTCTTTATTGACGATATTCTGATTTATTCAAAGTCTGAAGCCGAGCACCGTGAGCACTTAAGAGCCGTTCTTGAGGTTTTTAGGGAGAAAAAGTTATATGCAAAGTTCTCCAAGTGTGAATTCTGGCTTTGAGAAGTTCAATTTCTCGGGCATGTTATCTCTTCTGAGGGTATTAAAGTTGATCCTGCCAAGATTGAAGCTGTATCTAAATGGGAACAGCCAAAGACACCCACGAAGATTAAGAGTTTTCTCGGTTTAGCGGGCTATTATAGAAGGTTTATTCAAGATTTCTCCCGAATAGCTAAGCCAATGACTGAATTGACAAAGAAAGGAGTAAAGTTTGTATGGACGGAAGCTCAAGAAAAGGCCTTTCAAACGCTTAAGACAAAGTTATGTGAAGCTCCTGTCCTAGCCTTACCCGAAGGTACTGATGATCTTGTTGTATATAGTGATGCTTCAATTTCAGGTTTGGGTTGTGTCCTTATGCAAAGGGACAAAGTTATTGCATATGCTTCACGTCAGTTGAAGCCTCATGAAAAGAATTACCCGACCCATGATCTTGAATTGGCTGCAGTAGTTTTTGCTTTGAAGTTGTGGAGGCATTACTTATATGGCACCAAGTGTACCTTGTACACGGATCATAAGAGTTTGCAATATGTGTTCTCAGAGAAGGAAATGAATGTAAGACAAAGGAGATGGATGGAACTTCTGAAAGATTATGATTGTGAGATTAAGTACCACCCCGGTAAAGCCAATGTGGTGGCGGATGCATTAAGTAGGAAAGTGCAGAACTTTTCTTGTAAATTGATGAGCATGGTTGTTCAAGCAAAGTCGGGGTTACTTGACGGTATCAAGGAAGCTCAAGTTAAGGCTTTAATGAAGGATAATATAGATAAGGAAAGCATTGGGAAGAAGAAAAGACTTGTGATGGAGACGAACAGCCGTGGATTTAAGACATATAAGGGTCGAATTTGGGTACCATTGCTTGGTGGTAATCGAGAGTTGATCCTTGAAGAAGCTCATAGGTCAAGATATTCAGTTCATCCTGGTATTACCAAGATGTATGCAGATTTGAAGCCCATCTATTGGTGGCCAAACATTAAGGGAAAAGTTGCTCATTTTGTTGAAAGATGTTTGACTTGTGCACGTGTGAAAGCTGATCACAAAAAGCCATATGGAATGTTGCATCAATTGGAGATTCCGGAATGGAAATGGGACCATATTACTATGGATTTTGTGACTAAGCTACCAAGAACACCGAAGGGAAATGACATGGTATGGGTTATTGTGGATAGATTGACAAAGAGTGCTCATTTCTTGGCAACAAGACAGGATGTACCACTAACTAAGATGGCAAAGTTGTATGTAGATGAGATCGTAGCAAAGCATGGTGTTCCTTTATCCATTGTTTCAGACCGAGACACGAGATTTGTGTCCAACTTTTGGAAGGGTCTTCAGCGAGAATTAGGTACTAGAGTGAACTTGAGCACCGCCTATCACCCTCAAACTGATGGGCAAAGTGAAAGGACCATACAAACATTGGAAGACATGTTGAGAGCTTGTGTATTAGAGTATGGTGGAGCATGGGATGAACACTTGAAATTGATTGAATTCACTTATAATAACAGTCACCATGCAAGTATTGGAATGCCACCATTTGAAATGCTTTATGGTAGGAGATGTAGGACTCCGAGTTGTTGGATGGAACCCGGTGAAAAGCAGTTTACGGGTCCTGAAATCATTGAAATCTCAGCTGAAAAAGTTAATGTGGCAAAAGAAGCACTTCGTGTGGCTAGAGAACGACAAAAGACTTATGCCGACAAGAAAAGGAAGCCGATTGAGTTTCAAGTTGGTGATTTGGTAATGCTGAAAGTTTCTCCATGGAAAGGAGTGATTCGTTTTGGAAAGAAAGGAAAGCTAAGTCCACGTTTCATTGGACCTTTCAAGATTCTGAAACGTATCAAGGATGTAGCATATCAATTGGAATTACCCCCAGAATTGGATGGAATTCACCACACATTTCATGTTTCGTATTTGAGGAAGTGTTTGGCCGATGAGTCTAGTGTTATTCCAATTGAGGATGTGAGCATTGATCCGCAGAAAAGAATAGTGGACGAACCAGTAGCAATACTCAGAAGAAAGCAAAAGAAACTCCGCAGAAAGGTGATTGATCTCGTGTTGATTAAATGGAAGCATAATCATGGTGAAAGTTTAACTTGGGAGACCGAGTCCGTGATGAAAGAGAAGTATCCAGATCTGTTCACTTCTGAGGAGATTCCGAGGACGGAATCCTCTTAAGGGGGAGGTAATTGTAACATCCCAAACGTTTTATGTTTGACTATTTGACTTTCCGTTAGTTAACGTTAGGTCCATTATGTTTATGTGCCCTATATGGGATTATGTGATTAAATGCTTAGGTGTTTAATATGAAATGATAAGTATGATGATTAACGAAAGTAAAGTTAAGTAATAAGGTGCTTGTTAGTATGTTAAGACTCCCGGTAGAAAGTTAAGCTAAGAACGTTAAGTTGAAGAGTTGAGGGGTCCTAAGTGTAAGTTTGAGTTTGATGGCCAGGGGTTAGGGAGCAATTAGGCAGCCCTAATTGTCACAAAACACCTGCTCTTGTGTGTGTGAAACCCTTCAGCCGATCCCCTCCTATTCCAAGACAAGTTTCCCTCAAGATTCAATCGTTTTGTGCCGTTTCGATCAAGTTTTGATTAGATCTTGAATCCCCTAAGTCATCTACAGGTAATATAGGTAATATTATCTCTGAAATCTGATCTTATGAGTCATAGTGAGTTTTCAATCCAGGCCATGGGGTTTGGGTTGGGTTATTTGAATAAACGTTTATCGATTTCATGTTATTCGGGTGATTGAATGGTTGATTCATGTTGTAAAGGATTAAAGGTGTGATTGATGGATTTGAGTCAGTAAAAGTATTGTCAAAAAGGTTAATTTTATGTCCCCAGGTCGAATTAATGATTGGTGTTCGTATGGGTTTCGATTTAAAGATTAAAAAGTTGGATTTTGGTCGAACTGGGTGTTATGCGGCGCACAAGCCTTTTGTGCGGCGCATAAAAGCAAGTTTTGAAAGATTGGTTTCAGGTGGGAGCCCGTTATGCGGCGCACAGAACTTCTGTGCGGCGCACAAACGGCTTGCTCAGAAATTTGGTTAGTTTCTGTGACGAATTTGATTGATTTGTGCGGTGCACATACATTCCATGCGGCGCACAAATGGTCAAATGGTGTTTTGTGCGGCGAACGGGATTTTCATGCGGCGCACAAATAGGTCCAGATTGGTACTTAAGTTTCGTTTAGCTTATAGATCGATCTTATACTCATTATAGGTAGTCGGGAGCACTTAGCAAGCACCGTGAGACACTTGTAACTGGTTGGTAAGCTGTACCAAGGTAAGATAACATCTTTTGTCACCTGTTGGTACAACAAAATACGTTTTCATAAGTTAAACCTTCCAATTGAATACGAATGCACGTTTTATGTTTATGGGTGAATATGGGAGGTTGCAAAGGGACATTATACTTACTATTTATGATGTATAACATGCTTATGCAGGTTGTAAAGGTATGAGGTAAGTATATACGTATGAAATGATGAGATGATTATGTTATGTGACTATGAAATGATGAAATGTTATGCTATATGATTGCATGAGTGGCTTGATCACCTAGTCACTAGTCCTTTGATTAGGATTGCCATGTTCACATGCACGTTAAGGGCCCTAAAGTAAAAGATGGTATGTGATTAGCTTAGGTGAAAGTGTAACCTAAACTAATACAAAGATTAAAGTCTCGAGCAATATGTAAAGTCTTGTGTTAAGCTTAACCCGTGCTAGCTCTTCGGGGCTGGTGCGTACGTGGTCACGTGGTTTGGGAATCATGATACCTCCCGTGGCATAGTTACGTTTGAGTATTCCGGGTGGAGTAACTAACCACCAATGCGTAAAGGTATAAACGGTTTATTCAGTTGGAAATGACTTTGTCTTTCCTTAACGACGCAGATGGACCACCTTATGGTTTACCCATCATGTCGGGTGTGAGGACTCGATGTATGGTCTATGACCGCCTACACACAACCCCACATCCCTATGTAAGTGGCATAAGTCACTTAGCCTACGTCTAGGCAAATAAATAAAGAAAAGAAAGAAAGATAAAGAAAGTAAAGCTAGGCACAATTAGGAATACGATGATCCTAATGTGTTATGTTATGATTGTATGTGATATTAACATTAAAAGATGACTTTGTTAATATATTATGAATTGGCAAATGTTTTCAAATTCGTGTTATCTTACTTAGCTAATTTATTAGCTAACACTTGTTTTTTGAAAATGTTGTGGCTTCAGGATAATCAAGTTTGAGCTAGGCGAGGATTAGCTTGGTGAGACTTGGGTAGAACAAATAAAGAAGCTTAGCAAAGACATTAAACGCTTAGACTTCCTTTAGTCTTATGTTTGGCTATTTTGCTTATGTTTCAGATTTGTAATGATGGGCATTTATGTTGGTGCCAAAGCTTGGATTTACTTTTATTGTTTTGATGATGCTAGTAGTAACACCAATTTTTAAAGGTACCATCCGTTACGAATGGGGCAGATTTTAGAAGTGCTCCTTTCCACTTATTTTAAACGCCGTTAGGCAAAGGTTTTAAAAATCCAAGTTTTTAAACGACGGGTGTTATATTGAATGAATCGGCCCCACAAACTTGAGCTACCAAACTAATCAATGTCCGTAACTTTTCACGTGTCGAATCTTAAGAAGAACTTAACTAATGAATCTTTAATCGTTTCTTTTGACGAGATACAAGTCAACCATTCTTTTCAATTTGTTGAGGAACCAACTGAAATCATTGACTGGGACTTAGCACTTTCAGTTTTATCCTATTTATGTTTAACTTTTAGCTATTTAGACGATGTCCATTTGAATGCCCAAAAACTTGATACAAACTACGAGAACCTACTATATGTACATTTCATGACAATTATAAAACTCAAACAAAAGTTAGGCTATTTAAAATCATTGAACGAATCTGTCGCGCTACTTACAAACTTGAGCCACTGAACTAATAAATGTCCATAAGTTTTTACGTGTCGAATCTTAATAAGAGTTTAACTAATGAATCTTTAATCGTTCCTTTAGACGAGATACAAGTCAACGCTTCTTTAAAATTTGTTGAGGAACCAACTGAAATCCTTGACTTTGGGGATTTAGCACTTTTAGTTTTATCCTATTTATGTTTAACTTTTAGCTATTTAGACGATGTCCATTTGAATGCCCAAAAACTTGATACAAACTACGAGAACCTACTATATGTACATTTCATGACAATTATAAAACTCAAACAAAAGTTAGGCTATTTAAAATCATTGAACGAATCTGTCGCGCTACTTACAAACTTGAGCCACTGAACTAATAAATGTCCATAAGTTTTTACGTGTCGAATCTTAATAAGAGTTTAACTAATGAATCTTTAATCGTTCCTTTAGACGAGATACAAGTCAACGCTTCTTTAAAATTTGTTGAGGAACCAACTGAAATCCTTGACTTTGGGGATTTAGCACTTTTAGTTTTATCCTATTTATGTTTAACTTTTAACTATTTAGACGATGTCCATTTGAATGCCCAAAAACTTGATACAAACTACGAGAACCTACTATATGTACATTTCATGACAATTATAAAACTCAAACAAAAGTTAGGCTATTTAAAATCATTGAACGAATCTGTCGCGCTACTTACAAACTTGAGCCACTGAACTAATAAATGTCCATAAGTTTTTACGTGTCGAATCTTAATAAGAGTTTAACTAATGAATCTTTAATCGTTCCTTTAGACGAGATACAAGTCAACGCTTCTTTAAAATTTGTTGAGGAACCAACTGAAATCCTTGACTTTGGGGATTTAGCACTTTTAGTTTTATCCTATTTATGTTTAACTTTTAACTATTTAGACGATGTCCATTTGAATGCCCAAAAACTTGATACAAACTACGAGAACCTACTATATGTACATTTCATGACAATTATAAAACTCAAACAAAAGTTAGGCTATTTAAAATCATTGAACGAATCTGTCGCGCTACTTACAAACTTGAGCCACTGAACTAATAAATGTCCATAAGTTTTTACGTGTCGAATCTTAATAAGAGTTTAACTAATGAATCTTTAATCGTTCCTTTAGACGAGATACAAGTCAACGCTTCTTTAAAATTTGTTGAGGAACCAACTGAAATCCTTGACTTTGGGGATTTAGCACTTTTAGTTTTATCCTATTTATGTTTAACTTTTAGCTATTTAGACGATGTCCATTTGAATGCCCAAAAACTTGATACAAACTACGAGAACCTACTATATGTACATTTCATGACAATTATAAAACTCAAACAAAAGTTAGGCTATTTAAAATCATTGAACGAATCTGTCGCGCTACTTACAAACTTGAGCCACTGAACTAATAAATGTCCATAAGTTTTTACGTGTCGAATCTTAATAAGAGTTTAACTAATGAATCTTTAATCGTTCCTTTAGACGAGATACAAGTCAACGCTTCTTTAAAATTTGTTGAGGAACCAACTGAAATCCTTGACTTTGGGGATTTAGCACTTTTAGTTTTATCCTATTTATGTTTAACTTTTAGCTATTTAGACGATGTCCATTTGAATGCCCAAAAACTTGATACAAACTACGAGAACCTACTATATGTACATTTCATGACAATTATAAAACTCAAACAAAAGTTAGGCTATTTAAAATCATTGAACGAATCTGTCGCGCTACTTACAAACTTGAGCCACTGAACTAATAAATGTCCATAAGTTTTTACGTGTCGAATCTTAATAAGAGTTTAACTAATGAATCTTTAATCGTTCCTTTAGACGAGATACAAGTCAACGCTTCTTTAAAATTTGTTGAGGAACCAACTGAAATCCTTGACTTTGGGGATTTAGCACTTTTAGTTTTATCCTATTTATGTTTAACTTTTAGCTATTTAGACGATGTCCATTTGAATGCCCAAAAACTTGATACAAACTACGAGAACCTACTATATGTACATTTCATGACAATTATAAAACTCAAAAATAATTATCTAAAATTTTGAAAAGAAATGATTTTGACAAAATCTACAGACGCTAGATTCGGTAAATCCAAGCACACAGTAAATACTCAAAGTGTGAAAAGATGTTTACTTGCTTACTTTTGACCATTAAAGATCATCCATCACCCGTCCCTATCTTCCACACCAGTTCCATCATCTCACGCGCTTTCCCTTTTACGCGCCATCCACACTCCTTGTTTAACACGGGTACACTTTCACGCGCCAGCAACACGCAGGCACAAAAGACTCGAACTAAATTCGCAACGCGGGCCCCACTTCAGTTTTCATCCACACACACACACACACACACAAAGTGAAATGTATATGAGAGAGAAAATAATACAGTAATAATAATTAAAAAAAAAACATAATAAAGCTTTGAAATAAAAACCTTGAAAAAAGTTTTAATATTAATAGTCTTACTATTATCTTCAAATTCTATTTGTTACATTTCATTCTGAGCTTGGCTAATTTTTGGTGAGTTTTTATTTTATTATTTTGAAAATTCATTATTATTCTGTTTATGATATTACGTTTGTATATGTATGTATATATGTATATGTATATGTTCTTATGAGGTATTTGAATTTTTAACTGTTTAAAATGAATTTTAATGCTGGATGTAAATAAACTTTATACAAATTACTTTGTTAGAAAAATTACAACTAGGTTTGATAAATAAAAAGTTTATATATGGTAGATAAGAATTTAATAAAAAATTGATAAAAGTTATAATGATTGGGAGAGAAATAATTTAGTATTTAGCTTTTATTTTGTTTTGTAATTGTGTTGTTTAGAGGATTTATGTTGTTTTTGTGAAATTGATGGTTTGAATTGCTAGCAAAAAGTGTTGTTTGTAAGACCAAATTGTATGGTTCCTGGTGAAGACAGGACATAGCGCGTAAGGAACACGAGAGCGTAGTTAGTTTATAGTAGTTTGTAGAAGGTGTTTGAGTGAGAAGGGCGTGTTAATATCGTGACGCTGTGAGAGGTGTGTAAGTGTTGCACTAATGTTTTGGTCTTATGTACGTGTTTCACACCGATGGTTGTGTTGAAGGATAGGGTTGAAAGTTTGCCTTTAATGAGATGTATAAGAGGCAACCTCAAAATTTTTGGTTTCTTGACGTTAGATTTTGATAAGTTTTTTGAGTTTGTAACACTCGGTGTTCCTACAGAATCTATCCTAGGTTGGGTAATAAAGAGTGTATGGCGTGCTTTGCTAGCGGATATATTTAACTAGAATATTGATACAAAAAGAAACTTTATTGGGTATAACACTATAAGAATCATGCTGCATTTGGTTAAGATGTGTAATGGTTCGACACATTTGTAACATGGGCCTGGTTTTTACCTTTAATTTAGATATGACACAGGAACTGAAATCTAATGAATATTTATGTATGCCGTATAAAAAAAACGAATGTTGATGTATGGCATTGATGCTTTAATTAGAGTTACTAAGTTTTTAGTTGTTATTTTCTTATATGCACATCACATGTGTACTTGGATGGTGACACTGAACGAGCAACTTTAATGAAGGGATGTGAAGCTCTATGAAATTTGTCCAAAGGAGTGAGATACGGTGAATTTTAGGTGGTTGACAGGGAAGTTGTTTGAATTCAGTGAAACCTTTTGTAGAAGAAGAGTGAATATTTTATAGTCCCAACAGAATAAAGCAAGTGAATATTCTGTAGATTATCAAGATAGGTGGTTAATATAAATCTTGATACATGATATGTGTCGTGATAGATAAGAACCTAAGAAATATGTAATTAGGAATAAACGGTAAAAGGGATATAATCATAGTATAAGATTTAGTGGTGTTTGTGCTCCTCATGAATCTGATTAGTATTCAATGCAGTGTTAGTGAATCTAGTCAAATAAATTTGCATCTTGTAAGCTCTGGCTATATATTATGTTCACTTTTCTTTTGGTAAAAAGTCTATGAGACAAATAATATATTGATCTCTTTAATCTATCTAATTTCCTACGAGTAAATGCCGGAGGTTTTCCTTGTTTAGTTACCAAGGAGGGTGAGGCTTTTTTGTTATACCCAGATTGTGTGGCCTAACCGGGATATCCCTTGGCCGTTTTCCAACTTCCCTGGCCACCCCCAGGAAGTTATCTAATGAGATTTGAACTAAAGACCACTTGTAAAGATGTCAGGACAATAACTACGAGGCCACCTTGGAAGTGGTTAATTTATCTATATTCCATCTAAAGTTAATTTCACAGAAAATAAGGATTGACTGAGCTGCCATTCTATCATATTGCTGAGCACTGTTTTATATCCTCTTTTTTTTCAGGATAATATTTTTAAAGTATCAACCCCCGAAAGCTTCAATGATGGGCAGTAAAGTTATCTTAACGTACAAGAGGAAGCGGCTATCTTCAGGACCTGGCTTTCAGATTGATGATGAGTGCCCTGATCAATCTCCCAAATGTCAAACTCTAGAGGTTTCAAACATTCCAGTCAAGGAAGAAGAAGATACGTCGCTTAATTCTGAGAGAAGAGATCATGAGGTAGTCCCAAATTAATTTCAAGTTACTACTATTGTAATCATGTAGTGAAGCCAGTTTTTTTCCCGATTAATTTCTTGCTGTAGAGGTAATGAGTACAACTTCAATATTTGTCTGATGAATTACACGTCGATTGTTATATCATTGTAGCTAAGTATGTTAAATTTATGTGCCCTCTATATTATTATGGTTACATGACGATTATAATTTGTTCTTCATTCCCAGTCATTGGTGTTATGAGAGAATATCTACCTATATATTCATGTCCATATTGTTTCCAGAAATACTAGGGTCTTATACATAGTCATGCATGACAAAGGTTGAAAGTTTTTAATCATTTCTATCTGAAATGTATGCTCTAACATTCACTTTTGCCTTTGCGTCCCTTAGTAATTAATACTGAAGTCCCGTTCTTGCAGTCTCAGTAGCTATATACTGATGGGTAGGTGCTTGGCATTTAGAAAATCTCTTTGTGGCATGGTGCAATTGGATGACATGACACACCTTTAACAAAGTGTGGGCCTACCGCCTACCCAATGAAGTAAAATGTCAACGACTGGACAGCTAGTTCCCGTTGAGCAAATGATAAACTTTTATGGATATGGGATCACACATGTAAGGCATGACTAGAGCATTAAAAGATACTGGATTTAGAATGCAATAGTATATGTGTTTAGGGTACTTATATCTCAGGCCTGGTAGCAAGTTTATTTTATTAATCACTACTTAGGGTTTTCCATCTATAGAAGGATACTCTTTCTATAAGCAGAGAACAGCACTAAAATAACCATATGGGCATGGCCATAACACAAAATATCCATATAGGTCCCTAGCAAGGCATCTTCATTCTTGTACTCTTGAACGCATGGCGGCTGTGTCAACATCGTCAGTTAACATATCATAATCCACGACTCAACAGTTATATTACAATCCCAAACATCCTTAAAAATTGAATTCACACATTTTCCAAACAACGGCAAATAGATAACAAACCACAAAAAGAACCAGAGCTAACTGCCAAGTATTCAATGTATCTCTCTTCTCAATGAGCGAGTCTTCAACATACTACCTTCTAATATTAGTCTTTAGCCTCTTTTCACCTTAACAAATTTCATTGTCACTCTTCAGTCTGTTATATTCGCCCAGTCGCGCTTCTCAGTAACAAGTGAATTTTCTCAATTATGGGTGATTGTTTTCCTACAATGTAGGTTTCACTTTTTTTGCTTTGCTTTACTACAAAGTAAATTGCTAGATTTTCTTAATTTGTGATGGCCACTTTTACAATGGACTCTTGCTCACGGTTCGTGGTTGGTTAGTTTATTGATTAAGCCATTGTTGCATAGCTTTTTGTTCTACTGATTTCTAGTTTGACTGTGATACGAACCCAATACTGGAGATGGGCCACACCAAATCAAATCAGGCCCATTAGAAGATAGCTGGATCAGTTTTAAATAATTAAATAAAATCATACGTGGTGATGGCCTGATGGGGCAGTTATCTAGAGAGAAACTTCAGGAACAAGTAGTGGAGGATAACTGATTAAATAGATAACTTCCAGATTAATATTAGTATTAATAGTAGTTTTCTTTTCTATTAGGAATGTCTGGTTATTTACAATTAGCAAACTTTGTTTGTTTTAGGAGAATTACCCATCTCGAATTGGGTTACCTATCTTGTAATCGGAGAGTTGCCCCTCTCGAATCGGGCCGACTTAATTCTTATATCTATCCACTGTTACTTTCAATTTTTGGATTCTATCAGACTGTCATCTCAATTAATATCTTTGCATCCACCTTTTCTTTTTATACTGGGCACGTGCATGTTTTGGCTCACTTTTAAATGTCACATCAATATCTATCATCAACCACATTGTTTCTGTGCATATTTTGTAGAATTTCGATCAAGGGCATTGAAAAGGGACTAGCCCTGAATATAATCTTGTTTGACCTTCAGAAACTTTTTAAAAGGTGATCTGGTGCTGTTGGTTTGCAATACCTTTAACACCCACCTAGTTTATATGTTTTTTTGTCATTATATATTATGAGAATACATGGGCAGAGTTCAGAGAAAATGATGTTGAATCTAAAATTAAAAGATAGATTGGTTGGTTTCAGATGCATCTGAAACTTTAGGAGTTTCGTCTTATGCCTTTTTTGGAATAAGTGATTTATGTCTGTTACTTTAAAATCATGTTGCCATATTCGTTGACCATATCATCATTAGACAATTCTTTCTGAACCAATGGTCAAACTTTTGTGCAGATATTGAAGTGCGATGAATATAGTGGTGATATCAAGATAGGGCAGTGTGAACACTGCCATATTTTTGACAATGTTCGAGGCCAACCTTCTTACAATGAAGTAATTTTTTTGAATATAAAGTCACAGATTACTTTAGACTATCATGTCTTCTGAATGCTCTCAATATTTATATTCATTGACCTGTTTTTTTCTGTTCACTGAAGCATCCCGAGGGTAAAAAGCTATGCTCTGATTGTGACAAACAGCTACCCAAATTATATACATTAGAAGCAGTTGGTAACTCATGTGAAGGCACAGTGAAAGTCAACAAACCAGGCTTCCCATTGATAACATTCAGTCGCAGATCGAGAAACAAGAAAACTATGATTGGGAATGGTATGCAAGACATGTCCATTGTTCCTGAGAAGTTTGATTTAGTAACGGAAAAAGGAAGTAATTTCGCAATGGATGATGGTTGTATTCTGGATCTTCCGAAAGATTTAATAGCAAATGATCCCAGTCCAAGTTACTGCGGTACAAGTCAAGAAAAGGTATTCACTTTGTTTTCAACGTTTGTTTTTCTAGCTTGTTTCATTTCTTCTTTATGCAGTAACGTCCATATCTGGATTCTAGATAATCGTGTATCGTTTTATAACAATTAAGTGATGTAACCAGATGACTGTAAGAAGATAATAGTCACTATAATACATATTTAAATCTTTTTTTTCAATTTGTTTCTACTCTAGCTTTTGAGGTTTTCTATTTTATTTTTCTTTCTCATATAAAGTTTTTTAGGAAAGGATCATCAATTATTGTTTTCTGGTGTTCATGGCAGAATACTAGTGAAGATGGCGATCTTTGTGATGTTCATTCACCATATATTTCTACAATTGAGATGTATGTATACGTTAACTTGAAATTTTCTGTTTTCCTGGATACTACCTCTGTAAAATGATGATATCAGAAATCTAGTGGTGGCAATTTCGACCCATTTACTTACAGATGGGTTGATTTGGGTTATGTTTTATTTTCAAACAAAAACAGCTAACAAGGAGATGGGTCAAATTGTCCGAAACTGGGACAACGTGTATCTTGAATGCATGAACCCCCTAAACTTTTTTATTTAAAAATGAGAATGTAGTCTAAAGATTTTGACCCATGCAATCATTTTTGGTAACCTAATTGAGTAACTATTCATGGGAAAATAAGAGTGTTTGGATCACTCTAACTGACACTATCCATACAATTTTGGCTGTACTAATTACCCTTTATCAGAACCACCAGCCTTGGCTGATTTTGCCATTTTTACATCATTTTCTCATTTTTCCACTCTTAGCTGATTTTAGCAGGGAGAAACCAACTGGTGAAGCGTTGATGACTAAAAGAGACATATCAAAGGACACTCCATCTGTGATTGAATCAGCATCAGGTTAGAATTTGTCAATCTACTATCTTCTTGTTTACTGATGTTGCAGAAGCTTTATGGAGATTTTGATATGTATACAGGAATGGCACCCATGGCTGCAATAACTGATGTGGCAATTCATAAGGATAAACAAGCGGAAGCATCAGAGTGCCATGTTTCTGCAGTAGATGAATCACAGATCATATCAGGTGATGATGATCTAGAAAGTGCTAAAATTGTCGCCGACAAGCAACAAGATGGAGGGTCACCAGTTTCCTTTGATTTATCGAAGCCTCCACCCGGTTAGATTTCTGCTTACATAATACATGTAACAAAGATATTATAAGTAGCAGTTCTGACCAATTTACTTACTAATGGATTGATTTGGATATGCTTTATTTGTTAATGGGTTAAAGTTATAGAATTTAGTATATAAGGTAATTGCACTAAATGGATCGAAAATCATATGGGTTGCAATTGTATTTATAAATCTCAAAAATTATTGATTAAAAAGATTACTTGCGTTTGTAATATTATTTGTCTTTATAGTTGGCATATTATTAAAAAAATTTACATACTTTTGTAATATTATTTTACATCTTACTCATTCTTTATATGGATTGTTATCAGAATCAAGTGATTTGATGAATTGCACCGTAAAACTGGAATCAAGTTCTAATGTACAACCCGATCAGAATGTATCTGAAATGCATAGAGATTCAGCCGACTCTACTAGTAGAAGTCATTCTATAGTTATGCACGAGTCTCCTTCTCGAGGCAGGGTTTTGGATTTGCTTGATGATAAAATTGGGGAGACTTCTCAGCTACACTCTGTTCCTACAAGACTCTCTAGTAGCAGCCATATATGGGGATCTGAGCTCCCTTCTGTGTCCATGGGTCAAAGTCAAATAGCAGAAAAGAATTATCTTCAGGTATGTAAGCTTTGGTCATAATCACTTGATTTACTTACTGTTCCAAGCGAAATGTAATGTTTGACCTGGCTCTCACTTTAATGCATGTCTTTTATTAACTAATAAATTCAGTCTTTAAAGTTAGATGTAGCAAAGTGGGTGGGACGAGTAATGGATTGAAACTGGTAAGCTTCTGGGTTTGGCTGACCTAGAGTACTTTCTGTTCACAAACGATAGATTATTTTTACGATATACACTATGAGCATTTTTTTGGAATAATCAATGTTTTCTTTTTAGCTAATCTTCTGTTCTTTTACTCGCATGACCCATTACAGATAAAACATATTCCATTGTAGGGGTGGCAATGGTGTTGTATTGTGTTGCGGGACATGTACTTCAACCCAAACCCTACCTATTTAATAATCGTGTCGAAAAGTTGAACACGAACCCTTTTATTTGAGCAGCAAACTATCCTACTCTTACTCCTAAACTACACAAATGCCTACCCAACCCATTTAATATGCAGGTAGTTGTGTTGACCCATTTATCCTATGTAAATCAAAACCTACATGATAACAAGATATAAGTTGAGGTTTTTGTAATTTTTAACCCACATGATAAGTAATACTACCTAATCATAAACAAACATAAAACATTAAAATATCAAGACAAAAATATAAAATAGTTGCAATATTTAGAACCAATTATATGAATTTAAAATATATAATTTTCCTATTTAAGTTTTTACTGCGGTCTAAACGGGTTACAAAGAGTCAACCTAAATCCAACCCATATGTCAAACGTGTTGGTTGTGTCAGCGCATTTATGACCCAAACCCATTTAGCCATTATCCAAACCCGCTTATTTCGTGTCGTGTTGCCGGTCGTGCAGCGTGGTGTGTTGAAAATTGCCACCCCTGTTCCATATGACACTCTAGCTGACAAAAGCGTGGGGGTCATTGCAACCTGGCCTTCTTATATCTGCATCGAACAATTACTTATCTTTACCAGTATCGCAATACACTTGACCAGCCAATTCTGTTTCCCAGCTTATAGATATTGCAGTGTTAACTTTTATGCATTGTTTTTACCGTCTTTTTTGACCGGTCGGGCCATAAACCAGCATGGATTATAATCAAATACCTAGATATAATGAAACAAGAGAAGTTACGTATAATCTTAGTAAAAAAGGAAAATGTTCCATTTTTCCGAACTACTCATAATAAAAAGGTTGCATTTATTTGGGACAGTGGCAGTGCATAATGTTTTGCCTTCTCAGCGCTACACGGGTTTAAATTTACGTTTTAAAACATACTAGATTATTTTGTATTCTCAAAATCAGTTTTTTTCTGTTTCGATTAATAAATTCGCTTCTGATTACCTGATTAATAGTTTTGAACAATTTTTTTCATACCATTTATTAAGAGTGAAATAAGGCAACTCAATTACTCCTTTTCTAAAACCGATAGGAAGGGCTTTACCTCTTTACCACAACACCCGTCTCCTGTTTTCTCACAAGAATGTCTTTTTTGGTCATGTTATGCATTACTTTGTTAACTAATTTGAATTTGTTGCGCACTTCATCAGCTGTTTATTGGAGTATAACAACTTCAAACAACAAATTAAAATCCAGATACGATCTCTTGCAGAGTTACAGCTTGTATACGACTAATTTCTTGATTCTGGTTGGTTGCAGCTTTTTCCAGAAGACAGAGTGAATGAGACATTTCCATTGAGAACTCCATTACAAGAAACATCTTTTATGCATCCCAAAAATAGACTTCCAGAGCTGACATCATCAAACCGGATGAATCTCCACTTCCGCAGCGCAAAAAGCTCTACACCCTCTAGTGGTCTATTTCCTTGGCCAAACTTTGATACTAAAACGAGAGAACAATTTCAAGACATGACATCATCAAATTACCCTTCTGACCCGATATCCTTAATGAGACATAAGATGATGCTCGACAATATTATAAGCAAAGCAAGGGCAATGAATGGTAACAAGGGTAGTTTTGCGGATACTTTTGACTCTCCAAATCCATGGTCTGAGGAGGAACTTGACTTTCTTTGGATTGGTGTAAGGAGACACGGTAAGGGAAATTGGGATGCCATTTTAAGGGATCCCCGACTACATTTCACATCCTGGAGGTCACCAAGGGAGTTAGCTGAGCAGTGGGTGGAAGAACAGTCGAAGCTTTTTAATCCTGGACCATATCTTCACACAAAAGGATTTGGACCTACAAAGAAATGCAAAACTAATCCCGTTGATGAAATGCAATTCTCCCTAGGATCTAGAGGAAGGTCAACCTTTGACCCATTGTTTGTCAACAGGCCTATAGAGAATAATCTATCTACAAAGGGGAACTTACCCCATTGGCTTCAAGAACTAACTAGCGTCCCTCCACGGCCTGCTGAACAAGGTACCATTCCTTCAGTCTCATACACGGGTCGTTCAGGATTGATGCAGTGGATTAACCAACCCTTTTCTGGCACCAATAAATCCATGGGAGCGATGAATATAATAGCACCCGAGTTACAGCCATCCAGTGCAACCCATTTGCCCAACCCTTTGAGGCAACCTGTTGCAGCGCATCCTATTAATAAACCGGATGAAGTTATTGTAATCGACAGTGATGCATCATCCGAGGAGACTATATCAGATGATCGTAGTGTCAAGAGTTAGCTGCAGGTTTAATTCATGTATTACTAATATTCATGGAAATTGTAGGTATGTTTTAAGTCGTGTACAGGTATAATGTTGTTAACGGATTGTTGTTATGGACATGCGATTGGTGACTTGTGAAGCTGTTGAAAAAAACTGTCTGGAAACAGGAATTCAAGATATTAGAACATCAACAGCATCACTTGTTCACAGCTAGAGAAGAGTAAATTGCACCGGTGTACTTTTAGTTTTTTTTTTTTGTTGTTTTTATAGCCTAGCACTTTTTCAATGTTAGTGTTATGGCTTGTCTTGCCAGTTTGTAAGGAAATAAGGATATGATAAATGGTCCTTAATGTGCTAAATGAACGAACAATAATATAACCTGTTATCGTTAGTAAAATGTTTTATATTACCTTTTTATGAACATTGTTTGCTTTCCTTTGTTTATGTAAGTGGATAATAACTTGTGTGTGCATAAATTTTGCAGTGTCCCTGCCAAGTGGATAATATATTAATAAACATACATGTGAAAAGCATAATGAATATGAAATGTTTGTTGGATTTAGATCTTCACAAGTTCAATTAGTCTGATTAGAAAGAATTTTAACTCTTAGATCAAAAAATTAAAATTCAATAATCATTTTTTAAATCATAAGTTATCGTCTTAATTCAATAATAAAGATCCAATAGCTAAGATCTTTTTAACCGGACTCTTCAAGTCTAACTTGAGGGATCCTCATCCTTGTTTATTTGTTTTGGTGTGGTGTGTCATTTTCAAGTAATTTATTGTTAGTCTATGGTTGGTCTGCCAAATGTGTATTGTGTTCACGAATTTTGTTTTCTTTAATGTTTTCAAGTCTTGTACTTGTGAGACTATCTGAATTTTGTCAGCCTATATACACAAAGATTTTTACCTGATTTATGTAGACTGGACGTTGTTAAAGGCATTTGATTGAGATGGTTAAGGCGATGGCTTTTAATACAGGTTGGGCCAATATGTGTGTATCTTTAGCCGTTGGGGCGCTGCATACGAATTATCCGGCATAGTCTTAATTGGCCGTTAGAGAAAAATTTATAATGGGCGTTTTGCATAAATTTAATGTATTAGCGACAAAAATGGAGCCGATACCTCAAATCAATCCACCAATATAACAATAATAATGACAATGGGTTGGTGGCCCATTGGTAAGGTCTTTGACCTTAGGAAAATCCAATCTCACTTTCTACATTTTTAGAAGTGCATATTGCCCAATTGGATGTCACTGTAGTGTCTCGAATGTTAACTGCTAACTAACTAATACTAACTCGTTGTTCAAAAAAAAATAAAAATAATAATAATATGAGATAAAGATTGTGGCCAAAATCAAAAGATTAATAATTATGTGGATAAATCTAACAACATAATAATACCCAGGTCTACCCATAAAAGTTATAAAAAGCAAGGTCATAGTCTCATAGATATATCTTTTTATTTTGTTTTAATCATCAACACCCAACAATCAAATTTGTCATCTAAGTTTTTTTCACATGTGTGCACAGGTTAAGTATAAAATTCGATAAAATTTATAAGGTTTGAAAAATAATGTTGCTCGATCATGGCCAACCTCATACTTTGTTCATACTTTTATCCTCTTCATGTAACTTTTTATTAAGATATGGTTGTTGCATTTTAAAATAAAGATTTTTTTCTTACATCTTCATACTAAAAGTTATTTTCATGGCAATTGATACAAGATTAACTTGGCAATTCTTAAGAAAAACCAACTTGATCTCATGATGGTAGCAGGTTGTTGGGATTTGGTGTTTTGTTTCTTTAAAATGACCTCTGTTTTCGAATTGAAACTTAGGCTATACGGTACAAGGCTCCCCAAGGCTTCCCTTTTCCACTTTTTTGCTAGGGGAAGCCCCGGAAAGCCGTGGGAAGCCATGAACATTGCCCCGAGGGGCTTCCTTGGAAAAGAAACAGCGCATGGCGTGACAAAATGGACGCCTGAAAGGAAGGAAGAAACACACACACATGCAGGAGAGAAGGCATATTTGTGGGTCTATGTGGGGGCTTTCTATCTAACGCCTTGCTCCAACAAAAAGTAAGGAACGCCCCTTGCTGACTAGGCTGCCACGTGTCACGAGACGTCCCTATGAGAAGCCCCAAAAAGAAGCCTTGCTCCTCATAGTCTTAGCTCCACAGCTCCACCATTCAAGTGTCAGATAGTCAATTTGTCTTCACCATGCTCGTTATAAAAAGATATAAGATATAAGATGTAGACTTTAGAGAGGAGAACACTTCTTACTTGGCCAGTATGAGGGGCTCAAAAAAACTATTACCTATAAGGGGTTCCAATAAACTAACTATATAAAGGTCAATAAGTTATTTTATTATAATATCTTATATTTATTATTGGAACCTCTTATACTAGTTAGTTTATTGGAACCCCTTATAGGCAATAGTTTTTTTGAGCCCCTCATACTGGCCAAGTAAGAAATGTTCTCCTCTCTAAAGTCTACATCTTATATCTTATATCTTTTTCGTTATATATCATTGCTAAATAGATATTCAAAGAAAAAATCAAAAATATTCACCTTTTTAATGCTTAACGGGAATTGAACCTCTGCCTTTTATGTAAAATCTTGGTGTTCCTGTTAACCATACATTTTGTAACTTATATGACAAATCACTACAAACAACTATACTAGTCTAAAATATGACACGTGTACTAGACACAAGAGTCTAAAACATGACATGTGTCCCAAACACAAGAATCAAAAATATGACACGTGTTCCAAATACAACAGGACAGTAGTCTGGGAAGTGACAAGTGTCACAAATAGAACATGACAGATTCTAGGGTGTCTAGGTTCAAGTGAATTACATGAGTGAACCTATCTGGACTTGTATTATGATACACCAAATTAAAATGCAAGCATTATTTTACATGTGAAGTAAATTTTATTTCAAATTCCGAATATTATAAGATACACCAGCCACCGACCATTGTTTAGTTATGTTATAAAATATAAAATATTTACTTGTGTTCTTAAATAACTTAAAACATATTGGTTTTCATACATTCCACATACACACTTTCAATATGAACACCAACAGAACTCAAACAAGAAATAAAAAATATCAACTATTAAAAAAAGGGGACGTGTAGGCCGACCACCCCATATGTAATCCCACCACCCCTTTTGGAGCGACAGTCGCTCCTAAAGGGGTAGTAGGATACGACAACGGGCGACAGCATACGACAAATGTTATGTACGATTCGAACCTACCACCCCTTTAGGAGCGACAGTCGCTCCTAAAGGGGTGGTAGGTTCGAATCGTACTGTTTCCCCGTGACGATTCATGTTGCCTTTAAAAGAGCGAGTTTTACACTTCATTTGCTATCTTTACACTTCTGTTTCCACATTTACATTTCA
>CM067168.1:118042739-118060851 GCA_034093135.1 Erigeron breviscapus
TGCAACTGGTGACTCCGGCGCACGAGGTGGAGGTTGAGATTGTGAAGGTTGAGTGGTTGTTGGAGTGAAGTATTGAGTGTGTTCTGGAATTGAAGGTGGTGGTGGTGGTGGCATGTTTGATTGTGGTGGTAGCATTTCTGGTGGAGGTGTTGGCATTTCTGGTAGATTTTCTTCTTCTTGTACATCTTCACCCAGAAAATTCATGTTAACATCAAAACCTTCAGACATTGGGGAGTCAACATCATCCCATTCTGGAGCAGTCCCAACTGTCTGTTCACCAGGCTGTTCACCAGTTTCTACATGAACCTGTTCACCAGCCTCTACATTCAAGTCCAGTGGAGCCTCTTGCTCACCAGAAACATGTTCATCAATCTGAACATCTTCTTCAACTTCCTCAACTACCTGCTCAACAACCTCTTGTTCAAAAATTGGTGATCCATCTAGATTCATAACATCACCAGGATGTCTTTCAGGATTCACCTGAAGTCCAGCTCGCATCAGACGCCTATTAGTTCTAGGTCGTCTGGAAGGTTCAACAATTTCTGTACCTTGACCTTCTGGAGCAACTTGTCTAATGGGCTGTACAACTTCAATGATCTGTACATCATCACCAGATGGTCCTTCAATAGCTTGACCTCTATCTGGACCCATTTCAGCTTCTTCCCTTTGGAAGGAAAGCATGGACTGAGGAATATCTATCTCATCCAGTGGAGACCTGAGGTTGACCAGGTCCCTCATATACTCACTCACAGAAAAGTGAGTAGTATCAAAATCATACTGGTCGCCAAGAGCATTGGAATAACTGGGGGAGTGTCAAGGGCTGGCTTCTTGTTGATTGCAGCATTTGATTCATCAAATGTGACATGAATTGACTCATGGACCTTCTCCAGTCTCTTGTTGTAGACTCTGAAGGCCTTGCGATGGCTGAATAGCCTAAGAAATACCCTTCATCAGCTTTGGCATCAAATTTGCCTAACTGACTGGAGTCGTTCAGGATGTAAACTGGACATCAAAAAACGTGAAAATAACCAATATTTGGTTTTCTATTTCTTAAGACTTCATAGGCTGTCTTTTTGTGTCTTTTGATGTACACTGATCGATTCTGGGTGTGGCAAGCAGTTGCAATTGCTTCTGCCCAGAAACTGGTAGACAGACCAGATTCAGCAAGCATACTCCTGGCAGCTTCTATCAGCGTTTGATTCTTCCTTTCCACCACTCCATTTTGTTCTGGAGAGCGGGCTGATGAGAAATTCTGGGAGATGCCAGTGTCAGTACAGAATGACTCCAGAGTTGCATTCTGGAATTCTGTTCCATTGTCACTTCTTAACTGACACACTTTTCAACTGTACTTGAGCTCAATTTGCTTGATAAGACTGATGATTTCAGCAGCAACTTCACTTTTAGACCTCAGAAAGATCACCCAACAATATCTTGAGAATTCATCTACGATCACCAGGGTGTATCTTTTACCAGCACGAGTCTGAACATTCACTGGACCAAAGAGGTCCATATGAAGCATATGAGGGGTTCAGATATGCTGAAATTCTGTCTGGTCTTGAAACTGGTACGTTTTTGCTTACCCATCTCACATCCTGGACATGGCCTTTCCTTTTTGAAGGAAACTGAAGGTATCCATCTGCAAGTTGTTTTCTGGACAACTTATTAATATTCTTGAAATTTAAATGGGATAACCTTTTGTGCCATAACCGTTTGTGTCTTCATCAGCTTGAGTATAGAAACACTGCTCTGAAGGAGAGCTTTCCATATCCATCACGTACACATTTCCTTTTCTGGGAGCAATCAACACTACCTTCCAGTCCTTGTTGAATACGATACCCTGAGCAATATTGAATAGAACTTGATAGCCATCATCACACAGTTGACTTACACTGATCAGGTTGTATTTCAAACCATTCACAAATGCAATACGTCTGAACTTGACTTGTCCATTGTTCAGAACACCATATCCCTCAGTCTTTCCACAACCATCATTTCCAAAAGTAATAGAGGGTCCATCAGAAATGGTGAACTCCTCCAGCAGGGTCTTACATCCAGTCATCGTCTTGCCAGCAGCACTGTCAAGATACCAGATATATTTCTTTCGATCGCCCTGCACATACACCAGATACTTATCAGTTAGATTTGGGAACCCATCGACTGATGGGTTCACTGGACCCTCCCTTATAGGTCCCTGGGGCAATCTGGTTTAGTTCACTTTCTTCAACAGTGGTCTTAGTTGAAAAGACCACTAGGGTTGATAGTTTTTGAAACCTTTTTCTTTTTCTCAACTGGAGAAATAGATTTAACTTTCTTAGCAAAAGGTTTTGTATTTTGTCTAGGGCCAGATGAAGTACCCTCAATAAAGTTTAATCTTGCATTAAAACTTTGAGATTGACAAGTCAGAATTTGAATCTGGCTCTCTAACCTGGACAAAATATTTTCTTCAGATGACACCTTAGCCTTTCCAGTCTTAGGCTTAGGTAGGGAATTGGTCTGAGGCAAAGGTTTATTCCGATAGACCTCTTTAACTGGAGCAGTCATCTGGAGCGCTCCAGTCTTAACCTCTGGGGATTGAACTGGGTAAAAATTGGCCTTGGGAGTTACAGGCTCATCATAAACAGTGGTGGGCCTGAACTCCTCTGGTAATCGATCGATTACTGGTATTAATGATGCTACATGAGTATTTCCATCTAAGTATGCACGTTTTTGAGCAGGAAATTGTTTTACTCCAGCATCATATGGCTTTTTGGTTTCTAGCCATGATTTAATCACCATTTTTTCTTTCTCTAAAATGATCTCAAGATCTTGTTTTCTTAAATCAATTGTTCAGTTACCAGAACCTGGGCTTGAAATGCCAGTTCAATGTCTTGAAGTTCTTTTAACTTTGATTTTAAAGCATTTATTTCAGAAGAATCTGTTTCTAGACCATTTACACAATCAGATCTAACAGTTTCTACAAAATCAAATCAGAATTAAGAGCTTCAGCTATGTCCAGTTTTATTTCTTGGTCAGTTGCACAATCATAATCACTAACCTTCTTAATAACAATGTCTACCCATCGTCCAGATGTGACATCTTCCTTCACCAGGTGCTCATCGTCTGCCAGAGCCATGTAACAACAATCTCTTTCTTCTTTTTCATCAGCAGATGATTCATCAGAAGGAACCCACTTCTCTTCAGTTGTTGCAATCATGCACTTATTATTGTTTTCAATTTGTTGTGCCATGAGAGCAATCTGGGCCTTAAGCTTTTTATATTTCAGTTTATAGCTATCATCAGGCTTATTATTTGAAGAGAATGGACCAGGCTTGGATACAAACTGGTTGGACCTGTACTCTTTCATGAAATGACCCTTTTTGCCACACTTAAAGCATGTCAAATTGGTCTTATCAGTTGAAGAACTGGATGTAAATTGTCCAGATGGCCTATTTGCTCTTGCTTTGAAACGGTTAAACGTTTTAGCAATCATTGCATAAGGTCATCATCTTCAGTTTCATCACAACAGTCTGGAGAGATTTGACTGGACTCTCCAGAATCCATGAGTTCAGACACCATCTTCTTCATAGAAAATACATTCTCAGAAGATATCAGTGCTGTACTATGTGATTCAGTATGACTAACCACATTAGGACTACTGGAGGCATGGTTAAAAGCATCTTGTTCTGCCACCACTCTTTGAGCTTGATTTTCTTCAGTGTACCTGAAAGCTCCATATAGAGTTGAGAGAGTGTGTGTGTGCAGAGTTTTACCTTGTCGTAAGACCAGGATCATGTGAGACCATTTGGTGGGTAGAATATCACAAAATTTCTCCAGAAGTATATCGTTGTCCTTCTCAACCCCAAGACCTCTCAATTGGTTTATGATACTCATAAATCTGGTGTAAGTACCAGTGAGAGACTCGTTAGGTTGAGCAAAAAATAACTCATACCTCTTGTTTAAGGAGACCTTTCTGGTGACAATGGTGTCATCTCCTCCTTCATGTTGGTTTAAAAGTTCATCCCACATGGTTTTAGCACTAGGAAAAAGAACTAGTGTGGGAATTAGGATTTCTGGAACGGCCCCGAGGATCATGTTTTTGAGAAGGGTGTCTAGATTCACCAATCTCCTCTCCTCTTCAGACCAATGTTCATCCCTCTTTTCCCTTCCTCTTCTAGATCCAGAAGGATCAAGAAGGGGATTGAGAGGTGATGTTGGTACATAAGGACCTTCGTTTAAAATTTTCATCATGTTCCTCTCAATACCAGTGACATACAAAACCATCCTAGCCTTCCACGTACCAAATTCATCACTGTTCCCACTGAATTTAGGAACAGGATTATTTGAGTAGTGCACATGCACGTGTGGAGAAGCAGGAGTAGGAGGAGGAGGTGGATTAGTGTTATTAACATTGGTGGTTCATTTTGATCATTAATATTTGCATTAGGATCGGGACCAAGACTAAAACCTTGTGTATTTTCTTGGTCAGCCATCAAGAAACAGATCTAGGCAATGTTTAGCCTTCTGCTCTGATACCAAATGTGAGTCCCTTAAGTTCGATGGTTAACCAGGAAAGTGTAAAATACAACAAGTCTAATAATCACTAGATTGGACTAGTATTACTTGTAAATAAATGCAAGAGTATATAAACAAAGTAATACAAGACTTAAAGCAATAAACAAGTAAAGTGGAACATTATGTATTTTTCAATGGTGTATTTTATTTATGATGTTAAATAAAATACAAGGTTGTGTGGAATCAAGATAATACAAATAAGTATGTATCCTAACAACCTATGAGTTACAAATGATCTATATTTGTCAAATAACTCTTTTGGATCGAGATACTTAAAGTTGTGAAGTATCCCAGTTTAGATCGAGAGTATTTGGACAAATTCACTTTCATGCAAAGTGTATGCTTAAAAGTATTTTTCTCAAGGAAATGACTTTGTATTTATAGGCAACAAAATTCACCAGTGAATTTTGTTGCCGTACAAATATGGTTGCATACATTTAATGATCCGACAAGAACATTAAATGTATTGGATAAGGAATAAGGATAAAGTCACATCAAATGACTTTGTGTCCTTTTATCCAACCACCTTTACACACACAAACTTTGGTAAAGAACAAGTGGATTATTCTTAGGAAAGTGTGTAAAGGGAAAAGTCAATCCTCGATATCAGTGTTCAGACTTGTAGGGTCTAGAACACTGACAATCCTCTAGTGTACAGATCTGGTAAGACTTTCCAGTGGACTCCGCCATTTGTCAGTCTTCTTTCTTCAGACTTCAGTCTTTGACTTCAGTCAGAATGTCTTCAGTAGAGTTGATCTGGACTGGGGTGAAGTCCAGTAGCTAATCTGGAGAATACTCCAGATTTCCTATACAAGTATTTGCTCACTGGTCTTCCATTATTTCTGGACAAATCTTCAGAGGGACTCCAGATTCCAAGTCTGGAGTAGGTCCAGTAGAACACGTTTCTGGACAGATCTTCAGTAAGGCTCCAGTAGTCGAGTCTGGAGTGAGTCCAGTAAATCTGGACTAAATCTGGACCTAACAGAGGAAAATCCCTTAATCCTTATGGATCTCCGGCATAAAAACCCCGGGAGGAAACAATCGTCCCTGCCTTTGTTCTTTTATTAATTATTGTTAAAATGATTACAATGGTGGAACTTAGTTGATCGATTATTGCTAAGTGAAAGAAATAAGAGTGTAGAGAAGTGAGCAGAAGTGTTGCAAGATGAGAGATGATAAGATGAGATTTGATATCCTAGATCGATCAACCTTGTTCGTTTATATAGAGCTAGTATCTAACTAAATATGTGAAATACTAGGGATCTTCTGGGTCTTCATTATTGAGACGTTGAAGTGAATCTTGACTTGATCATATGTACGTTGAAGTCTTTTTCCCTCATGCTGAATTCAACTAGAAGTCCGATTATGTAGCAAGACTAAGTCTTCTTTACTTGTTGATAAATAATCCCATTTGTGAATTCCTTTTTGCACCGTTAGAGATATTTTCCATAGCTAAATATCGATCATTCTGGAATCTGCACATATAACTCGTGTAGAAATAATAATAACAAGTGATTTGTAACGTTAGTTGTATATTTATAAGTCATCAGAATATATATCGAGATCAAGATCTTAACATGTAAAGATCTTAGCTATTCAAGATATTGGTACTTGAAATCTCACCCATAACAATTGTCCCCAAAGTTAATTTAATAAAACTCTTTTTGTTGAAATAAGTTTGAAGCTTCTAGATAAAGCTTTGACCGAAGTCAAATAGAGAGTTAAAACTAACTTAAGGATAAGACGCGTGTAACTAGGATAACCAAGAGTTACTTTTTGCGACATGATTTTGACAGTTTTCTTATAGATGGTTCAAAGTTTATTTATACTCACAGTTTTGTAGATCTCAAAATTATTTCTCTTTTAACGAATATTTTTCTCATATTTCTTCAAGATGTCTACTGAATTTCCCATCCTAGAGGTATTACTTTTTATCAATACCTTTCTACTAATATCATAGTTACATTATTAATTCTATTATTTTAACAGGCACTTGGTGATCTCAAGTTGAAAAATGAAGAAAGACATGCAATAAATGACAACATCATCAGCGATCTTAGCAAGGTTATCGAGTCTTTTGAGAAGAAGGCTAAAAACAGAGAAAGAAATTACTATGAATATGAGGAAATGTTTCGAATCTGAAGTAGCGGCCATGCACAAACTGCTTCTTGAAGCTTATTATGAAATCGATCTTTTGGAAGAACAGTTAATTCATACTAGAAAACGACATGATTTAGCAGCGGCTCCTCTTGATAGATTCGAAATAGAGTACCCTTTGGAGGCCAAATCTCTTATCGTAAGCAAAGAAAAATCGGTTCTCTGAATAACAGACATGGGCGATGAAGGATTAATGGTCAAGGCTAGATCCCATATTTTTAGACTCTTTTGATCTTTTGGTTTCTAGGAAGTTGAATCAATAAGGGTAGTGTTTGGTGAACGTAACAATGTTTAGAGATAGACCAATCATGAATGTAAAACTACTCTTAGACAATTTTTATTTTTGTATATGAATGAAAATTTCCTTTGATTTTGTTTCGAGTATAAACACTGATCATGTTATTAAGGACAAAATATACAACTAATACATAAAGTAGTAACGTCAAGTTTCAGTCAATAATTATAATCGATAGCAATTATAGAGTTAAAGATAAGTGCACCTTTCTCGAAATTAATAGATATTCTTTGATAAAAGAATTCATACTTCTTTCCTCAAGATATAGGTAGTTACGTATTCTTGAAAATATCCTGCAAAAAAGAATAAACTTCCTGGTTCCTATTTTTGGGACCCAAGATCCTCGAGGGTGAAAATATCCAAGTAGGAACATTTAATCGAAAATATTCAAAGATAAGCATTAATTTCTTAAATAATTAAATAAGTATTAAGCTTCCGGAATACTCTACCACTACAGTAAAAAAGTAAGTGGGTAGTTAGTTGACACGTATTCATTAAATTTACTGTGGCCTATATATTAGGTTAAAGCTTTTTCTCTTTCTTAATCATTTATTTCTCACCGTTTACATCGCCTCACAATTTTCTCTCAAGGTAATCTTTCTTCTATTCTCTGTATTTTCATAATGTCTCATGAATCTTCTTCTGCCATAGTAGTTAGTGATTTTAGGGCAACTAATGTCATTGATAATAATATTGTTAGCGATTTTAAGGATTCAGATCTTGAATGTTTAAAGCCCTATTTCCCCAAAGGTACAATCTTTAGGGCTCCAGATCCTAATCTAAAAATTGACCTAGCCTCTGATGTATGGATAGGATTTCCATAATATCCCTTTAAGTATTTGACACTAAGTTTTCCCTTTCCAAATTTCATCACTCAATTTTTCAAGTCAACTATGATCTCCTATGGTCAAGCTAGCCCTATGCTTTGGAGAATCTTATTTGTGGTGAACCATTTGATAGTCAGTAAAAACCTATAACTTAGGGTTCTGGATTTGGGTTTAGTCTATAATTTAACAACTTTTGGCTCTGGTTTCTACATTCTGAAAGTGAAAGATAAGAATAAGCGTTTGATTGGTGAAGTAACTCAGACTGACGATTATTGGAAAACCAAATTCTTTGTTGTCAAAAGAAGTTCACTCCCTGTAAACAGTTATCTTCCTCCTTCTTGGGTTGCTGGAGGTAAGATTATTGAGTATTTAAAATATTTTTTAATTATCATTCATTTTCTTATTTGTAGACGTGATGTATCTTCTTTTTGACGTAGCAAAACTGAAAGCTTCAAAAGACAAAGAGGCTCAGGGAAGAATCAACAGGGTCTTTGAATTGGAAAAAGAAGAAAGGAACTTTTGTCGTTTTAACCTCAAATCAACTTCTTCAAACAAAACCAGTGACGATACTATGGAAGACGCTACTGCACAATCTGCTCCAGCAAAAAAGAGTCTTCCTTCTGATTCTCTTGACGATCAAGGGTTCTTTGACATGAGTGAGACACCAAAAGCTCCTTCAATGCGCCGCTCTGCACTAGCCAATACCCGTGCAAGCAAGAAGCTCAAAACTGAACCAGGGGTGAAAACTGAGACAAAGGTGAAAGTGAGCCAGGATGAAAACTGAGCCAAAAGTGATAGATTTAAGCGGGAAGAAGTTTCCATCAGTCAAAGTTCAAGGTCCTTTGGACTTCAACACAGTCCAGTCGCAATTTCAGACGGTAAAATTCTTTAGCACTATATTTTTAATCGTCTATAGGTAAGTTTATTTAAAAGTGATTTATTTATTTCTAGGCTCTTGATACGGCTTCTTATAGTAGTGGATTGGTCTGGAGGTTCATGAATGAAAAGATGGATGAGTATAATTCTTTGAAGCAACAATTGAATAAAAAAGAAAAGGAGTTGAAAGCTTTGGAACAGGACTTTTCCAAAACTAAAAGTGAACTTGCTAAGGTAACCAAGAAACTTGATAATTAGGTGAGTGAGGCTGAGAAGAAGTTGAAAGAAAAGTCTGACTCAATTGTTAGGAATGCCAAGATGAGTACGCAGAAATCAATTGCAGGTGTCAAAGTTCAAATGGCTCTTGAAGCTCGCTTGGCCGGTTTGACACTTCCTGAAGAATGGGATCTAGAAAAATGGGATGCTGAGTATGTAAGCTTGGGAGGTAAATCAAATTAGAGGAAGAAGAGGAACCGGTCAACGAAGTAGCGGTTGATGACACATACATTGCATTGGTTAAGAAGGTGACTCAGGGAGTGCAAGCAGAAAGTGAAGTGTAGGCAGAAGGTGAGGTGCAAGCAGAGGACGATAATGTGGTTTGATTGTTCAGGCAGTTGATTAGTTTGATGGTTCGTACTGTTATTAGTAATCTTTAATATGTTATTTGGAATGTGGTCTGTAACCTAAACAATTTATTTGGGGTGCAGTTGAAGCAGATCACTATGAAGGTACTTTTTGATTTCAAATAAAATTTTCTAACAAGGATTTTATTCTATTATATTTTCCTTTCCTTTTCATAATGTTATAAAATTTCCCAAAGAAAAATCTGAATGCATTATTCTTACACAAAAGAGCAACTTTAATTAGCAACTTTTGTATGCTACGTTTTTTTATAAAAAAGCTCTTATTCAGATCAAGGATATGTCATAATATTTATTTACTTAAGTTTTCATCATATATGATTATAATACTAAATAAATTTAACTTTTTATAATCTAAGGTTCAATTTGAGAGAATTCATGGAAAGCGTACCCGTTTTTGACGATCATGTTTCCTCGTTTGCTTGACTGCTATATGATATACTTGATCCTCAATCTTGTATGTTCCTAAAATAATAGTTAACAAAAATAGAGTAATAATTCGTATAACTTTGTTTTGTGTGGGAATGAGTTTAGGAACGGGGATCCTAAAACTCATCTATATTGGAGGTTGAAGATATAGATCTTCAAGCCAACATGATGGGGATGTTGGACTCTAAGATCCGGGGGGTGTCCCCAGTCTTTCGAGTATGTTTGGTGGCGTGGTTAGCCAATTCGTGGGATGTATAGTTTTGGGTGGCGTGGTTAGCCAATTTCGGGAGATGGCGTGGTTAGCCAATTTCGAGATATCGATGGTAACACTGACAACCAATAGAATTAATTTCGATGACCTTGGAATTTAACCCTTCAACCATGAAATTAATTAACGTGCGACACGGGCGAATTTAAGAGAAGGTGAAAACCTTCAACCAAAAGGGATGGGTTTTAGGCATTACAAACTAACTTAAACTTTTAAGGGAGCATGCAACCTAAAACAAGATCTATGTTTTCACAATTGAAACTATAACTATGAACATAAAATAAAAATCCTAATACCCTAGTAAATAATAGAAAATTACTAAAGAAAATAAAAATAGGATTACATACCTTTTTAGTTGTTATAGTAAACAACTAAAATTATCCCTCTGGATCTCTTGGAAGCAAGCACCACAAATGTCGTGCCTCTAATGTAATCACACCCGACGACTCAAAATTTAACTAAGTGTGGATGAACTATAAAAGAGTTCTTCCAAGAGAAGAAAGAAGGAGGCGAATACTCAAGCCAAGAATGAGCAAAAAGAATGAATCCCTAAGACCCTATTTATAGCCTTGGATAGCCTCCATGGTTTTCCTATCCCACCGATGTGGGACAAATTTCCCAAAAGAAAATTTTCTTCTCCTTTATCACTTCTACTTATTTTGAGTCTCGAGGGCAACCCAAAAGGACTGTGCTTCTATCAATTATAGTTATGGCTTAGACACCTAATCCAACAGTCTCCACTTGGATAAGTCTAATAACTATTATTGCCAATATAACTTCCTAATTGATCAGCAAATTGTAGCCTCCAAAAGCCGTTGTCGAACTCTGACCTAGTCAGTTACGTGTCCTAAGATAAGAGATCATATAATCCTTCGTTCTACAAGATATCATTTGAACATGAGACATGGAACATAATCAATCTCATTGTCCAGTACTTTGTTTTCCGATTTCTGATTTGTAATGACATAGAACTTCTAATTGAAACATCAATTTAGTCCTGGTCGGGGCCGACACTATATGTCAACATCAAATCATCGAGGGGCCCAAAGATACCGCTTTTCCCGTTAGGGCAAAAGGAACGAATAAACTTTAACTTATATGTGTAACACGTCATTTTAAAAACTTGGATTTACAAAAACTTTGTCTAACGGCGTTCAAACTTTGCGGAAAACGTACATATAAAACTGCCCCATCCGTAACCGGATGGTACCTTTCATAAAAATGGTGTTACTAAATCGTATCTTCACAACAATAAATGATAAATCCAAGTTATGGCACCAAAATAAATGCCATACATCAATACATAAAACATAAGTCATTAATAAGTAGCCAAATAATGGCTAACGGGGAAGTCTAAGCATCGGGAAACTAATGCTAATTTCCGTCTTAACTTTCAGGAAAGGCAATGCCATTTCCATAGTATCCCGTAATGCTTTTAACATTGGTGGTTAGTCACTCCACCCGGAAATACTAGTCCCACGTAACTATGCCGCAAGGAGCTACTCAAGCGACCACGTACGCACTATCTTTACAACTAGCACGGGTTAAGCTTAACACTTCCCACATCAATCTCACGTATTTAGCTATAGCATTTCCCACGTATTTATATCTTTCTTACTTTTTACGCACTAACACTAAGGCTAGAACGGTTTCCCACATCTCACATTTTACTTTAACATTAGGTATATACATTTTATAGGGTTTAGATCTGATTAAAGGGTGCTTAGGTCGACCACCATGCCCTATTTATACTGAAACAACTTTTAAAACTTTACATCTAGGCCCTCGCACTTCGTTACAACTCGTTTCGTCACTTAACGGCTCGTTTAACGCAACCGGGAACACTTATTGACTTTATAAATCATTATCAACTTTAATTTCATTACTTTAAATCATTTTAACACATATCTCATGTTAATCATTTAAATCACACAATTACATATAAAACACATAGTGACTAACGGTCACTAACGACAAGCTAACGGTCAACATCAAAAAGTTTTGGGATGTTACAATATGCTTGCACCATTTACTCATCAAATCATGCACAACAATACGTTTTATAACATCAAGTTACTGATGCGTTTACATATTATCAATGCACAACTGACTTGTAAACCACAACTCATATATCTCCATTTAAAGATTATAAGATATTATCGTCTTCAGAATTACTCGTGATAAATTCCATGAAGTAATTCTCTGAGCGTGGGTTAATCCAATACTTAAATCTCCATTTCAAAGTACTCACGAACATTGCAGCAATACCATTGCTATGTCTAAAACTCTTTAGACAATCTACAAATCCATTCATGACAGTCTTTATTCACTACTTACTTCCAAAAGTATGATCGATTGTGGAATTCGAATAATCAAATTATTCAGGAAGTAAAACATGCAAAATGAAACACAATAATAAACAATTGACAAAAGGTAGTAAACAAACTCATAAATAATTCTCTATTATTTAATCAACAAAAGTCAATCACATTTATTTTGTTATAAGTTTCAAACTAACTATCTAACTACTAAAACTTATGACTATTTGACTATTCCGTTAGTTAACGTCAGGTTCGTTAAGTTATGTGCCCTAAATTGGGATTATGTGATTAAATGCTTATGCGTTTAATATAATATGATTAAAGTATGTCAAGAGAAAGTAATTAAAGTAAAGTCATGAAAGTTAAGTGCTCGTTAAGTCGTAAGGTGTTCCAGTGAGAAAGTTAAGCTAAGAAAGTAACGTTTAGAAGTCGAGGGGCTTAAGTGTAACATTGGGAGTTGATGGCCAGGGATTTAAGTGTAATTAGGTAACCCCAATTGTCACAAAAATCTGATCTTATGTGTGTGTGTGAGCCCTAGCCGATCCCCCTCCTTCTCCAAGCAAGTTTCCCTCAAGATTTAATCGTTTCGTGCCGTTTCGATCAAGTTTTGTTTAGATCTTGAATCCCCTAAGTCATCTACAGGTATTGTAGGTAAATCCTCTTTGAAATCTGATCTTATGAGTCATATATGTCAATCCGATCCAGGCCATGGGGTTTGGGTTGGGTTATATTGCAAAACGTTAACCGATTTCATGTTATTCGGGATAATCAATCGAATGATTTATGTTTGTAAAGGATCAAGGGATCAATTGATGGTTTGTAGGCATCAATTATGTCATAAAAGAGGTCAATTTCATGTCTCCAGGTCGGGGTTAGGGTTTGAGATCGAATGGGAATCGTTTAAGTGTAGTTAAAAATCAGGTTTGCTGATCGAGCCCCGCTATGCGGCGCATGGGATTTCCATGCGGCGCATGGATTTCCATGCGGCGTATGGAATGGTCTGGATGTTTCTGATCAAGTTTATGCGGCGCATGGAAAAGCCATGCGGCGCATATTCAGGTCTTGCAGTCGTATAGGCTTGTTTTCATGCTCGTTTCACCCATAGACCTTATGTTTAGGTTACCTTATGATATAGGGAACTTAGAGAGGTCTTTTGAAGCCACGTTTATGTTACCTATTGGTTGTATGATGCTATTGTTAGATGGAAACACAAACAAGTCAAGTTAACCTTGCGTATTGCTCGTTGTATTCGTCATGAGGTAAGATACACTACTTTGACACGCTGAGGGTTCAACAAAAATATAGTTTTCATATAATAACTTCTCAAATGTTATCTTGATTGCTTATGGGTATTCGGGGTTACACGGGAGGTGATATGGGCTATGTACATGACTATTGAGGCCTGAAATGCAGTCCCTATGATATGAAATGTAATGATACGCTATGAAATGTTATGCACTGATATGAGATGTAATGATATGCTATGAAATGTTATGCAATGATACGAGATGTAATGATATGCTATGAAATGCTATGTAATGTCTTGAGATGAATTGAAATGTGATATATGTTGATGGTATGTGAAATGTGCATGATTACATGGCTTGTTCATCTAGTTCACTAGACTTATTAAGTTGCCATGACACGTGCATATTTAAGGGCCCAAACGTAAAAGATGAATATGTGATGATGTTTAGGTAATGTGGATACCTAAACTATATGTGATGTAAATCGAGCTCGTAACTGATGTGAAAGTGTTAAGCTTAACCCGTGCTTGCCCTTGCCCGGCGGGTGCGTATATGTGGTTGCTTGGGTGGCTCCTTGCAACATAATTACGTGGTATGAGTATCTCCGGGTGGCGTGATTACCCACCAATGTCTTTGAACATACGGACTACTCTGGGATTGGCTTGCCATTCCTTAACGACATTGATGTACTGCCGTAAGGTTTGTCCATCTAGTCGGGTGTGACTTATGTCACACGTAATGAGATGTATATGTTATATGATGTGTGTGACTTATGTCACAATTGCAATGATGATATGTGAAAAAGATATGAAAGATGACTAGGCACTTTTAGGGTGGTTCATCCTAATATGAAAGATGTTGATGCTATGATATGTATGTGAGATGATATGATTGATGATATGTGCCTTAATGATTTCAATGATTTTCCTATAATGTTTTAAATGGACAAATGCTTTATAAACTATGTGTTATCTTACTTAGCTAATTCGTTAGCTAACACTTGCTCTTTTAAATGTGTTGTGCCCTCAGGTCCAACATTAGTGAGCAGGTAGATGTGAGAAGATGTGAGGCATGGGTAGATGATCTTGAAGCTGGCTGTAGTTTACCCATAGTGGCTGCTCGCATTAGACATTGATTTACGATTAGACATTTATGATTTGCACTTACTATGTTGTCGGTTGTTTAATGTTGGGCAACCGACGGATTTCCATTTAAACTTGTTTTGATGATATGGCTAGTAACACCAATTAATAAATGAACCAAACAGATTTTGTTGGTTTGGACTTTTAAAGTTTAATTCCGCTTTCTTTGAAAATCCATATTTTTGAACGACGGGTGTTACAAGTTGGTATCAGAGAAATGGTTTAAGTGAACCAATGACTATAAGACCATAGGATTTGGACTTAAACCGTAAGATCAGACATGCTATGCTTAAGTAGTTGAGCTTTAGCCTTAAGATGAGATGTTGTTAGGACGGGTTGGGATGAGTGAGAGTGTAGGATTAAGGCTATATGATGATTGTTTGATTGATGATATGTTAATATGTTTTTAGCCTTTATTCTTCCGTTTCTCGCTTCTCCGTCACTAGATTATTCTATTGCTACGATAGACGGTCCCCGAGGTGATGTGCTATTTCCTTATCTGAATGTGCGCTGTAATTTATGTGTGAAGTGGTTGAATTGAAGGGAAATTTGTTGGATTAGGTGAAATGGTGTCCCGTCAATGGTGTCCAACCCACGAGGTTAGTGACAAGGACCGCAACGGAAATGAGATGTTGTATGGATGATAAAGATTATGTGAATGGAATTGGTGAAAGAATGTGATACACAAATGTGGTAATTAACATGCATGTGAAGTGATACAATTACAGTTATAGTCCGGAACATAGTTGCAAGCGTATCACGACGCGAGCGTGTTTGTATGGCCATGCTTGTGTTGACCGGTGTACAAAGTAATGAAGTTGGAGAGATTTCTATGTATTGTACCCCTATTTGTCAAGAGTAAACACCGTGTTACAACTTTAGTGATGTTGATGCTTCAGGTGTGTGGAAATGTGTGAAGATCGGTGGAAAGTGATAGCCGGATTAAATGTTTATGATGATTATGATGTACAAGAAGTTAAATGAAGTGATTGGTAGTCAATGTTGCCGAGTCTACTAGTTTAAAAGACATGGATTTGAAGTTTGAAGAGTAGAGTTGATGTTGGATACTTGAAGGATTATAAGTAGGTGACGCATAGAAGGGTTACCGGGCACACGTATGAAAGGATATAGTTACAATTCCGGTCGCGAACGTAATTGTAAATATATCACGACATGTGTGTGTTTGTGAGACTGTGTCTGTGTTGATCCGAATGAAGTGAAGATGAGAAAGGATGGAATCACTGAATGGTATCGTATTTAACCACGCGGAGAATAGACATGTATAAATGGATTAAAGTCACCAAAAGCATTGTCAAAAGGGTTAATATTATGTCTTCAGGTCGAATTAATGGTTGGAGCTCGTATGGAAGTCGATTGAGGGATTAAAAGTTGGGTTGTTGGTCGAACTGGGCGATATGCGGCGCATGAGTCTTTCATGCGGCGCATATCTGCCAATTTTGAAAATTGATTTCAGATGGGAGCCCGATATGCGGCGCATAGACATTCTATGCGGCGCATATTCTGTGTGCTCAGAATGTTGGATATTTTCTGTGACAAAATTAATTGAAATATGCGGTGCATATTTCTCCCATGCGACGCATAAGTGCCCAGTTTTGAAATATGCGGCGCATGCACCATTCATGCGGCGCATATCTTGGTTTGTTTTGGATTTACGACTCGTTTAGTTTTGATTCGCTACAGGATGATATATGACAATTGGGACGAGTATCTACAGGTGGAGATTCTTCCTTATATTGCATGAGTGTAAAGGTGATGTTGATATCCTATATGTGTACAAATTTTTATGTATGAGTGCTCCTCAAGATAAAGAGTTTTCCCTTAAGAGAAGTTTAGAGGTATGATGATGAGGTTATTTATAGTTTCTTAAAGCAGATGAAGTAAAAGTTTTTCAAGAGCATTTGATTCCGAATTGATCATGTTACTTGCCTGTGTGATTACTCATGTTAGACAAAGATTATATTTCTAAAGTCGAGCCTACTCGTAGTTTGGAGATGTTCTATTAATGTTCACGGATTTGTTGTGATCGCGAGGTCGAGCCTTCAAGTGATGTGTGTCTAGTGTTACTTTCATGCAAACGCATCTTCTATTTTGTTCTCCATTATAGGAAGAAGTTAATGTTTTCGATTGTGGGATCTAGTTATCTTATAAGATAGATTTACGACGTTGCTACCATTTGATGATGATGAAAGTCTTTGATGTGTTTGAATTTAAGGAATCAAGCCTAAAGTTTTCTCTAGATCGTTTAGTCAATACGTCTAACAAGGAAAATCTTGCCTATTCTAAGTATGACGAAGAACATTATGTTTGCGTGAAGAGCGTTATTATGATTTTCAACTCGAAGAGGCTTAGTTTTAAATCCATCAAAAGTGAGTAAAAGCTAAGGGAGAAGCTGACACTTAATGTTGAAAGGAATAAAGTTCTATCTATCAGCTAAGTCCGTGGTTGTGAGGTTATGGTGAGTGCTTGACTACGGCAAATCAGCTCAAGGTAATGTTCTTTGAGACAAAGAACGTAGTAGAACTGGAGCATTGTCAGAAGAGTCGATATATACCATCATGAAGCAATGTAAAGTCCCTCACACGATGGTTTAACCCACGAGTGTAAAATAACAAGTCAAGTATGCACTAGATTGGACTAGTATTACTTTAAATACAAATGCAAGAATATAAATAAAGTAATAAAGACTTAAAGCAATATTTAAGCAAGTAAGTAAATGGTGGAACACAAATGTAATTTTTCAAGTGTATTTTATTTATTGATGATAAACAAAATACAAGATTGTTGCGGAACCTAGATATTACAAGTATGTAACTATCTAAACAATATTTGAATTACAAGTGATCTATACTTGCTAAATAATCTCCTTGGATCGATATACTTAAAGTTGTGAAGTATAACTATTATGATCGAGAGTATTTTAGCAAGTTCACCAAATTGCAAAAAGTAATTTGTACGAGGTATGTAACTTGGTATTTATAGGCAAATAAATTCAACAGTGAATTTATTATGCCGTACAAATATGGTTGCATGCATTTAAGGCAACAACTTTAATTCCTTAAATGCATTGGTTAAAGTACAAGGATAAAGTCATTTTGATGTGACTTGTCATCCTTTTAACCAACCACCTTTACACACGTATTGTACTTCTATCAATAGACAAGTGGATTGTCCGTGTAAAAGTGTGTAAAGGAAAAAGTCAATTCCTCGTAATCAGTGTTCAGACTTGTAAGGTCTAGAACACTGACAAAGCTCCAGTCAGGAGATCTGGTAAGACTGTCAGTGGGCTCCACTGCTTGTCAGTCTTCTTTCTTCAAACTTCAGTCTTTAGACTACTTCA
>CM067168.1:118061851-118081724 GCA_034093135.1 Erigeron breviscapus
CTGACACTCAACTAGGTTCATCAAGTGTTCCTGCACTTAAATGGACTTCTAGTCATCCAGCTCACCAAGTGATTGGTGATCCTTCTCAAGGGATTGTTACTCGATCAGCGACTAGAAACACATGTCTCTATGTGAATTTCTTGTCAATGATCACCCCTAAGAATATAGGAGAAGCAATGGCTGATCCTTCTTGGGTAGAGGCTATGCAAGAAGAACTTACCCAGTTCAAACGACAGCATGTCTGGTTTCTTGTCCCCTTACCTGCTGACAAAGAACCCATTGGCACAAAATGGGTTTATAGGCTAGGCTGGTTGCACAAGGATACCTTCAGGAAGAAGGTGTTGATTACGATGAAACCTTTGCACCAGTGGCCCGATTAGAAGCAATTCGCTTATTCTTGGCACATGCTGCTTACAGAAACTTCACAGTATATCAGATGGATGTTAAGAGTGCCTTCCTAAATGGAAAACTCGATGAGGAAGTTTATGTTAAGCAGCCACCTGGTTTTGAAGATCCAGCCAAGCCACACCATGTCTATCGTCTTTATAAGGCTCTATATGGCCTTAAACAAGCTCCTAGAGCCGTATGACACTCTTTCTGAATTTCTTCTCTCTAACAAGTTTCAGCGAGGATCCATTGACAGCACCCTCTTCATCTATAGAAAGGGTGCTGATGTTCTATATGTTCAGATATATGTAGATGACATCATCTTTGGTTCTTCCAGCAAGAAACTTTGTTCTAAGTTCAGCTCACTAATGTCCTCTCAGTTTGAGATGAGCATGATGGGTGAGTTGACTTTCTTTCTTGGTCTACAAATTCGCCAACTCCAAATGGGATTTTCATTAATCAGGAGAAGTACATTCGAGACATGCTGGCAAATTCGACTTGTCCAATGTGACCACTAAAGCCACTCCTATGTCTTCCTAATAATCTCCATGCTGATCCTGATGGTAAGCATGTGAATCCCACTCTCTATAGGGGAATGATTGGCTCGCTGATGTATCTCACAGCGAGTCGTCCTGACATCATGTTTGCTACTTGCTTATGTGCAAGATATCAAGCCTCCCTAGGGAGTCTCATCTTCTCGCTGTCAAGCGAATCTTCAAGTATCTAAAAGGTACCTCCACACTGGGTCTCTGGTATCCCAAAGACCCCAGTTTTGACTTAGTTGCATATTCTGACTCTGACTATGCTGGTTGCATGTTAGATAGGAAAAGCACCAGTGGTGGATGTCAACTGTTGGGGGGGAAGCTGACTAGTTGGTCTAGTAAGAAACAGCATACAGTGTCCATCTCCACTGCTGAAGCAGAGTATGTATCAGCAGCGAGTTGTTGTGCACAAGTCCTCTGGATGAAAAACCAACTCGCTGACTATGACTTAGAATTCTCTAAGATTCCCATAATGTGTGACAATACAAGTGCAATTGCTATCACACACAATCTTGTTCAGCATTCTAAGACCAAACACATAGACATTAGGTACCATTTCATTCGTGACCATGTCATGAAAAGGGGATGTTGAAATCTACTTCATTCCCACTGATGACCAACTTGCTGATATTTTCACTAAACCGTTAGATGAAACCAGATTCAAATATCTGGTCAGCAAGTTGGGAATGCTGAATGGTGAATCAGCGACATGACTTGTTCATGTCTACTGATGCCTCAACTTATATCTTATAAGTTGAAAAGTGACCTTAAGGTCAATAATCATGTTAACAGGTATTGTTCTTTGCTAAAAAGCAAATAAAAGCAATGGAGAGCTAAAAGTCTCATCTAGTCCAGCAGCAAACGGCTGCTGGTAAAGACTTCTAAAATCCGTTGATCCCTGTTGCTTTGGGAAAAAGCAAAACAAAAGCAATAGAGAGCTAAAAGTCACTATCTAGTCCAGCAGCAAACGGCTGCTGGTAAAGACTTCTAAAATCCGTTGATCCCTGTTGCTTTGGGAAAAAGCAAACAATAGCAATGAAGAGCTAAAAGTCTTCATCTAGTCCACTAGCAAACGGCTAGTGGTAAAGACTTATCAAATCCGTTGATCCCTGTTGCTTTGGGAAAAAGCAAAACAAAAGCAATAGAGAGCTAAAAGTCTCTATCTAGTCCAGCAGCAAACGGCTGCTGGTAAAGACATATCAAATCCGTTGATAGCTGACAATTTGCTAAAAATTATATTCTTTATTCATCAGCGACCAACGTTTATTGTAAAGTCGCTGACTAAAACTCCTTCTTTAAATAGAGGTAACCAGATTTACAAAATCGTCAGTAGATATACTTCAAACTCAACTATTTTATGTGTGAGTAAATCCACCAAGTATTTTTATCAATATTTTATTGGAATCTCAAAACGGTTACCTCGATTTTCTCCCTAATGGACAACTTGTACACTGTATCCGCCGTAAAACTCGAGTACTTTTGAAATAATGGTACAAGTTGTCACATCAATTTTTTTACGTTACTCAAATACGTATATATATGTATATATTACGTATGAAAGAGAGTATTGGTGACGGTTCACTGTCATAGTTATGGGGCCCATATCCATGCTATATATATTCAAATCGTTTCAATCACCATCCTTTATACTCTCAAAATTCACCTTCTTATTTTTCTTATTCTCCAAATCTCTCAAATTTCTCAAAATTCTCTCTATCTCCTCTCACTGTTCATCTTCTTCTTCCCATTTTTTTTAAATCTTAATCAAAAATGGCTTCTTCATCTTCCCAACAACAACAACCAGAAAATATACCTAAATCTCCAACAAATCTCCACTCATGTTGAGTTGCCTGCTGATGATCTTGCAACTCAAAAGGCTCTTAAACACATTCCTCTCTATATGTATTCTGAAACATATGATCCAGAAAAAATACCTGCATCTTCTAAAGTCAACTTTCAAGCCCAAAAGACTCCATTAAAATCCAATAATTATCTGGGTTCCCTTGAAGTTCCATCCGGCATAATTGGGTACCAACATATGCTTGATTTCAAAAAAGCGTGCCCAGTGACAAATGCCATATATTCGATCCTGAAGATATGTACGTCTATCTTCTCCGGAAATTCTGGTGGACATGTGAATATCATGTAAGTATTGGTGCTATTACTGGTACCGTGAAGAAGAAACAGGTACGCATTTCAATCACACCCAAAATTCTTCGCACTGCTCTTGGTCTTCCTGATCAAACAAAGGAGAGACCATTTGTGAATCCAGCAACTTTAGAACAATGGAAAAAATGGTTGCCAACCATTGGTTATGGTACAAACCTGGAAAAGCCTGAAGCTGTACCCAGCAACCCAACCAAGAAAAATCTCCCTGGTGTTTGGAGATTATTGTTCGCTCATGTCATCCAGTGTCTGGGTGGCAACTCTGGATCCTTTGATCAGGCGACTGCCTTAAACAAGCAAATCATCCATGCTTTGGCCACTGGAAGATTTATTGATTTTGCCTCAGTTATTTTTGAAGATATGAAGGCAAAAGTTCAAGCCAGCAACCGCTCATATACTATTCCATTCACCAGGTTCTTCTCTCTGATTTTCAAACAAGAACTTAAAGAAAAATACAATCAATTTGGTGCTACTGTCTGCAAGCCACCAAGAATTGGCCACTCTGTCTACAAACAGCCTGCTTGTGATTCTGAATTCTTTGACAGCAAGTTTGCTGAACTCACTCCTCCAATGAAAGAGGTGCTTTTCTCTTCTTATCCACACTTGTACATAAGAGCACCCTCTGGTGTGGATGCTGGCACTATATTATTCAAGAAATCACCAAGGCTGCAAAGAAAGCCAAACAGGCACGATCAAAGTCTTCCAAAACTTCATCTGCTCCATCCTCATCCGCTGCCGATGCTCCAAAAAGAAAGAAGAAAGCAGCAAAAGGTGTGATGATTAAGGGGTTGGAATCCTCTCAGCTGTCTCTCATTGATGAGGAAGAAACCTCTACAGCTGAAGAGAACATAGAGCAGCACCATGTTGAATCAGAGGCCCTTCATTCTCCTTCCCCTCTCAACTTCTCTGATAGCTTGAATGTGAAAGAGAAGTTTTGCTGAAGAAGAAAGTTTTTGCTGAAGTTGAAGGGATTGATTTTTGTGAAACTGGGAAGGATGTGGTAAGTATTGAAGGTGCTAGTGTTAATGTTGAAATAGTTGCAACTGCTGGTAGGAATGAAGAAAGTGTTGAAGGAGATGGTGGAAATACTGAAGCAAATGAAGGTGCTGGTGTTAGTGAAACAATGGTGGAAGATGTTGAAAGAAGCAATGTTGATCTTGATAATGTGTCTGCTGTTGAAAATGTTAGTGATATGCATGAAGAAACTGTTGAAGATGATGGTGTTAATGATGAAAGTGATTTCGAGTTGGGTGATTTTATTGCTGATGAATTTCAGCTGGACTCCTATAACTATGCTGATGAAAAGAAGGCCAGTGACATGGAAGTGGAAAAGAAAATTTGTGGAAGAAGAAAAACTTTGTTGAACCTGCAAAACTGAAATTGAACATATCTCTCAAGGAAATCAAGTCACTGTGGAAACCCAAAATTGCCAAAGAAAGAGAGAAAAAAAGCGATAAAGATTATAAAAAGATCCCGAAGTTCTCTCTGCCAAGGCCCATAAAACTCCACCAGTTACAACCAGTGGAATACCATGCTATTCTTGGGCAGCATTCTTTCCTTTCAAGCTATTCCTGGTTGTAAATCTGTTATGGCCAAAGAAGTGGAGTCTCTTCCAAAAGAGTTGGGTATTTCTTACTCTACCAACTCTTCTAGCAGATTAGAAAGGGTAGAGTCAATTAAATGATTACTTTTTTAGTTTTAGGTAGTATAGTTTTTTAGTTTTTAGAGTTAGTTTTCTTACTTACCAACTCTTTAGCAGACTCGAAAGGGTAGAGCGTCAGTTAAATGATCTCACCAAAGCTGCCAATCTTGCTATTGAATTAAAGGATAAGGAATCTGACAGGCTAGTTTCCATATTGACCAGCTGGTACAACAAACAAAATGAGAATAGCCAAGTTATCGACACGCTGAAAGATAACACAAGCTCCATTGCTGATGCTCAATAAAAATAAATGCCATAACAAAGGTTATATCAAGCGTTTGATCAGCAGATGATCATTAAACTGGTTTTTTTTGTGCATTTTGTCATAGATCAAATGTGCTAATTCTACCAGCTACTCAGCAAAGAAGGCAGCCTCTACCAGCAAATCTGCTGCTGCTAATGTAAAGAAGCTGAGTGATCTCATCTCCCCTCTGACTACTCAAGTCGAAAATAACACTAAGGCAATTCATGCCTTAGAAAAACAAGTGGCTGATCTTCCTGTTCCTCAAGCTTCTTTCACTAAGGAGGATCGCCTGAGGCAAGTTAAGATAGACAAGGAGGTTGATCTTTCTTGTTTTGTTCGAGGAGAAGGAGGTCGATGAAATCAAGAACCTGCTGGCACAACTAGTAAATCAACAATCACAACAGCCAGCAACTGTGGAAGTTGTTATTAACAATGCAACTTCCAAGGGGCAGAAAGTTGATGTTGCTGTTGTAGAAATGGTCAGTGAAGCAGTTAACAAAGCTGTTAGCCGAATCTATGAGGAATCTGCTGAAGAAGTTTTGGGAACTGATGATGTTGCCACTAACACCGCCAAAGCTGATGAAATGGCGATTGTGGCAGTTAGTGATGAAAAGGAAAGTGAAGTTCCCCCTGCTGGTGTTGAGGGGGAGTCTACTGGAAAAGAAATTGTAAGTGTTGAAGTTCCCCAGCTGGTGTTGAGGGGGAGCAACAGATAGCAGATAGTTTAATGCTAATGTACCCCCTGCTGCTGTTGGTGAGGGGCACATTGAAGTCTTTGATGATATAGGGGAGGAGTTTGACCCCCAAGTGATCAAAGCAACATGGGAAGCTGGTTTTGCTAGAGAAATGGAAAGAGATAGGTCAAAGGAATTGCTTCCAGTTTTTCATAAACGATATCTGGCCAATGCTGAAATTACTCCTCTCTCTGATACTCGTCGAAAATAGCTCACTGATTCTGGATTCTTCAAGAAACCTCCCACCGCTCTTCCAGCAGAACAAGTGATCGTTACTTCATCTTCTTTCTCAGCTGCTCAGCTACCCATCCAATCTTCAGCAGGTCATCAACACCAAATGATTGATATTTTGGCACTGACTGCTGATGGAAAAACTCAAGAAGAAGCTATCAAGGAGTTGGATAGGATCAAGCAGAATCAAGAAAATGAAAGAAAGAATCTTGAGTATATCAAGCAGCTACCTCTCCTTGAAAAAGATCAGCTGGATGGTGAGCAAAGGATGCTGCTGAAATCGGGTGGTGCTGAAGCTTTATACAGGCAGAAGCATACAGAAGTTGAGAAGCAGCTCAACGAGAAAAGAGCCAAGTTTGAAGGAAAGAAGAAAAGAGAAGGAAGAAGAAGAAAGAAGAAAAGGCATATTTAAATGGTTTGTGTATTTGCAAGTGAATTGTTGATGTGCCTTTTTGATTTTGTTGATGATGTTTTGAGGAAGAAAAGGCTAAGTGGTTGAAACTTATGAATGATAGAAAGAGGCCCCAAAAGATTATTGCTGCTGAAGCCTTTCGTGCTGAAATGGGTCTTAAGACAACTTGAAAATCTTAAGAGAAGGTGCTGACAAGCCAATCAAACTTGAAGGGGTCAAACCAACCACCTTGGGTGCCTCTGAGTGATTTGAAGTTTACATGCTGGTGAAAGACAAGAAGGCTGTCAGCTTTGAACAACTCCAAAATATGCTCAAGGAATATTTTGAGAAGGCCAGAGAGTACGAAACCAAGTTCAAAACTGATTTGCCAATGCTGAGGCAAGTTTTTGGTACTCCAGTAGCTATCTCCACCTCAGCAGGAGAAGATGAAGGATTCAAAGAACAATTATAGAAAAACACGAGGGAATAGCAAGGTAAAAAGCAGGAAGAGATTCAAAGAAAGAGGAAAGAAGAGCATCGAACCATTGTTGACCTTCCTCCTATCACTGGTGATGCCTTGCTGAACACCAGACTTCCTCCCAGAAGCTTCTTTGAGGAAGGGAGAGTGATAGAGAAACCTGCTGGCATCTTCTTCACGAACTTTCATTTTGAAGCCTCTTTGATCAAGGGAGAGTGATAGAGAATCCTGCTGGCATCTTCTTCACAAACTTTCAGAACAATCAACTGTTCTTTCGCCTTGATGAAATTGAAAAAACGTCTCACTGGGTTCATCTTAAGCATAAGAAGAAGGTGTGCTGAAACATCCAACAACAGATGGTTCATCAGCAAGTTGGATGAAGAATTGATAAAGCCTCACAGAAGGGATGACCCAGCGATCAGGATGGCTAAGCAAGAGGAAGCTTGGGAAATGGAGGCTGCCAATTTATAGATGTCTTACAATGTAAATGCTATATGCATCAGCTTGTAATGTTTAAAGATGATATATAAGACATCTTTTCATCATTCCTTTTTTTTCTTATCAAAGTCTAGTCTACTCAGCAAGTCTTCTCAGCGAATAGGGGGAGATTGTTGAGTCAAGGATTCGCTGACCAGACTTGGTCGCTGACGTGTGTCGTCAGCGAGTCATCAGCGAGTCTAGTGACTCTTTGTCAGAGGGTTTGTTTTGGTTTTTTGTTGGTTTTTTGCTTTCCAATGTGTGTCAAGGCGGGAAGATTTCAAACCATAAGAAGACAAGAGTCACATGGTGGTTCTTCCAACTGGGTATTACCTTATATGGCAAAGGTACAGTTGGGACCAAAACAAGGGTTTTCTCCTTCATACCCGTTTTGGTAAAGAAGACAAAGGCTCCTGGATCCAAGTACATCGAGCCAATGGGACGTCGACAACCACCATTCGATCACTATCATTGTAAGGCTGTGTTGCCCTAATTCCTCCCCTATATAAAGCAACACAGCCGCGCACAATATTTGTGTTTGTCACCACAAAGTGTGTGTCACTTTATTTTCTCTCTTGTAATTGCTTAAGTTTATAGTGTGTCTATACTTAGCAATTATTTAGTTCATTTGTATTCTTGTAAGACAAGTTGTAATATCGACCATGTATTCATCGTTTAATCAATGATACATATGATTAGACTTGCATAGTTTCTTATTTGAACTTATTCTTGTTCATGTTCTTTACTTTCTGTTCTTACCTTCTTGTCTAGATTAATTAATCATAAGTGTGCAAATCGTGGACTGTCAGCTTTTGGTTTTGGGTGTAAACCGTCTTCATTTCCTTTTCTTTATCTTGGGATTCCTGTGGGTGCTCGTATGACTAGAGCTAATGGCGTCCCATCATTGAGAAGTTCCACAAAAAGTTATCGTCTTGGAATGCGAGTCTCCTGTCTATTGGAGGTCGGGCAACCCTTTTATCCTCTGTTCTTGGCTCTCTGGGTAATTACTACTACACTCTATTCAAGATGCCACGCAAAGTCATTGATTGCCTTGAGTCACTTCGCATGAATTTTTTTTGGGGAGGCACTAAAGATAATCGTAAGATGCCTTGGATTAATTGGAAGACTGTGTTAGCGAGCAAATCTGTAGGAGGTTTGGGCATCGGTAGTTTGGAGGCATTAAATCTGGCTCTAATTTACAAATGGCGGTGGCGTGCTCTTAGGTCCCTAGAAGCCTCTTGGGTCAAGATCGTTATCGCCATCCATGGGCAACAGGCACTAATGGATTTTAAGTGCAAAGGCAGTAGCACTTGGGCTCGGTTATGCGCGTCTTTCAATCAGGTACACAAATCCTATTCCATCCCTAGTAACGTTATTAAGAAAAAGATACGAGACGGGTCCACTACTAGTTTTTGGCACGATAATTGGCGAGAGGGAGAACCGCTTATGGTCCGGTTCCCTCGCCTTTATGCTCTCGAAACCGACAAGCAATGCTCAATTGCGTGTAGATTTTCCAGATTGGATTGGGTTTGGTCTTGGGCAAGACCTATTCGTGCTGGTAGAAATCAAGAAGAGTTAGATAATCTTTTGAATGAAATTCGTGATGTCCGTTTAGAGACAGGTGAGGATGAGTGGATTTGGAATTACCATGGTGACAAGTCCTTTACTGTTGCAATTCTAAGACATGCTCTTGACTTTAATATTCTTCCTTCTCAGCAAAAACCCACGATTTGGAACTCTTTTTTACCCAAAAAGATTAATATATTTCTTTGGCGTTTACTTCGAGATCGGCTTCCTTCACGCATTAATTTGGCAATTAGAGGCATTCCAAATGTTCCTTTCATTTGTCCTACTTGCTACATGGGGTTGGATATGGTAGACCATACTTTTCGTTCATGTAAAGTGGCGTGTGAAACCAGAATTCTTCTTGCACAATGGTTGAAGTTTGAGTTACCCGATTACGGCCCTACTGATATTATTAATTGGGTTGAAACGCTACATTTCCCCACGATGTATAAGAAGGTCATCCAAGGTATCATGGCAGTTTGGTGGTGGTGTTTATGGAAGAACAGGAATCAAGCCATTTTTTTGTCGGATCACGTCAGCAGCAAAGCCATTTTTCTTTCTGTTGTTTCCATTTCTTTCTTATGGTTTTCCTCTCGGTGTACTAAGCTTAGCTTTTCTTGGCCCCTATGGCATCGTAGTCCCTCCTATTTGATGTAAACATTATGTCTCTTCGGCGTCTTGCCGTAGACTTTTTATTATTAATACCATATGCTGTTCTAAAAATTAATTTTTTGTCATCAAGGGCTGATGGGGGGATATAAGGTGAAACCAAACTCTCAACACATGTAGTCACATCATAACATAAATTCAAATTTTCAATTTCGGAGCATGAACCATCACGCGAATCATACACAACCAACTTCCACTCGGCTTGCAATAAAATAGTCCCATCATTTGAGATAAACAAAGGCAGAGCAAAACGAGAATAAGTATCAGCTGGAAACGTGACGGAAGCCAATTTAGTCCAAGAGTCTTCCACGCCGTAAACTTTCATCACCCATACATCTGCACGAGTTTCACGATAATTGCAAAGCACGCATAACCATTCTCCCAAAGTCAAAACCTTTTCTTTTACGGAAATAAAATCTGAAAGACACTTTTGCCCTCACTTATTTTCTTATCACTTGCATTTGTAGATTTATATTGATAAAAAACCCAATACCCAAAACCATTATCGGTTCCCCCTTTTGAATGTCTTCAACAGAGTATCCAAACAGCTTTACTTTCACCGACGTCTATCTTGATAGGAACAAATCCAGGTAAATCTTTCCCTCGCAAATCTAAAGACATGAAAACCAGAAGCTATTAAACCCACCAACTACAGCCTCGTCAAATAGAATTAATGTTTATTCCCAGAGTCCATCTCATCCAAATGAGGTTAATTCTCACAAATCAAAACTAGAAGTTTTATTCATTGTTATATCTAACTCCTCGCTTGCTGAACAATAAGATCTATTACATTATTCCTTGATAAGGATTTGAATAAAATTGCAATCATGATATGAAACTTGAGTTTAAAGTAGAGTTGATAAGATATTGTTGTTATTCGTTGATTCGAAAGTTACAAGATAGACGAAACAGCTACATGTTTACGAGGGATCGACGAATAGAAATCCATGTCGCCATACTGGATTGTTGATGGAGATAGAATTGATTGACATTATTTCTAACTATAATCGGTTGTCAAAATAAGTATGGATGTTCACGGATATGATGACGATGACTATCGAGAAGAGGATGGGGATGGTCCTCATGATTTTTCAACATGTAATGATTTATTTTTAGGTAACGAAAAACAACTGCCGAGATATTGAGGACAGAAGAACTTGAGGGCAAAGTTGTCTTTCTAATACAGTTTCCGTAATCAATACATTGCACGAGTTAATTCCCGATAATTACAAAGCACGCATAACCATTCTCCCAGAACCCCCAATGACAAAGCCTTGATCTTCATCATACACAGGTTGCGAAACTTCACCATATGTCTCATTAGCTAAATCCAAAGAAACAATCGTACGGATAGGTTCCCGTTAGCTCCTCTACGAGTAGCCATCCAATGAAGATATCCATTTGAAAAGACACCAGACTTATTCACCCGGTAACCATGAGGAAATTCACCAATATGCTTCCAATTTCCAGTTTTTAACAAATATATCTTCACTCTGTATTGATATTGGTCACACGGATATACTGAAACAACTTTGTAATCATCGGTAGCCTTTTCATACGCAAAACCATACATCGCTTTATACCTCATACCAAGTGGCAAGTCGAAAGTAGTAGAATATAACGTAGTCGATATTTTGGTACTTGGGTTCCAAATAAACAGCATATCAACTTCTGAAGGTTTGCATACAATGCAAACTAATCCGTTACATGAACCGACAATTGTATGATCCAGATATTTATGATGCAAGTGATGAGAATAAGATGGATACACATGTTTCAAGGAATTAACCACAGATTTCTCAAACAAAACATCATTAAGAGGACAACTTTTCATGTTTTTTTCACTCGAGCCAGTGAAAATTATTCTATGATGCGCATAGCGATTGTTTGTAGTAATTGAGGAGGAGGATAGATTAAGATGGGATTTGATAAAAAAAAGGGTCGGAAATCAAAGACAGCCATGACTTGCAAACATCGTAACAACGACTCCACCGGAAGCCTCAACAAGATTTCCAGAATGATATCATCATCCGTAGCAGCTAGAGGAACCGATTGTGCGATTTTCTTTGCTTGTTCGAGAGTCATTGGAACTTGTGATTAGGGTTTCCAATTAGGTAATAATTAATTTTGGGAGAATATATTTTGCTTTTTTTTCAAGGGTCAACTAGGACAATGGTTGTACTTGCGTAGAAAGCTACACGGGTTTTTCTCACGGGTAGGGCTGACCGTCCCATCATATTTTCTTTTAGAGTTAATTACAGAAATCGTCCCTGTCGTGGTATCCAACTTGCAGGTTTCGTCCCTACCTTTCAAAAATTACAGTTTTAGTCCAAAAAACTTTGTTCCGTCAACAGTTTTAGTCCTGGCCATAAACGTCCGTTTAAAACCAGGTCACGTGATTCGCACATGATGGGTAATCTCGTAAATTGGCTTAATAATACCAGACTTAATTACAGAAATCGTCCCTGTTGTGAATCGTCACTTGCAGCTTTCATCCCTAACTTTCAAAAAGTTACAGTTTTGGTCCAAAATCCAAAATAAAATTAAACACAAAATCATTTGAATTTCTAATGCATAACATATATCACAGATACAATCCCAAATCCAAAATCAAACACAAATCTTCCAGTTTCCGGTTTTTAATGAATATATCTTCACTTTGTTTTGATGTACTGCAACAATTTTGTAACCATCGGTAGCCTTGTCATACGCAAAACCATACACCGCATTACCTCTACCAAGTGGCAGTCAAAAGTAGGAATATAACGTAGTCGATATTTTGGTACTTGGGTTCCAAATAAACAGCATATCAACTTCTGAAGGTTTGCATACAATGCAAACTAATCCGTTACATGAACCGACAATTGTATGATCCAGATATTTATGATGCAAGTGATGAGAATAAGATGGATACACATGTTTCAAGGAATTAACCACAGATTTCTCAAACAAAACATCATTAAGAGGACAACTTTTCATGTTTTTTTCACTCGAGCCAGTGAAAATTATTCTATGATGCGCATAGCGATTGTTTGTAGTAATTGAGGAGGAGGATAGATTAAGATGGGATTTGATGAAAAAAGGGTCGGAAATCAAAGACCTCCATGACTTGCAAACAGACTTACATCGTAACAACGACTCAACTGGAAGCCTCAACAAGATTTCCAGAATGATACCATCTGTTGCTAGAGGAACCGATTGTGCGATTTTCTTTGCTTGTTCGAGAGTCATTGGAACTTGTGATTAGGGTTTCCAATTAGGTAATAATTAATTTTGGGAGAATATATTTTGCTTTTTTTTCATAGGGTCACTCGGCTATATATATAATCTGACAGTCCACGATTTGCACACTTATAATTAATTAATCTAGACAAGAAAGTAAATAGAAAGTAAAGAACAAGAACAAGAGTAAAGTTCAAGTATTAAGAAACTATGCAAGTCTAATCATATGTATCATTGATTAAACAGTGAATACATGGTCGATATTACAACTTGTCTTACAAGAAAATACAAGAACATACAATTTAAGTTTTAGACACACTAGAAAACTTAAACAATTACAAAGAGAATAAGTGACACACACTTAAATGGTGAAAACACAAAATGTAAATGATGCGGCTGTGTTGCTTTATATAGGGAGGAATTAGGGCAACACAGCCTTACAATGATAGTGATAGAATGGTGGTTGTCGACTTCTCATAGGCTCGAAGTACTTGGATCCAGGAGCCTTTGTCTTCTTTACCAAAACGGGTATGAAAGAGAAGAACCCTTGTTTTGGTCCCAACTTTACCTTTGCCATATAAGGTAATATTCAGTTGGAAGAACCACCATGTGACTTCTTGTCTTCTTTTGATTTGAAAACTTCCCGCCTTGACACACAATTGGGAAGTAAACCACCCGCTGACGAGAGTCACTGACTTCGCTGATGACTCGCTGACGACACACGTCAGCGACCAAGTCTGGTCAGCGAATCCTTGACTCAACAATCTCCCCCTATTCGCTGAGAAGACTTGCTGAGTAGACTATACTTGATAAGAATAAAGGAATGATGAAAAGATGTCTTATATATCAACTTTAAACATTACAAGCTGATACATACAGCATTTACATTGTAAGACATCTATAAATTGGCAGCCTCCATTTCCCAAGCTTCCTCTTGCTTAGCCATCCTGATCGCTGGGTCATCCCTTCTGTGAGGCTTTACCAATTCTTCATCCAGCTTGCTGATGAACCATCTGTTGTTGGATGTTTCAGCACACCTTCTTCTTATGCTTAAGATGAACCCAGTGGATGCTTTTTCAATTTCATCCAGGCGAAAGAACAGTTGATTGTTCTGAAAGTTTGTGAAGAAGATGCCAGCAGGATTCTCTATCACTCTTCCTTCCTCAAAGAAGCTTCTGGGAGGAAGTCTGGTGTTCAGCAAGGCATCACCAGTGATAGGAGGAAGGTCAACAGCTATGGTTCGATGCTCTTCTTTCCTCTTTCTTTGAATCCTTCTTCCTGCTGAGGTGGAGATAGCTGATGGAGTACCAAAAACTTGCCTCAGCATTGGCAAATCAGTTTTGAACTTGGTTTCGTACTCTCTGGCCTTCTCAAAGTATTCCTTGAGCATCTTTTGGAGTTGTTCATAGCTGACAGCCTTCTTGTCTTTTACCAGCATGTAGACTTCAAACCACTCAGAGGCACCTAAGGTGGTTGGTTTGACCCCTTCAAGTTTGATAGGCTTGTCAGCACCTTGTCTTAGAATTTTTAAGTTTGTCTTAAGGCCCATTTCAGCTTTGAAGGCCTCAGCAGCAACATTCTTTTGAGGCCTCTTTCTATCCTTCATAAGCTTCAGCCATTTAGCCTTTATTAAGTGTTTTATGTTGATTTTGTATGCATTTGGCACGTTTATGGTGTTTGTTAGTGTTTTCAGGCTCTTACCAGGTTACGCGCTCATTTGTTGCATTTTCGGTTGATTTTTGGCCAAGAAGTTGATTCGTGAGATCGAGAGTTGTTAAGGTGAAAAGAGATAGAAAATTTATGCAAGTTCTCATTTTTGAAGAAGTGTTATTCAGACCAGTATATTTATACTGCGACGCAGTGGGGAGTGCATGTGCCCACTGCGCCGCAGTCATCTATGTTGAAATGAACTACCAGTCCAGTAATATTATACTGCGCCGCAGTGGGGGTGACCAAGGCCCACTGCGCCGCAGTCAGCTAGTGAAAAAGGGAGAATTCAACCAGTAATATTATACTGCGCCGCAGTGGGATGTGCGTGTGCCCACTGCGCCGCAGTCAGCCTTGACAAACGAGCACCAAAGGCAGTGTATAAGCACTGCGCCGCAGTGGGGGCATCACTCGCCCACTGCGCCGCAGTGAGAGTACGGGGCTGAAAGGTTTTGGGCAGCTTTTGCATCAGATTGGAGGGGGTATAAATAGAAAACAAAACCTAATTCCCAAAGGATCAAGTTTTCTTTCTAAGAGCTGCACTTCAAGGAACACCTTCAAGGATCAATCAAGATTTCATCATCTTCCGATTCATTGAAGATTCACGTGCACCCACTTAGATCGTATCTATTTTATTGTCTTGCAATTTCTATTTCTCAAACGATTGGTACATCATGTTCTTCCTTTATTTTGATTGTTATTTCAATTTAATCATGAGTGGCTAATCTTTTAATCATCCACCTTGATGAAACTAAACGAATGATGTGATTGCTATATGTTTTAATTCAAAGAGTTGATTTCAATTATCGTTGTGTCGAGATCTTGATGATTTAATTCCTTTATATATTATTATGATATTGGTGGCATGTGTGTTCTTCGTTAGTGGTACTAGTTGGATACATATGTGATTTTCAAACGGTTGCTTGTCTATGAGCAACTATCACTAGTTCATGGTATGATAGTGAATGTCATTTTAATAAAAGGAATAATTTTGTCAACGTGTTTTGTAACGGTTGGTGGTACCACGTTATTTTCACATAGGCACAATTGGTAAATTGTTGATCAAGCAAACTAATTGTTGGTAAGGTTGTCTAGGCATTGGTGGTACCGGCTTGGGTAATTAAACTAGCAACTTAGGTGTTTGGGTGTTTTGTGAGCGGTTGGTGGTACCACGCGAGCATTTTATCCTTTCACGATTATCTTGTCAACTCTAAATGAATTTGGTCTTAATTGAATGCAATCATGTTTGAAGTCTAGCGAAGTCAAGGTGGATGATCTTTACTATTATTGTTTGAAGCTTTTCTTTACTTTTACGCGTTTTTGTCTTTAAAGATTTACTTTAATTTGTCAAAGAGAGATTTGAAGCAACATCTTATTTTCCAAACTACTTTATTAGGCAATTGATTCAAACCAATCCCCGTGAACGAACCTGGACTTACTTTTTAACTATACTGCATACGATCGGGTCCACTGCCCGATAGTGTGTAGTAGTGAGTTTCGAGGTACTTCTAGTTTTAATTTTTAAACTCGATTTAGCACATCAAGTTTTTGGCGCCGCTGCCGGGGATTGTGCCGTTTTAGTTGTTAATTTAGTGGTTTGATCCTTCCTCACGTGAGGAAGTTATTTGCTTTAATAGTTTAGTTTTTCTTTTCTTGTCTTATCACAGGTGCAGTTGACGTGTTTGGTTAGTTGTGTTTTGCAGGTCTACTTCTTAGTTGATGAACTTGCGGTCTTCGGGTTTACCTCTAAATAGTCCTTTGAGAACACCACAAGACGTAGGTTTAACTTCACAACACCTACACCATTCTCACCTATTGCTAGACCCACTCCTGATTCGGACGAGGAAGGGTTCTATTTGGACGAGTTTTTCAATTTAGAAGTTAATTAGAAGAGGAAATGGGAGACGAAGAAAGGGATCCGAATGATATACGTTATGGTGAGAGGGTCCGTACTATTCCTACCAACCGTGGTAGTCCTATAAGACCTCCAGCCATTGCTCATGATTTCAATCTGAAAGGTAATCATCTTAAAAGTATTGAGGAGCAACAGTTTGACGGTAAAAGGAAATGGGATCCATACCAACACTTAGAGGTTTGAAAAGTTGGCACGGTTATACCAATATGGGCAAAACCAAATGGATGTCGTTAAGCTTGAAACATTTCCCATGTCCATTACCGGGGATGCTCTAGATTGGTTTAATGATCTTCCGGAAAATTTGATCACAACTTGGAACCAACTCAAGCAAGCTTTCATTGGTGAGTTTTATTCACTTAGAACTCAAAGGAAGTTGGAGAATTTGATTAGGTCCTTTGACCAGATGAAGATGAAGATGTGGTGGATGCATGGATCTGTTTTAAGGAGATGTTGAGGAATTGTCCGGGCCATAACATGACTAAGGAGCAATATGTTGAGCTTTTCTTTGATGGCCTAGATAAGAAGTCTAAGTGGGAGTTAGGATATGCTTTTGGGGGTGGTTTCAACAAGATCACACCCAATGAAGGTTTTGATATTTTGGAGTCCATGGCAAAGGACAATGCGAATATGGATGATGATAGATTTTTGAAGAATGAGAGAAGATTAAAGAAAGGTACTAGCCAAGGTAGGGTTGCAAAGGTTGAATCTAGTCATGATTCTGGGATGATTGGAGAGATTAGAGCGCTATCTGAGCGCATGGAAAAGGGATTTGCTATGCAAGAGAATCGGTTTGGAGCAATTGAGAGGGATGTTAAGGTAGTAGCCGATGGATGTGATCATTGTGGTGATATGCATTATTCTGATGAGTGTCCCAATCGGGGACCCGAAGATGTGAGTTACATCCAGAATCAACAACAAGGGAGCTACCCGCGTAATACCGGTTTCCAGAACCGTTCTTCAGGTAATCCTTCTTATAACTCTTCTTTCCTACTAATAATTCTCGTTTTTCAGGAAATAGGTGGCAAAGGGATAACTTTCAGAGTCAGCCACAACAACAAACTCAACAAGGACAAGGATCAGGTTCTTCTTCCTCTAATACCGATCCAAATGCCGAGTTGAGGGAGATGATGAAACAGTTGGTTAGTAATCAGGCTGAAACTAACACTAGCATTCAGATGATTCGGGATGATACTAAGGCGTTGAATGAGAGGTTGGATAGGATAGATGGCAAGGTAGAGATAAATATGAAGAATCAATGTGTTAACTTTAAGGATCTTGAGAGTAGGATGGCTGCCCTTTCTAGGCCTCCAGGTACTTTACCTAGCAATACTCAACAGAATCCTATGCCTCAGTTTAGCATGGGGCCAAATCAGGGACAGAATTCGGGGCCGAAGTACACTCCACCTCGAGCCCGTAATGAGGAAGCCAAGGCCATCACCACTCGTACAGGTAAATCATATGACCCTCCTACTATACCTAATGTTGTTGTTTCAGATGTGCAGGAAAAGGGAGTGATGATGATGAGGTTGATGAGGAATTGAGATGGAGGAGAATCCGACCGTGAAGACTCCGGTCACTCCACCAAAACCGGTTGTGGAACCCAAGGTTAAGGCTTATAAACCAAAAGTTCCATTTCCACAACGGTTCAAGAAGGCAAAGCTAAAGGAACAATATAACAAGTTTGTTCAAATGATTTCAAATGTTCATATTAACGTGCCTTTAGTTGATTTGATACAGGGGATGCCTCATTATGCCAAGTTCATTAAGGAACTTGTGACGGACAAAGGAAAGATGGAGGAGGCCAAAGCTACTTTTCTCAATGCCGAGTGTTCTGCTATCTTGCAGAACCGCATTCCACCTAAGCTTGAAGACCCAGGGAGTTTTCTTATTACTTGCTCTATTAGAACCATTATTTGTAAGGCTTTAGCTGATTTAGGTGCTAGCATTAATTTGATGCCTTATTCGGTTTGGAGTAAGTTGGCTTTAGGAATCCTTCGCCCGACTCGCATGAGTATAAGATTAGCTGACCATTCATTTCAGTACCCCATGGGGATTGCTGAAAACATTAGAGTCAAGGTGGGCCATATTGTTTTCCTAGTTGACTTTGTTATTGAGATGGAGGAGGATGCTCAAGTACCCCTTATTCTTGGACGCCCTTTCCTAAATACCGCGGATGCTATCATCCGTGTGAAGGATAAGGAGATTTCTTTGGGTGTGGGTACGGATAGGATTAGTTTTTAATGTTGAGAGGTCTATTAAGCATTCTTATTCTAATGATGAGTCATGTTTCAGGATTGATGTGATTGATGATGCTTTAAACCGAGAATTTCAGGAATTTGGAGACATAGATTGAAAATGAAGAGCTCACTTGCTTAGGAGCGGAGATATTTCTGATGATGATTTGTTTGCAGAGGTTATGGCACTTAGCTTGGATGAGACCCTCAGTGGATGAGAGCTTTGAGAGAGTTGTTGCTGATGGAAGCTCAAGGGTACCTAATTCAGTTGATGTACCACCTACATATTTGGAGCTTAAGCCATTGCCTGCACATTTGGAGTATGCTTACTTGGCAGGTAAATCCTCTTTACCAGTGGTTATCTCGTCCTCACTCTCGAGTGACGAGAAAGATTGTCTCTTGTCTGTGCTCCGAGCCCATAAGCGGGCTTTTGCTTGGAAGACCACCGACATTCCAGGTATTAGTCCTAACTTTTGTCAGCACAAGATTGATTTTGTCGATGATGTTAAGCCCGTTGTCCAGCGACAAAGGAGGCTAAATCCTAATATGAAAGAAGTGGTTAAGAAAGAAGTGATTAAGTTGTTAGATGCAGGGATCATTTTCCCTATTGCTGATAGTCCTTGGGTTAGTCCTGTTCATTGTGTGCCCAAAAAGGGGGGCATGACAGTTATTGAAAATGAGAATAAGGAACTCTTGGCCACTAGGACTATAACGGGATGGCGGGTTTGTATTGACTACCGTAAGCTTAATGATGCCACCCGAAGGATCACTTTCCATTGCCTTTTATTGATCAGATGTTAGAGAGACTTAGCAGGTAATGAGTATTTTTGTTTCCTTGATGGGTTTTCCGGGTACTTTCAAATACCCATTGATCCAAAGGATCAAGAAAAAACCACTTTCACGTGCCCCTTTGGCACTTTGCTTATCGGCGAATGCCGTTTGGTTTGTGTAATGCCCCAGGCACCTTTCAAAGGTGCATGATAGCTATTTTCCAGGACATGCTTGAAACCTCCATGGATGGATGATTTCTCGGTCTTTGGGGACTCGTTTCATACTTGCTTGCATAATTTGGAAAGGATGTTAGAACGGTGTGAGAGGGCACACCTTGTTTTAAATTGGGAGAAGTGTCATTTCATGGTGACCGAGGGAATTGTGTTAGGGCATAAAGTGTCTAAGGCCGGGATTGAAGTTGATAGGGCTAAGATCGA
>CM067168.1:118082724-118139245 GCA_034093135.1 Erigeron breviscapus
CTTGTTGTATTTTACACTTTCCTGGTTAACCATCGAACTTAAGGGACTCACATCCTCGTCAACAAATATCGGTGTTCTTGTTCCCTAATCTTTACTTTTATCTTATCTTCATTAGATCATTACTATAATTCGCATTATCTTCTGTTCTTTGCACTATTTTGTTATATTTTGATTCTTTATTTACGATTATATTTATCCTTTAACTCCTTGTTTAGTCGACATAAATCTTTTATAAGTCTTTTATTTAATACACATCTTTGAAACTCATTATTTAACAAGCCCTTAACCTCACGAACGAAAGTTTGGTTACATAATTGATCTAAGTCTTCAAGGTTGATTATCTTGGATAATTTTTGTCCAAAACAATTGATACGTCCCACGGTGTATCAATATACCAAAGTATATTGTACACAGAACAGTTGTAGAGGGGGGGGGGGGTGAATACAACTTTCCTTAATCTTTACAAACTTTTAACACAAAACGTTTTAAGATTCAGTTTAAGTATATTAAGCAAGTAAGTAAAGAGCAGGAATCAATAAAACAGTAAAGCAGTAAAGAAATAAAAACATTCTTGAACACGGATTGTGGTTTTCAAATGTAATCCTTTATTAAAAAATAATCTATACAAAGAATTACAAGGTTGTTGCGGAATAAAGATAGCCTATAGATATATAAACAACCCTATGAAATGACAAACAACAATCAATAAGTTTCAGCTCAAGAGAATCAGCCCAAGCTGATCTCGTACAGACTAAGCTGTGTATAAGAGCAGAGAAACTTGTGTGAAGAATGATTCTCAGGAAATGCCACACATATGCAATCCATGAATGAGGCTTTTATAGGCGAAAGCGCTCCTTCATTTGGTGTCCGTTGTAGCTACGTGTTCTTCATTCAGTGGATGATAAAGGAATAATCAATCGTGCCTTTCATGGTACTTGTGGTCCCCCACGTACTGACGCACATTCTTCATCCACCAATAAGAGTATGGACACGCATATGTAAAACCAACCACCAACCTGGATCCTAGGATTCTTCCTAGTCACGTCATTTGTCTTTATCTTCAATCCAGGTTGTTATCTTCACTTGATTGTCAGACACAGATTGGGCCGTTTGTCAAAGCACCAATCTGCCTAAGTGTATCCAAGCTGACTGTTAATCCCAAGCTGTCTTCTACTAACAGCTTGGTCTTCTATCTTCAATCCTCCTCTTCGACTTGGATTGAATGCTATCACATTGTTGATGCAGCTTGAATAAACTTGCTTCCATAAGATTTTACAATTATAAAGTATGAAGCATGATCTGGGTCAGAGACAGATCGTAAGCTGTGTAAGCTTAGTCTGACCCAGATCAGATTACAAGAACCAAAAGATTACTAAGTGTTCATAGGTCAGATTTGTCATCATTAAATTTACAATTAACATTGGGACTCAACAATCTCCCCCTATTTGATGATGACAAAACCCAACAACACTTCTAACTATCAGCTTACAAAGAATCAAAGTAAAATGAGACTAACAGATTGTGACCCTTTGAATCTTTTGGATTCTTTTGAACTGAAATGAAGTTTTAACAAAGAAACTAGATTTGTACAACTGCCTTTGCATATATAGAGAACAAAACAAAGATATTACATGATACATCACTATTCTCCAAGCATTTCTATAGCTTCTTGCTTAACTTCAAATGATGGGGCAACTTTCACATCTAACTTCCTATCTAACCCCTCATCAATAAGGAACTGCTCATACCCATTACCTTCTTCACTAAAATTTTTGCAGAATCTGTATAAGGTAAATAGGTGCATAGATGGTACCTGTTTTAGTTCAGCAGTCCTTTGGAAAACTAATTTCCCTCTTGCATCTACAAAATACATCCTATGTTCAGGTTCAGTGATGAACATCCCATATCTTGCATTTTCAACACCAGCAGGTAGAGACAGATTGAGATTATCCAGAATCTTGTCAACATCACCAGAAGATAATTGTGCAAGCAACTCTGAAGGAGACAAGTTTTTGAGAAAAACTGTATGATCACCTCCAGAAGCATCAATCCTTTCAAACCTTCTTCTTTTCTTTTCCTTTGGCCACAACTTCCTTTTTAGAACCAATGGCTGCAAGATCTTCTTCATCTTCCTTATTTAATTGTTCTTGAACAGCCTTGGCAATTTCAGGATCAGACTCAGTTGCAGAAATTATTTCTCTTTGTAATCTGTCCTCCTTAATCATTTTGTATGCCACCTCAACTGTTACCCCAAGCTGTGGAGCTTTTTCAATTGCAAGCTCCCAATCCTTTTCTTTTTCAGTTAAGATCTTCACACCACTTGACCCACCTTCTGTTGTCCTATTCTTGAGCATGAACTGGGACAGAGTGGCAGTGTCTTCACTAGATGAAGATTCATCAATTTGTTCTTTGGGAGCTGGGTCAGCTTGAGTTGGCACAACTTGTACAGGAACAGCTTGAGAGGACTTCCTTTTCTTTTCAGCTTTCTTAACTTTTTCAACTCCAACATCCTTCCTTATATCTCCCATTTCCACATCAACAGTCTCCCCCTTAGTTGTATCACTCTCCTTTTCAGCCTCTTCATTCATTTTTCCAACATTTTCACCACCAGACTCAGATTCTGGTCTTTTTATCTCCTCTACTGTTTCCTTCTCACCTTCCACCCTAGAACCATGCACAACCATTCTTCTATCATTGACTGCCTCCTCAGCTCTGGCCTTATTCCATCTCTCTTTTAGTTTTTCAAAGTATTCTTCAATTTCCTTGTCAACCTGAGCTTGTTGTCTTTCTCTTTCTAGCTCCATTTCAGCTTCACTCATAGCGCTCCTCTTTCTCTTAGTAGCATTCTTCTCCCCCTTTTTGTCATCATCAGCGGGGAAAGAGCTCACTGGAGTAGCAAAGAGGCCTTTGAGATCCTGGTTGATCAAGTCAATCTTGACATTAGTAAGACAGCAGGCCCTTCTCAGCTCAACATAATCCTCATGGAGGAGTTCAATTTTAGATTTGACACCCTTAGAAGCTTCAATCAGATCATTCTTGAAATCTGCTTGTGACTTGTTTGCAGATCGAAGTTCTATGGTGACTTCCCTTGTAAACTTGGTTGCTGCATTCTCAATCTGACTCAGAGTACTCTTGTTTCTTTCTTTCTCTTCATTGATTGCCTTTGTAAGACCATCAAGAGACTCTGTCAGCTTGCTCTGGTTCTGCTGCATCAAATCAACTGCTTTTAACACATTTTCTTTCAATGCAGTCTGATCTTGACTCAGCTTATCCACCTTCTTATCCATCAATTCCTGATCCTTTTGGATCTTTTCCAAGCATTTGGTCAACTGTAAGCTCTCAACCTTAGAGGTTGAAATGAACTCAGTGAGCTGACCCACCACATCTGAAAATGAGATAGTGGCAGCTTAGGAAGAACTTGCAGTTGGCTTAAAAGCCACTGACTCTGGAAAGAGCAGCCTGCAATCCTTAATATCAGGGTCATTGGGCTTATATAGAAGGGGGTGGAGGTTTAAGGAGTTTTGGTGAATTTGCTCATGAGAGTGAGTCTCATGAGTAGATTTTTCAGAATTGATGATGAGTTGGTCAGCCTGAGAAAGATTAACATTTGGTTCAGGCTGAGGGCTAGTGGGAATGTGTTGATCTTGATTTTGATCAACTCCTCCACTAGTATCTTCCATCAAAGCATCCCTTGAGGATGGATGGGCAGACTCATCATCGAATGAAGAATCACTTCCGGAGATAGTGATCATATTTTCATTGACATCGTGAGGACCATCAATGGTTCCCTTTGCTGCACAAGGGGCTGACATAACTATCTTAAAGACAACCATGTAACCTACAGAATCCCTCTGTCCAAGGACAGATGCAGACACAGACTCTGCAGGTGTAATGTTTTGTGTATTTGATTGCCCTACAATAGAGGTGTGTTGTTGCACCAAAGTATCCTTAGGGAGAATTGATGCCTGTACCCCTCCTTGTGACATAGAAGGGGCATTGACAGCCTGTGCAGACTCAGAGTGTAAGAGCGAAGGAGTCTGATCAGCTTGGGGAGGAGAAGCAGTGTCACCAATGCGTTCGATACTTCTCTCCTTTGGCTGACCATCCTCAGAATGATGTGCATTGACTCTGACTCATTTTGGATCTGGGCTAGATCCTCTGTTATCCCTTTAATGATATCATCAACCTTTTGGGAGGCTGATGATGGCGATTTCGGTGCAGACTCAGTATGACCTTGGGATGAGGTCTTTCTTTCAATACCTTCACCCTGTTTGGAGGGTTGGGTAGCAATGGGTGTTCCCTTTAACTCGTCTACACTCTTTTGGGAGAGTGCAGATGGGCGTGGTGATTTCGGCTTGTCAGCTTGGGTGGCAGGGACAGCTTTGGAACGTTCCTTAGCTTCCACTGCACCTTGGGGGATCTCAAGATTGGATGTTGCAATATCAACCCCAGAAGCTGGCACAGATTTCCTTTGCGATCTTTTCTTTTTAGCACTGTGAGGCACTAAGTCCTCAACAATGGGTCTTTTAGAAGCGGATTTTGACAGAGTGGATGAGGGTGTGGCTAGGGTGGCTGATGTTTTGGCCAACCCTTCACCCTCTTTTGAAGGAGAAGAATATTGAATAGATTGAGAAGAGTTTGAGGGTTTAGAAGCATGTGTACCTGGGTCCCCCTGATTAGCAGATTGAGTATCAGACTCAGATCGCGTCGAAGAAGGGACAACTTCCCCAAGTGCTTCTTGTTCCCTTTCTCTTTGCCTGCAAAAATCAAGGTAGATCTGCATTGCTCGGGTCAGACCCTGCACAGATACCTTGGGACTATTGAAATTGTTATTGTTGATAGACTTGCATTCCACAGTCTGACCAGTTGCCAGACTGTAATCATTGTCAAGTATTGCTTCAATGATAAGAGCAAGAATCCTACCATAAGGTATGGTAAGACTCTTCTTATGAACACGATCAACTAAGTCCTTAAAAATTAAGCCAGCAAAATCTATTCTGGTCATAGTGACCATTGCATGAAAAATCTGCAATTCTAAAACATTAGGTTGATCAAAGCTGCCTGCCTTTACTTGTAAAGTTTTAGAAATTGTGCTCAATAAATAGTTCCAAATACGAGTTAAATATTTCATTTTAACCACTGAAGCCAATGGACCAGTATATCCAACTTCTTGTAAAATATTTTTGGCTTCAGTATGAGACACAACATTTTCATATTCATCATCAGGCATATAAGACAGCTCAAATGCAGACCTAATCCTCTCATAAGAAATATATACCTTTTTCTTACCGTTGAGGATTGTGCCATAGATTGCAGCATCTCCTTTCTTGTTCTGTTTCACAAAACAGCTCGCCCAAAATTCACAAAGTAGATCTTGAAATACCCAGTCTGGCTTCTCAATCATCACTTTGCCGAATGGATGATACCATAAGAAAGCCACAATCTCATCATATCCTTTTGCCCATGAAGGAGGATGAATATTGGCATGAACCAGACTGCCAATCTTGATTTTACCAGTATCAAGATCAGCCGGAACCACTACTACATTACTTCCCACCACATAAGGTGAAAGCTTATTAGCGCTTATTGGAGCTGGGTATTGACTTTCAGGTTCAGAAGAAGAACTAGATTGAGAATCATTAGAATGAATAGAAACAGATGATGATGCCATTTTGAAAACAATTTTTAGAAGAAATTAAATTTAATAAAACAGTAATCAGATTTGAGAAGAAAAATTTATTTGAGAAAATATGAACAAGTGATTTGGGTTAAATGGATGTTATATACAAAACTCAAAATATCCCGTTTGAAAAAGTTGGAGAGAGAAAGATTTTGATTGGAGGATCAACAAGTAGTGGAGGTACTTTTTCAGTAACTGGTTGTAACCACTACACGTGTCACACTCCAATAGGATCAACAAGTACACTAAATAAAATAATGAAGTAATAAAACGCACTGAGATATTTAATAACAAAAATAACCACGAAGCTGGGTCAGACTCAGCTTACCCTCTTTCACTTGGAAATGCACCAAGTGTGAAAGGGTAGTCTGGGTCAGACACAACTTACCCTCAAAATTTAGTATAAATCTAAGGGGTCAGATTTGCTATTACTTAGCTCACTACCTTTTACAAATTAAGCATACCTAGCTTACTTATGAGATAGTTGAACCTTGATTCATCCAATGGCTTTGTGAACAAGTCAGCAAGCTGATTATCTGTTGGAATGAAGTGGAGTTCAATATCTTCTTTCATTACATGATCCCTGATGAAATGATATCTTATATCAATGTGCTTGGTCCTTGAATGAAGCACAGGATTGTTTGAAATTGCTATGGCACTGGTACTATCACAAAAGATTGGAGTTTTTGATGCAGTGACACCATAGTCTTGAAGCTGATATTGCATCCAAAGAATTTGAGAGCAACAACTTGCCTGCAGCAACATATTCAGCTTCTGCAGTGGAGATAGAAACTGAATGCTGCTTCTTGCTGGACCAGCTTACAAGTCTATTGCCAAGCAATTGACAAGCTCCTGAAGTACTTTTTCTGTCAATCTTACAGCCTGCAAAGTCAGAATCTGAATAGCCAATTAGATCAAATCCTGAGTCTTTAGGATACCAAAGACCCATATTGGGACTACCTTTAAGGTATCTAAAGATTCTTTTCACAGCCTTAAGATGAGATTCCTTAGGACTAGCTTGATATCTTGCACAAAGACATGTAGCAAACATAATATCTGGTCTACTAGCAGTCAAGTAAAGTAATGATCCTATCATACCCCTATAAGTTGTGGTGTCAACAGATTTTCCATTTTTATCTTCACCCAGCTTATCACCAGTTCCCATAGGAGTTTTCATAGGTGAGCAATCACTAAAACCAAATTTGTTTAAGAGATCTTTAACATATTTTCCTTTGTTTATGAAAATTCCATTTTTAGTCTGTTTAACTTGAAACCCAGAAAATAGTTTAGTTCTCCCATCATGCTCATTTCATACTTTTTAGACATTAATTCAGAAAACTTTTTGCAAAGTCTTTCACTGCTAGACCCAAATATTATATCATCTACATAAATTTGTACAAGTAGGATATCACCATTATACTTTCTCACAAACAAAGTCTTGTCAACATTACCTCTTTTGAAGTTATTAGCCAATAAGAATTTAGAACAAAGTGTCATACCATGCCCTTGGAGCTTGCTTCAACCCATAGAGAGCTTTGTCAAGCTTGAACACATGGTCAGGAAACTTTGTATTTTCAAAACCAGGAGGCTGTTCAACATAGACTTCTTCTTCCAATTTTCCATTAAGAAATGCACTCTTCACATCCATTTGGTAGACTTTGAAACCCTTGTGAGCAGAGAAGGCCAAGAACATTCTGATTGCCTCTAATCTTGCCACTGGTGTAAAAGTCTCATCATAATCAATTCCATCCTCTTGTCTGTAACCAAGAGCTACCAATCTTTCTTTGTTTCTGGTCACAACTCCCCTTTCATCCATTTTGTTTCTGTAGACCCACTTGGTTCCAATCACAGTCTTGTGATGAGGTCTTGGAACAAGTTCCCAAACCTTGTTTCTTTCAAACTGTGTTAACTCATCTTGCATTGCATTTACCCAAGAAGGATCTGCCAGTGCTTCATCAACCTCAATTGGTTCCACCTTGCTTACAAAATTGACAAACATGCAGAAGTTGCCTGTTGCCTTTCTTCTTGTTTTAACACCAGAGAGTGGATCACCAATGATTTGGTTAATTGGATGACTCTTTGTCCATCTGGTAACTGGGACAATGGACTGATTCAGATTAGATGGTTCATCATGATCAGCTTGAGGAAGAGGCTGATCAGCTTGGACTGGAATGGAGGAATCTGAACCAGTTGGAGAGTCATTTAATGGATTCTGAATAATTTCTTCAGTAGGAGTAGGATCAGCTTGTGCATTTTCAAAGATTGGAACACTTTCTTCTTCTTCTAAAAGTTGCTCCCCCTGAGTTTGAGCATTATCAGCTCCAATTGGAGGATTAGTTGGAGGCTCATTCTCAGGTACAACCAGTTCTTCAAAATTGAAGTCTTCATCTTCAGGAGGAGATCAAATCTGGCTTAGAACAACCTTCATCAATGCTTACATTAACAGAGTTCTCAATTGTTTTAGTTCTCTTGTTGTAAACTCTGTAGGCCTTCATCATTGTTGCATATCCAAGTAGGATACCTTCATCTGATTTTTCATCAAACTTTCCAAGATGGTCTTTTTGATTCAGAATGTAACAAGGACTCCCAAATATTCTTAGGAAACCAATTTCAGGTTTTCTCCCCCTAAGAAGTTCATATGCAGTTTTCTGGTATCTTTTCACAATGAGGGATCTGTTCTGGCTAAAGCAGGCTGTGTGTACTGCTTCAGCCCAGAAATGAGACTTGACATTGTTTTGAGCCATCATGGATCTGGCAGCTTTAATAAGAGTTCTGTTTCTTTTTTCTGCAACACCATTTTGTTGAGGAGTTCTGGCAGCTGAGTAGACTTGTGAAATCCCTTTTTCACTGCAAAAAGAATTAAGAGTGATATTCTTAAATTTCGTACCATTATCACTCCTTAATTGCCTAACAGGTCTTTTGTAGAGAAATTCAGCTTGCTTGATGAAATGAATAATGTTGTCAGCAGCTTCACTCTTGTGTTTTAGAAAGAAAACCCAGGTGTATCTTAAATACTCATCAACAATTACCAAGGAGTACCTCATTCCAGTGAATGATGGAGTACTAATTGGTCCAAATAAGTCCATATGAAGCAGATCCAAACAATTATCAATGGTTGAGCATGTTTTAGACTTAAAAGTAGCTTTATGTTGCTTGCCTTTCTCACAAGCACCACACAGCTTGTCCTTCTCATAATTGATCACTGGAAGACCAGACGCCAACTCTTTCTTACACAGCTTGTTGATGTCTTTGAAATTCATATGAGACAGCCTTTTATGCCACAACCAATTCAGCTCATCTTGAGTCTTTGACATGAAACAGACTTCTCTTGTGACAGTTGGATTTCTCATGTCAAAAGAATACAAGGACTCATCCCTCTTTGCAATAAGAACCACATTGCCTTCTAAATCAAGAACAATACCCTTATCAGACTTGAATCTCACTTCATAACCAGCATCACACAACTGACTCACACTGATCAGATTGTGCTTCAAACCATTTACATATGAGACTCTTCTGAAAGTAAGAGGACCATTTGAAAGTATACCAAAACCTTTAGTCTTTCCTTGAGAATCATCTCTAAAAGTAACATTAGGACCAGCGCGAATCCTAAAGCTACATAGCAGGGACTTACATCCGGTCATATGCTTGGAACATCCACTGTCCAAGTGCCAGGTATTATCGTCATGACTGCCCTGCAATTATGATAAGAGATTAGTTCTTTTTGGGAACCCATCCAAAGATGGGTTCACCAGAGCTGACCTTCTGGTCTGACTCAGATTGGGTAACAAAACTTAGACTCTTATCACATTTTGAAACCCATTGTTGCTTGGTCTGTTCTTTACCAGATTCAAGTTCTTTCTAGCAACATTTAGAGTTTCCTTTTGAACAAAACCTTTGCCTATTCCAGATTTCTTACATTAAGCTCTCAATTTTCTTTGATCAACAGTTTTTGGATCAGACACATTCTTAAGAAAATTTGTTTCCATTGACACCTTATCAGTTTTGGACTCAACATATTTTAAAATCAACTTGTCAGAGTCAGACTTGGTGTTACTTGAAACAGACTCAGATTTGCTTGTGACTCATTTCCTAGAGAACCAGACTTCTTACTCTTTAAAAGCTTTATTTTCTCTTTAGGAACACTATGATCTCTAACCTTTCTTTTATTTTTCTTTAAACTACTCTTGTTTGTTTTAGTCTTTGAATCTGATTCAGATTGGGTGATGGTCAGCTTGGACAAGTCAAGACTTTCTTCAGGTTTTAACTCAACAACCTTATCAGATTCAGACACAGCTTCAACAATGGTCTGACCAATGGTTTCAGGATCTTTAAACCCAATACCCGATTTCTGAACCATCTTAATTGGTTTAGAATTCATTCCATTTGTTTGGACTTTGGGTGGTGAAGGAGGCTGATAACAAGGCTCCATAGCACATACTTCAGCAATGGCTATGGCCCTATCATAATCACCATCAAAAATAGCTTGGATCTGATGAGGTATTTGTTCATTTACACACTTAGCAACTCTTTTGGAACTTATACACCATGTTTCAGTAATTTGTTTAACCTTTAAAAACTTTTCTTCTGCAGTTTTAGCTTCTTTAACCAAAATGGAGTTTAATTGCTTTTGAGCTTTAACTTCAGATTCTAGTTTTTCAATGGTGTGACTCTTAGAGCTGTTATCAAGTTTCAAAACATGTATTTCCTTTTTGAGTTCTTGATTAAAGTGTTTTTGTAGTAGAACCTCATCACCAAGTTTATTCAGTCTGGACAGTTTCTCATTATCAGACAGATTGGAAAAAGAAGTTACCTCTGTTGTGATTTTTGGGTTTTTATCAAAGTAATATTATCCTTATAATATTAAAACGCAGCGGAAAATTGAACCATTTCAATATGTTGGTATAGTTAAATTCAAAGTTTAACTTATAAAATAAAACCCAAACAATAAGGATCCATGTATATGAATAGCATACATACAAAACAACAACCCAAACAATAAGGATCCATGTATATGAATAGCATACATACAAAACAACCATAGGGTGTTTTAGAAGACTACCTTCTTCCAAGCTTATGAGAAGGTGGAATGAATGAGATGATGATCTTGAAGTGGCAAGTCTTCAACCTAGAAGAACCTCAAGCAAGTATACCCCAAGCTTCCAACAAACACCCAAACTATGCTAGGATTTGAACTTGAAATCCTTCCCTTTTGCTCCTTGTGGCCGAAATCAAAAGAAGAAAAGGGAGAGAGTTTTTCTCTTGAGAAAGTTGAGAGAATTCTTAGAGTTGCATGTGTGTGTATTGATACACTCTATGTTAGTGTGTCTTGTGTTGTATCTTGAAAGACTAGTTCTTTTGAGTAAAACCAACAACACACATCATATGCACATGGGGAGGGGGGCGGCCCCTAGGTCCATCACATGGACAAATTCCACCAATTTTATAAACTTGTATTTTATATAAAACATTTTATATAAAAGTCTTGTAACTTGTTACATACCTTATGTAACATTTTATATAAAAGTCTTGTAACTTGTTACATACCTTATGTAACATGTTATATATATTATACACAACACATATAAATGTTTATTTTGCCAAATAAACATATTTACATTTCTCTCAAAATAAATCATCCATATAATTTATTTACATATCTCAAGTGCAATTATTTAGAAAACCACTTTCTAAATGTTTCAAGTATTGATATTTATTTAAAGATCAAATCATATAAATAAATACCATAAGTGTTTGTCTAGCTTGTTATTGGGTATGACCCGACTTGGATCATCACGTACTAGCCACGTCAATTTAATATGTGTCTTGGGCAGACGAATTCCAACAATCTCCCACTTGCACAAGATTCATAGAAGATTGACGCAAGCAGCAAATACCGCCTAACAACGGTTTGCTACCCCTAATACGTATGACGAAGTGCCATTCAATAACATCATCCTCTTCAAGTCCCTTACTTGAAATGATTTAGGTGAATCGATCATTTATCCTTTTGTCACAGATGTCATGTTATATCTTAGAGACACAGAGTGATCATTCTCTATTGATTTAACTTTGTAACAGGCCTTAGACATCTAACTCTCAACGAATAAGAGGGACAAATTCCATCTCGACTACATACGTCTTTCACAATCACCTTATATCATACCTGAGCTTAGTCTTATGTACTGCCATGTTTCAGAACAGCGAAGAGCTAAGTCAAAGTATAATATTCAGTGAATATCAAGACCCAATATGTATCTCAGGTCTGAGGATACAATGATATTCGCCTTTTAACTCAAGATTACTTATGATCAATCACAGAGATTCCATGTAGTAATGCTTGATTGCAGGTCAGTCCAATATTTGTATCCCACAAATATCTATGAACCTTGGTAGCAACACTTTGCTCTATATTCAAACCTTTTGAATATCTACCAATCCAAGTTCATAATAATCTTACATTCATATTTGTTCCCACAAATATGATCGACTACGGACATTTAGAATAATTAACTTATTCATGGATTTAAACATGCAAAAATGGAACATAACACAATTTAAATGCAAAATACCAATATTCATATAAATGTGTTAATAACTACAAGTGTTCCGATATCCAAATACATAAAATAGATCAAATCCAATCACTAGAATATCGAAGTCCCATGGCACAAGTATGACTCTCATGCTTAGGCCTTTCAAGGAGCTTCGTGAGTGGGTCCGCAACATTTTGATCGGTGTGAACTTTGTGAATACATATCTTTCCCTTTTCAACTTCATCCCTTATGTAGTTGAATCTCCGCTCAATGTGCCTAGTCTTTTGATGTGCACGAGGTTCCTTGATTTGAGCAATCGCACCCTCGTTATCACAAAGAATTTCTAGGGGTTCTTGAATGGAAGGAACAACCCCTAGATCGGCAATGAATTTCTTCAACCATGCAGCTTCTTGTGCTGCTAAAGAAGCGGCGATGTATTCCGATTCTGTAGTGGACAATGCAACCACATCTTGCTTTGAGCTTTTCCAAGAAACAGCTCCTCCATTTAGAATGAAGATATACCCCGATTGTGATCGAGAATCATCTCGATCAGTTTGGAAACTCGCATCCGTGTAACCCTTTACAACGAGTTCCTCCTCACCAGATCCATATATTAAGAACATATCTTTAGTGTTTCTAAGATATTTCAATATATATTTGACAGCCATCCAATGACTATCACCTGGATTTTGCTGGTATCTACTTGTCATGCTTAAAGCGCATGACACGTCCGGTCTCGTGCATATCATAGCATACATGATGGATCCTATAGCAGATGCATATGGGATTCCACTCATTCTCTCTTGCTCAACTTTTGAGCTGGGAGATTGAGAAGTACTCAATATAGTTCCTCTTTGAATAGGCACCAAACCCTTTTTGGAGTTTTCCATCTTGAACCTTTTCAAGATCTTGTCTATGTATGCACTTTGATTCAAACCTATTAAGCGCCTTGATCTATCCCTATAGATCCTTATTCCCAAAATATAGGCGGCTTCACCAAGATCCTTAATGGAAAAGCAACTTCCAAGCCAGGCTTTTACACCTTCCAAGGTTGGAATGTCATTTCCAAATAGTAGAATGTCATCGACATATAATACTAGAAAAGTAATGATGCTCCCACTAGCCTTCTTATACACACAAGCTTCATCAGCGTTTTTGATGAAGCCAAATTTCTTGACTTCTTCATCAAAACGACGATTCCAGCTTCTTGATGCTTGTTTCAATCCATAGATTGATTTCTTTAACTTGCATACTTTATTAGGATGTTTTGGATCGACAAAACCTTCAGGCTGATCCATATAGACATCTTCCTCAAGATATCCATTTAGAAAAGCGGTTTTGACATCCATTTGCCATATCTCATAGTCATAATGTGCGGCTATGGCAAATAATATCCTAATAGACTTTAGCATTGCCACAGGCGAAAAAGTTTCATCATAATCGACCCCTCGAGTTTGAGTGAAACCTTTTGCTACAAGTCTAGCTTTATAAGTACTCAAGTTTCCATGCATATCGTGTTTCAATTTGAACACCCACTTACTTCCAACTACTTTGGAATTAGGAGGTTCAACAACCAATTCCCAAACTTGGTTGTCATACATGGATTGCATCTCAGCGTTCATGGCCTCTAGCCATTTGTCCGAATCTGATTTGGACATAGCATCGTGGTAGGTGGTAGGTTCATCAGAAACTACCATGTAGCATTCATCCACGAGAAATCCATATCTCTCAGGTGGATAAGTAGCTCTACCAGATCTACGAACGTTTTGTGTGTCTTGATCAACCCTTTGATCATCTTCAACATCCTTTTGTTGAATGCTAGTGTCACCCAAGTGTGTATCTGTCAGTGGTTCTTGATCTTCTTCAAGTTCCACTGTTCTGGAACTAGTTCCTTCCATAAGGAATTTAGTTTCCAAGAACTCAGCCTTTCGAGCAACAAATACATTTTGCTCATTAGGATTGTAGAAATAATATCCCAAATCATCTTTAGGATATCCTACAAAGATACATTTAGTGGATCGGGGCTCTAATTTGTTTGAGGCATCATGTCTTACATAAGCCTCACAACCCCATACCTTTAAATATGATAAAGATGGAACTCTTCCATGCCATATTTCAAAAGGTGTTTTCTCCACTTTCTTGGTGGGAGCCATATTTAAAATTCGGGCAGCAGAGATTATGGCATATCCCCAAAATGATAGAGGTAGTGAGCTTTTGCTCATCATGGAACGAACCATATCTAATAGAGTTCGATTCCTCCTTTCAGACACACCATTATGTTGTGGTGTTCCAGGTGGAGTTAGTTGTGAGACAATCCCACAACTTCTAAGATGATCTTGAAAAGCATCACTTAGGTATTCACCTCCTCTATCAGAACGAAGAATTTTTATTGTCTTACTGAGTTGGTTTTCTACTTCATTCTTGAAAATTTTGAACATTTCAAAAGCTTCACTCTTATGTTTTAATAAGTATACATAACCGTAACGACTATAGTCATCGGTGAATGTAATGAAGTATCTTTCACCATTCCTAGTCATTGGCTTAAAAGGACCACATACATCCGAATGTATGATACCTAATAAATCTTTTGCCCTTTCATTAGTGCCTTTGAAAGGTGCTTTAGTCATCTTGCCTTGTAAACAAGATTCACATACATTAAATGAATCATTTGATTTTGTTTTCAAAAGACCATTCTTTTGAAGTGTTAGTATGCGATTCTTATTTATATGGCCAAGACGACAATGCCAAATATAGGTTTCACTTAAATCTAATTTAAGTTTCTTGGTGGTAGCTTGGTACATTGAGTTATCATTTGTTTGGTTTTCATGAACTAATTCATAAATACCATTTAAAGGCATAGCTTTAAAATAAAATACATCATTCATAGAAACATGGATATCATTGTTAACAAAATTAAAATCATATCCAACATGTCTTAAACGGGAAACAGAAATAATACTCCTAGTCAAACTAGGTGCATACAAAACATTGTTCAATACAATTTCCAAACCATTTGGAAGTTTCAAAAGATAGTCTCCTTGGGCTTCTACATGCACCAATGCACCATTGCCCATAAAGAGACTAATGTCTCCCTTCTTGATGTGCTTCTTTCTTATGAACCCCTGTAACATATTACAAATATGAGTTCCACATCCGGTATCCAATACCCATATGTAAGAAAAAACTGTATTAAGCTCAATATATATCATAAATATTGTACCTGAGGTTTGCCCTGCATCCCTCTTAGCTTTTAACTCTTTGAGATAGGTTGGACAATTACGTTTCCAATGTCCTACCTCCCCACACTCAAAGCATGGGTCATTGACAGCAACCTTTTGCTTCTTCGCTTTTGGGGTATCCATTTTTCCCTTTCCTTTGCCTTTAAAATTCCCTTTGTTGTTACCCTTTCCCTTAGCAACATTTGCCTTGGGTCCGGAGTAAGCCCTTTTCTTTCCGCCTTCATTGATCATGAGAACGGGTTGAACTTTTCCTCCCATACTAGCCTCGCCGTTTTGAGCATCCCATGGAGCTCGGAAACGGTCTTGTCCCATCCGTTCATGTTATAATTTAACACGAAAGTTTCAAATCTCTTAGATAATGAGTTAAGGATCATATCCGTAGCTAACTCATTTGAGACGGGACAATTAAGCCTTTCGAGGCGATCAATGTAGCTTTTCATTTTAAGAACATATGTTGAGACGGGTTGTGAATCATCCATGCGACATGCATGAAGCGCTCGAACCGTTTCGAAGCGTTCAACCCTTGCCTTTTGTTGGAACATTTCCTGAGTTGGGTAATCATGTCGTATGCCCCATGGTGCTCGAACTCCTTTTGGAGTTCGGGAGTCATACTCGCTAGCATTATGCAACTAACTTGCACGGAGTCCTCGACATATTTAGCCCAATCATTATAGGCTTCAACATCAGTTTCTTCGGGCTCATCAGGAATAGGATCGTCTAACACATAGGATTTCTTTTCGTGCCTAAGAACAATTCTCAAGTTACGAAACCAATCCACAAAGTTGTTTTGGTTTAGACGATCCTTTTCAAGGATGGATCTTAGTGAAAAGTTATGGACGTTTTGGTTGGGGTTTATTGCATTGTTAGCGGCCATCTACAAGATTAACAAAGTTCTTTATTAGTATTTTCGATATCAAATATAAATTTTAATTGTTAATACCCTTTTATGTCCCATGGACAATTAATAATTAAAACCTAGAATCCAACGTTACATTTAAATGATGGTTAGGTGACCTTTATCCCATGATCTAAATTAACAAGGTAGTCAACGTTTGACAATTGCAACAGTTTGCAATTTCTAGTGGTATGGGACCGGTTTAATATCTTATATTAAGTTGACATGTTTAATCCCATCAACGCCTTTGGTTACCATGCTTCGGTGACCCTAATCACATGGCTTCCAAATCAAGTTGTCCTACTTATACACACATGTAAATTTATCTTATACTAGTGGTTAGGTGACCTTTATCCCATAAGTACAATAAATTTACCTTAACTTATAAGTTCCCTCAAAGTAGTTAGGTGACCTTTATCCTACAAAGAGTTCCCAAATAATTAAGTGTTGTATAAAAGGATGGCGTTTAACTTGTTTTTAAAGGGTCGTTTGAGTTTTTATATTCTAGTTAAAAACTATGTACCATAATGAATTTTGAAATCCAAATTTCAAGGTTCTTTTATAAAATCCATTTTTATAATTGTGACCATTAACTTTTAATAAAACCCATTTTATTTTACCAAGTTAATGTCAATATTAAAACCAATTTTTAATCTTTATGTGTGTCTTTTGTTGGTTTTTAAGCATCCACATGACAAATAAATAAACAACCAAACAAACAAGACAAACATAATAATAAGTGCACAACATTAGCCAACTATTTTGACCACACTTGTTAGCCGAAACAAGTGGGTCAAAAGGTCTCAACCTAAGGGACAAAGTAACACAAAATATTGTGTTAGTTGAGCTCCCACTTGATCTTGCATCCAAATGCTTCAAGTAATCCTTTTGTGATGTGTTTTTGACAATTTTCTTCATTTTGATAACCCACTGCGCCGCAGTGGGTCTAATACACTCCCACTGCGCCGCAGTGGGAAGTCACTGGTCTTCGGCTGCATTATCCCCCACTGCGCCGCAGTGGGTTTGACATACTCCCACTGCGCCGCAGTGGGAACTCACTGTCCTCGGCTGTATAACCCCACTGCGCCGCAGTGGGTTTGACATATTCCCACTGCGCCGCAGTGGGAACTCACTGTCTCGGTTCATTAGCCCTCCAACTTCAGCCCCAAACCTTTTGATGCTTTCTTGGAGATTACATTTATAAGAAAAAATGCAACTAATCTACTTATTACATACCAAATGAAATAAATAGATTACATAACCAAATGAATGAATAAAATCCTATTTAACTATTACAACCATTGAATAATTAAATAGAATACAAACACATCCACACATCACAAACATTCACAAGGTCTCTTGGCTAAGTTGTGACACTAAAATACACAAGAAAAGGGAACCTCCTTTTGTGTATTAATTTTGGCCATAATCAAAAATGGCCAAAACATTGGATTTTGTCCAAACAAAATATCAACTTTTGATGTATGTATCCATATAACCGGCTCTAGATGCCATTGTTGTGATTTTTGGGTTTTTATCAAAGTAATATTATCCTTATAATATTAAAACGCAGCGGAAAATTGAACCATTTCAATATGTTGGTATAGTTAAATTCAAAGTTTAACTTATAAAATAAAACCCAAACAATAAGGATCCATGTATATGAATAGCATACATACAAAACAACAACCATAGGGTGTTTTAGAAGACTACCTTCTTCCAAGCTTATGAGAAGGTGGAATGAATGAGATGATGATCTTGAAGTGGCAAGTCTTCAACCTAGAAGAACCTCAAGCAAGTATACCCCAAGCTTCCAACAAACACCCAAACTATGCTAGGATTTGAACTTGAAATCCTTCCCTTTTGCTCCTTGTGGCCGAAATCAAAAGAAGAAAAGGGAGAGAGTTTTTCTCTTGAGAAAGTTGAGAGAATTCTTAGAGTTGCATGTGTGTGTATTGATACACTCTATGTTAGTGTATCTTGTGTTGTATCTTGAAAGACTAGTTCTTTTGAGTAAAACCAACAACACACATCATATGCACATGGGGAGGGGGGGGGGGGGGGGGGGGGGGGGGGGGGGGGGGGGGGGGGGGGGGGGGGGGGGGGGGGGGGGGGGGGGGGGGGGGGAAGAGGGGGCCGGCCCCTAGGTCCATCACATGGACAAATTCCACCAATTTTATAAACTTGTATTTTATATAAAACATTTTATATAAAAGTCTTGTAACTTGTTACATACCTTATGTAACATGTTATATATATATTATACACAACACATATAAATGTTTATTTTGCCAAATAAACATATTTACATTTCTCTCAAAATAAATCATCCATATAATTTATTTACATATCTCAAGTGCAATTATTTAGAAAACCACTTTCTAAATGTTTCAAGTATTGATATTTATTTAAAGATCAAATCATATAAATAAATACCATAAGTGTTTGTCTAGCTTGTTATTGGGTATGACCCGACTTGGATCATCACGTACTAGCCACGTCAATTTAATATGTGTCTTGGGCAGACGAATTCCAACAACCTCAGGTGGAGCAGTCTGACTGGTAGATGCCTGGTGAGCTGACTCAGATTGCTGTTGTATTTTCACCAGATCTTCAACAAATCTTTGAGTAGCTTTTTTAGCCATGAAACACTTGGCATCTTTATACAACTCATCATCAGATGATGTGGCACTTTCAGCCCAGTCTTTGGCTACCAGACTCTTTTCACTTTTGTTCACCTTCTCAGTCAGCTCAGCTACTTGTGCTTTCAAGGCTTTGTACTTAGTCTTGAGCTTTGAGTATTTTTCACCTCTTCCACCTTTGGCTAGCACAGCTTGAGTAGATTCTTTAGATCTGCAATCTCCAGCCATATGTCCAGTCTTGCCACACTTGTAACAAGTGACTTTGGACATGTCAAATGGCTTATTGGTCTTGTCAGCTTGGCCACCTCTTCCTTTTCCTTTAAACTTATTAAAGGATCTCCTTCTGATCCTTTCAGCCAACATAGCTACTTCATTAGCTAGTTCATCACCATCAGATTTATCACATTCAGATTCAGCACAAACAGAGTTAGGATTAGACATCACAGGAATATCATCATTAACACAAGGAATGATCTCATTACTAATTAAACTAGGGTGTTCAGTCATAGAAGCAACAAGTGCAGCAGCAGGCTGACTATAAGAATCACCCATAGCAATTAACTTTTCAGCCTCTGAACATTCTTGGTTATGAAGCAAACCAAAAAGTCCAGGGAGATCAAGATCATGATAAACAGAACTTAATTTAACAGAAGAAATGTAGTTGTTCCATTTAGGTGGTAATGAATCAAGAAATTTACTCTTTAAAACCTCATTTTTCTTAATGATTCCAACAGCAGCTAAATCATTTACCAAAGCATTAAAGCGGGTATGAGTATCAGTCAAGGATTCATTTCTCAAAGAGAAAAATCTCTCATACCTCCTGGTCAATGTAGTAATTGTGGATTCCATGGAGGTAGAGCAACCCTCAAACATGACAGTCAATGTACCCCACATTTTCTTAGCTGTAGAACACATTTTAATACAATGGTAAAGGTCTTTGGGCACAGCTTGGACAATGAAATTTCTAGCCTTCACATCCAAGTTTTCAACCTCCTATCCTCATCCCCCCAATCTGCCTTGTCCTTAACAATAGATTTGACTGTGGCAGGAATGGTTGGTTGACCTTCCCTGACCACAACTTCTACCACAATGGTTTGTGTAGGAACATAAGGGCCATCCGCAAGGATGTCAGGCATATTGTTATCGATGGATTCAAGGAACAAAGACATTCTACCTTTCCACCCACTGAAATCATCTTTATCAAACATGGGTGGTCGGGTTGAAGAACCATTATCAATATATGATGACATAATGCTTTACTATAAAAGAAATAATGCAAGGATCAAGTCAAGTTAATTCTTAACCCCTGCTCTGATACCAATTGATACGTCCCACGGTGTATCAATATACCAAAGTATATTGTACACAGAACAGTTGTAGAGGGGGGGGGGGGTGAATACAACTTTCCTTAATCTTTACAAACTTTTAACACAAAACTTTTTAAGATTCAGTTTAAGTATATTAAGCAAGTAAGTAAAGAGCAGGAATCAATAAAACAGTAAAGCAGTAAAGAAATAAAAACATTCTTGAACACAGATTGTGGTTTTCAAATGTAATCCTTTATTAAGAAATAATCTATACAAAGAATTACAGGGTTGTTGTGGAATAAAGATAGCCTATAGATATCTAAACAACCCTATGAAATGACAAACAACAATCAATAAGTTTCAGCTTAAGAGAATCAGCCCAAGCTGATCTCGTACAAACTAAGCTGTGTATAAGAGCAGAGAAACTTGTGTGAAGAATGATTCTCAGGAAATGCCACACATATGCAATCCATGAATGAGGCTTTTATAGGCGAAAGCGCTCCTTCATTTGGTGTCTGTTGCAGCTACGTGTTCTTCATTCAGTGGATGATAAAGGAATAATCAATCGTGCCTTTCATGGTACTTGTGGTCCCCCACGTACTGGCGCACATTCTTCATCACCAATAAGAGTATGGACACGCATATGTAAAACCAACCACCAACCTGGATCCTAGAATTCTTCCTAGTCACGTCATTTGTCTTTATCTTCAATCCAGGTTGTTATCTTCACTTGATTGTCAGACACAGATTGGACCGTTTGTCAAAGCACCAATCTGCCTAAGTGTATCCAAGCTGACTGTTAATCCCAAGTTGTCTTCCACTAACAGCTTGGTCTTCTATCTTCAATCCTCCTCTTCGACTTGGATTGAATGCTATCACATTGTTGATGCAGCTTGAATAATACTTGCTTCCATAAGATTTTACAATTACAAAGTATGAAGCATGATCTGGGTCAGAGACAGATCGTAAGCTGTGTAAGCTTAGTCTGACCCAGATCAGATTACAAGAACCAAAAGATTACTAAGTGTTCATAGGTCAGATTTGTCATCATTAAATTTACAATTAACATTGGGACTCAACAACAATCGCTAACAATCGTTTTAGGCCTTGGTGACTTTCTTACGGTTTGTTCATCGCCAACCAGCATATTCTTATCCTTTAGACCTCCCCCAACTGGTTTCCTTTTAGTTTCGCTTCCCATATGTTCATCATTGATCCGCTTTCTTTCCTTTTAAGCCTTTTACCTCTTTTTTGTTGGACTGATTGGTCTTGTTCTCGTTTAATTCCTTCATTAATATCTTCACCCATTTGTAATTCTTGTGTATCTGTTCATATTGCCACACAAATGTCAAGAATTAAAAAATTCTCAAATATCCTGGCTAAAATGTGGCCATATGCATATACAACATACCAAAGGCAAACAAATAAATATGACATTCCCGTATATGGGGATACATTTGTAGAAACACAGTTGTTTAGTCTAACACAAAACGAACATGATAAACGTCATTGTCACAACACAAATACTTATTCCACCACACAATACACATGTTAAAATCGCAGCCTCATACGTAATTAGTCACAACACATTTGTACTTTAGAAGAAGTCATCCGACTCACATACAACATAAAGTAGCATATGAATTTGTTCAAACACAGGTGCACATGATCAGAAATGTGTTAAGTTAGCACAAAATTAATAAACTCTTTTTATTAAAAAACTCTTATTTCGCATTGTTATCTTTAGCAAAAATCTTATTTTATTTGAAGATCCTAAACACCTGACCTCACTTACAAATCTTTGGTCAGAAAATTATCTTGAATCCTTTTACAAAATTATCTTAGGTAATTTTTGTCCGAAACAATTTGGCGCCCACCGTGGGGCAAAAAGGTGTTTTTGCAATCCTATTATTGTTCTAAAAATTCAGTTTCAAAAACTTTCTCTTGTCAATTTACATCATCGAAAATGTCTACTTCCCAAAATACCTCTTCTGCTGCTTCTGGATCTGTAACTCTGAAGAATCTGATTAATAAGCCTCCGAAAAATAATAATAATAAAAGAACATAGGTAGGATCGATTGAATCCTCCCGGGGTTTTTTACCTAAGATTTCTTAATTGAATCAAGGGTTTTTCCCCGTCAACAAAATTCTGGTGTCGTTATTATTTTTGCTCTTATTTTCAGTTCAGGATCATAGCGCTGATTTTTAGTATCATTATCCTTATCTTCAACTAATTTCTTGATTTATTGCTGTATTTGTATCTCAAAGATTTTCATAAACTCTTTTTATTAAAAAACTCTTATTTCGCATTGTTATCTTTAGCAAAAATCTTATTTTATTTGAAGATCCTAAACACCTGACCTCACTTACAAATCTTTGGTCAGAAAATTATCTTGAATCCTTTTACAAAATTATCTTAGGTAATTTTTGTCCGAAACAATTTGGCGCCCACCGTGGGGCAAAAAGGTGTTTTTGCAATCCTATTATTGTTCTAAAAATTCAGTTTCAAAAACTTTCTCTTGTCAATTTACATCATCGAAAATGTCTACTTCCCAAAATACCTCTTCTGCTGCTTCTGGATCTGTAACTCTGAAGAATCTGATTAATAAGCCTCCAAAAATAATAATAATAATAAAAGAACATAGGTAGGATCGATTGAATCCTCCCGGGGTTTTTTACCTAAGATTTCTTAATTGAATCAAGGGTTTTTCCCCGTCAACAAAATTCTGGTGTCGTTATTATTTTTGCTCTTATTTTCAGTTCAGGATCATAGCGCTGATTTTTAGTATCATTATCCTTATCTTCAACTAATTTCTTGATTTATTGCTGTATTTGTATCTCAAAGATTTTCATAAACTCTTTTTATTAAAAAACTCTTATTTCGCATTGTTATCTTTAGCAAAAATCTTATTTTATTTGAAGATCCTAAACACCTGACCTCACTTACAAATCTTTGGTCAGAAAATTATCTTGAATCCTTTTACAAAATTATCTTAGGTAATTTTTGTCCGAAACAATTTGGCGCCCACCGTGGGGCAAAAAGGTGTTTTTGCAATCCTATTATTGTTCTAAAAATTCAGTTTCAAAAACTTTCTCTTGTCAATTTACATCATCGAAAATGTCTACTTCCCAAAATACCTCTTCTGCTGCTTCTGGATCTGTAACTCTGAAGAATCTGATTAATAAGCCTCCGAAAAATAATAATAATAAAAGAACATAGGTAGGATCGATTGAATCCTCCCGGGGTTTTTTACCTAAGATTTCTTAATTGAATCAAGGGTTTTTCCCCGTCAACAAAATTCTGGTCGTGTACGGATTTCTATTCTATGTTTAGGACTCTCCAGGAACAAATGAAGGAGGCACAAAAAGACAATCTCTCTAGATTCAAAAGCTTGGAATCGAAAATAATGGAAAACAGGAGCCAAGAGACTAGGAGTCAGGAAATCAGAAATCAAGATTCTGGAAGACCAGAAAACTCTCCTCTAAACAACAGAAGCATCAATTTTGGAGGAATAGGGGTTTTTGAGAAAATAACGGGTGATCTTTACCAAGTCACCCAAGGAATTAATGAATCTTTAAAAGAATATCTTAACAGGTTTACAAAAGAATCATTAGAAATTCCGAAGTTAGATATGACTACTGCAGTCCAAGCCTTGAAAATGGGGCTGAGCAAGGATTCCCTGTTCTATCAGGATCTTGTAATGACACCCTGCAGATCCTTAGATGAAGCTAGAAATCGTGCTTTGAGGTTCATCAGACTTGAAGAAGACGAATTGATGAGGAAAAGAATGGAGGGACCCTCAACATATGAACGTCCAAATCGCAGGGCAGAAACTCCAGTCTTCCGACCTAGCAAGAATAAACCCTACACAAGGGCTGTACAAAGAGGAGCGCCGGTGGAAAGACAGGAAGAATCCCAATATCCTAAATTATCAGAATACTGTTTTCCTGTTGATACTGCAGGTATAGTGGCAGCCTTGAAGAATCTTGGGGACAAGACCAGATGGCCCCCAAGGAACTCAAAGCCTGATGCGAATAAAGATAAGTCAAGATGGTGTGCTTATCATGAAGATTTTGGGCATACAACAGAAGAATGCTATGCCTTGCGACGTGAGATCGGGATACTCCTTAGTAAAGGATATTTGACAGAACTCTTCGGAAAGAAAAAGGCTCAGGATATCGATGTCAAAGACTTGGGCAAGCAAAATCAACAACAGCCACCAAGACCTAAATCGCCACCAGCTAATGCCAGGATAATCAATTATATTGCAGGAGGATCAGAGGTGTGCGGGACATCTTTCTCAGCAGCAAAAAGGAATGCAAAAGAAGCAAAATCTGAAAGAGGAGATAGGCCTCCAGAAAAATAATAATAATAATAATAATAATAATAATAATAATAATAATAATAATAATAATAATAATAATAATAATAATAGATAATAATAATATTAATAATAATAATAATAATAATAATAATAATAATAATAATAACAATAATAATAATAATAATAATAATAATAATAATAGATAATAATAATAATAATAATAATAATAATAATAATAATAATAATAATAATAATAATAATAATAATAATAATAATAATAATAATAATAATAATAATAATAATAATAATAATAATAATAATAATAATAATAATAATAATAATAATAATAATAATAATAATAATAATAATAATAATAATAATAATAATAATAATAATAATAATAATAATAATAATAATAATAATAATAATAATAATAATAATAATAATAATAATAATAATAATAATAATAATAATAATAATAATAATAATAATAATAATAATAATAATAATAATAATAATAATAATAATAATAATAATAATAATAATAATAATAATAATAATAATAATAATAATAATAATAATAATAATAATAATAATAATAATAATAATAATAATAATAATAATAATAATAATAATAATAATAATAATAATAATAATAATAATAATAATAATAATAATAATAATAATAATAATAATAATAATAATAATAATAATAATAATAATAATAATAATAATTATAATAATAATAATAATAATAATAATAATAATAATAATAATAATAATAATAATAATAATAATAATAATAAAGTGACTATATATATAAATTTAACATCCAAAAATCTATTAAGGTATAATAATAATAATAATAATAATAATAATAATAATAATAATAATAATAATAATAATAATAATAATAATAATAATAATGAAAATAATGCTAATCAAATGCAGGATAATGTTGTGAACGCATACATGGCGAGAGAGTTGCAGAAAATCAAGGAACTGATTTCGACAGTTCCGGGATTTTGTCAACCAATTCCAGAAGCAGATCCATCTTCGTATAGAATCTCCAGATTCGCACCCGCGATAGCCAATGTCGAGATTCCAAAGAAGTTTTCAGCACCTCACATGAAAACATATGACGGAACGACCGATCCTCAAGAACATGTGGCTCAGTACTTGGAAAAGATGGAAACGGTCCCAATCCCATCAGATTTGAGAGAAGCATGTCTATGCAAAGGGTTTGGGGCAACATTGTCAGGAGCAGCCCTAAAGTGGTTACTCAATTTACCTACCGGTTCTATATTCTCTTTTGCTCAACTTATTAATCAATTTAATTTACAGTTTTCATGTAGTAGGGTTTTTGAGAAAATAACGGGTGATCTTTACCAAGTCACCCAAGGAATTAATGAATCTTTAAAAGAATATCTTAACAGGTTTACAAAAGAATCATTAGAAATTCCGAAGTTAGATATGACTACTGCAGTCCAAGCCTTGAAAATGGGGCTGAGCAAGGATTCCCTGTTCTATCAGGATCTTGTAATGACACCCTGCAGATCCTTAGATGAAGCTAGAAATCGTGCTTTGAGGTTCATCAGACTTGAAGAAGACGAATTGATGAGGAAAAGAATGGAGGGACCCTCAACATATGAACGTCCAAATCGCAGGGCAGAAACTCCAGTCTTCCGACCTAGCAAGAATAAACCCTACACAAGGGCTGTACAAAGAGGAGCGCCGGTGGAAAGACAGGAAGAATCCCAATATCCTAAATTATCAGAATACTGTTTTCCTGTTGATACTGCAGGTATAGTGGCAGCCTTGAAGAATCTTGGGGACAAGACCAGATGGCCCCCAAGGAACTCAAAGCCTGATGCGAATAAAGATAAGTCAAGATGGTGTGCTTATCATGAAGATTTTGGGCATACAACAGAAGAATGCTATGCCTTGCGACGTGAGATCGGGATACTCCTTAGTAAAGGATATTTGACAGAACTCTTCGGAAAGAAAAAGGCTCAGGATATCGATGTCAAAGACTTGGGCAAGCAAAATCAACAACAGCCACCAAGACCTAAATCGCCACCAGCTAATGCCAGGATAATCAATTATATTGCAGGAGGATCAGAGGTGTGCGGGACATCTTTCTCAGCAGCAAAAAGGAATGCAAAAGAAGCAAAATCTGAAAGAGGAGATAGGCCGATCCAGAAATCCAGCGTACTACGCATGGATAAAGTGACTTTTGAAGAGGATGATATGGATAACATTCAGGATCCTCACCATGATGGTTTGGTAGTTACTTTATATGTTGCTAACCATTTTGTACGCAGAATCTTAATTGATAATGGCAGTTCAGTCAATATCATAAGATTAGAGACGCTAAAAAGGATGGGAATCTCTGAAGAGGAAATTGGTGGAAAATCTACCGTTCTAGTCGGTTTCAGTGGTGAAACGAAAAACACTTATGGCGAAATCAAGCTCCCAGTTTATGTGGAAGGGGTAAATTCGATGCAAAAATTTTGTGTAATTGATTCATTACCTGGTTGCAATATTATTTTAGGTAGACCATGGATACACGAGATGAAAGTTGTCCCTTCAACATACCATCAATGTGTGAAGATCCCAACTCCATGGGGGGTTGTGAAGATTAAAGGAGATCAACAAGATGCTAAGGAATGCTATATGGCATCAATGAAATCTACCGCCAAATCTACAGAAGCATAGCAATCAAAGAAGAACATCTTTGATGTCAAGGAATTTGAAGATCAAGACGTGAAGGAAATACAGCTATCAAATGAAGATCCTGACATCAAGGTGTTCATTGGCAAGAAGATACCAGAAGATCTTGAAAAGGATCTTATCGGATTCTTGAGCAGAAGGAAATCTACTTTTGCTTGGAAACAAGAAGACATGACAGGTATCTCTAAAGATATTATAACTCATAAATTGGGAATTGATAAAAGTTTCAGGCCTATTCAACAAAAGAGGAGGAAATTTGCTCCGGAAAGAAATGTGATTATCCAAGAGGATGTAGAAAGACTCTTGAAGGCAAAGATGATCAGAGAGGTGAAATTCCCAGAATGGCTTGCAAATGTTGTAGTTGTGCAGAAGAAAAACGGGAAATGGAGGGTTTGTGTAGATTTTACAGATCTTAACAAAGCCTGTCCTAAAGATCCTTTCCCACTACCACACATAGATGCAATGGTGGATGCAACAGCGGGACATGAAATGCTGACATTCATGGATGCATCCTCAGGATTTCAACAAATTCAAATGGAACCTGAAGATCAAGAAGCAACAGCCTTCATGACTCCCACAGGTATATATTGCTATATTGCTATGCCATTTGGATTGAAAAATGCAGGTGCAACGTACCAGAGGTTGGTCAACATGATGTTTAAAGATCAACTGGGGGATACGATGGAAGTATATATTGATGATATGGTAGTGAAGTCGAGAAAGGCGGAGGATCATCTCAAGGATCTTGAAGTTGCCTTTGATATATTAGATCGCTACAACATGAAGTTAAACCCAGCGAAATGCAATTTTGGAGTAGGTGCAGGGAAATTCCTAGGTTACTTGGTAACTAAAAGGGGAATAGAAGCAAGCCCTGAACAGATAAAGGCGATAATGGAGTTAAAATCTCCCTCAAATGTTAAGGATATTCAGAGATTAACCGGGAGATTGGCAGCTCTGAACAGATTCATATCAAGATCCTCAGACAGATGCAAAGAATTCTACGATATGCTGAAGAAGAATAAAAAATTCGAATGGGGTGAAAGACAAGAAGAGGCGTTCAAAGCACTGAAGACATATTTATCAACCCCACCTTTGTTGATGAAACCAGAAAAGGGTGAAATACTCTTTTTATACTTGTCAGTATCTTCAGATGCAGTAAGCTTGTGCTTGTAAAAGAGCACGAAGGTAAACAACATCTTGTTTATTATGTCAGTAAAAGTTTATTAAATGCTGAAACTAGGTATTCACACTTAGAAAAATTAATATTAGCTTTAATAATGGCTTCTACTAAGCTTAGGCATTATTTTGAAACACATCCTATTCATATAAAAACTAATTATCCTATAAAAAGTGTGCTTAGAAAACCAGAATTATCGGGTAGAATGGCAAAATGGTCTGTAAAATTAAGTGCATTCAATATAACTTATGAACCTAGAACTGCTATTAAGTCTCAAGCTTTAGCTGATTTTGTTGATTTTACTAATGATTTACAACAAGATGCAGACTTAGAAGTAAAAATGTGTAAGTCCCCTTGAAACGGATCGTTAATAGTTTGCTCCAGTTATCTTGAGGTGCAGAATCCCTCACTATAACTTGGTGATTCACAACAAGCCTTCAGATTATCTGCTGCCTCGCAGATCTTCTCTAGGCCTAGCGGAACACAAACGACGACTTAACCTGCACTATATGCTTGATATTTCGACAAATGTTCAACCCTAATCTCTGTTAGGGTTCGATATATATAGGAAACACACGACCTGGGCTTCAGCGAGTCGGCCTCGCATTTGACCCTGCAAATACGGGGTCGCATTCCTACTGTGAATTGCGAGGTCGCAATTCACACTTAGCAGATGTTTGATCAAATAATCGCACTATGGCTCAACCGAAGGTGTGAGTAAGGGTTTGTGGTGTTTTGTTGGCGATTCCCTTCCGGTCAGAGGGTCGAAGACCGCTTTACGCCTATTGTTCGTTGATCCTAAGTCGTTTCGCGCGACTTAGGGTTTATGGGATAGTTTAGGGTTTTTTGTATGAATTCAGAGGTCGAATGTGAGTTATGTATTTATTGAGGGTTGTATATGATGATGTGTCGTATGGCTTCCTCCTCTATTTATATAGAGGGTAAAGTCTTGGGGAGGAAGGTAGAGATCTTTAGGGTAAATCTCTTCCTCTTTTCTGATATCTTCTAAGTATGGAAGACATATCTAGGACTCTTGGATTGTGTCCTAGTTTATAGGGGTATTTGATATCATTCCCTTTTCGGAAGTTTTGATAGAATCTGTTCGTTATTGTTTTGCGATCATCTTTAGGAGCTCCGATATTACGGAGGTGTACATCGTAGCTTCGCTACGGATAGATCTGCTTGGTACAATGTATTAGTAGCTTTGCTGTTGACGAAGGGTCCTTCGTATTAGTTTTGTATGCGGAGGTAGAGCTTTTGGAGGACTCGGGTCCATGATCTGAACAAACTGAAAGGTTGAAGGCGGAGAAGCTGTCGTTGGAGTTTAAGGTGTCTGGGTTGGAGGTAAAGTTGGGTGGATTGACTGCAGAGTTTGAGTCTGTTCGTGGTAGCGTCCGAGCTAAAGGAGATGAAATCAACGTCCTGAAGGAAGAACCGGCTGCTAAGGATACTCTGTTGGGGCATAATCGTTCTGCTTACGTGGATCTGAAGGAGAGGTACAAACGACTCGTTGTTGATGTTATTCCTCATGTTTGCAAGTCTTTCTTAAATGGTCCTGAAGTTGGTAAGAGGATCTCGGATTTGTGTAATGCAAATAGGGTGGATGCTGAGTCGGAGTTGCTCCGTGTTCTTGCTGCGGAGGGTCGCATAACCGTTGATGGCTCCGAGCTTGTGAAAGATACCGCAGGTCCATTGAACAGAGCTATGAGCGAGCTGGAAGATGTACACTCTTTGTACCTTCGTGCTATTTCGTCAGATCCTGAAGCTTCTCCTACCCAACTGTTGCAAATTCCCAATGCCTAGATAGTCTCCAATATTTGAACTTTTATATCCATTTTCCTTTTTACTGGACATGTCTGCTATTGCTTTCTTTTGTTGGATCTTGTTGGTACTTTTGCTGATATGAATCCCTTTTCTTTGACGAGTAATCGTCTTCCAGGTATACAACCTATATTTGGATTATCTAATGGCGTTCGCCTTTTAAAGATGCTGATCAGGCTATCTATTGGCTTTTGCCTTTGCAAGACTATTCCGTAAGGCTGAAATTTTCACAAGATTTGCCTGGCCATGGCTTTATCTGTGATATAAACTGGGCTTTTATCTTAATCAAGATTTATCCACAGTATTGCTGACTTTTTGGTGTCTTATGACAGTCGCCTTATGACGTTATTTGTCTTATGGCAGTCGTCTTATGACGTTTTTTGCTTTATGGAAGCGTTATCGGGCGTCCCCTGAACTTCTCATAAAGTCTTTAATACATGTATAATTTACGCGCGCGTTTTATATTTTGATCGATCCTTGAAAGCTTTTTTTTTGTAAAAAATAATTGGCAGAGGGTCGCTACATAGTAAGGTCCGAACTGCTCAGCTTTCGTTTACTGTTCCATGTTGGTCCTGAATCTTCCTTGTTCCGCTTACGGAGCGAGCAATTCCATGGGTATGGCTGTGTTAGCCTTTTCATCTGTTGGTGTTGCTCCGTATTCTTCCCGGATGGGGGTCGGATGATTGGAGTCTTATCTATGAATCGCCCTGTTGTATTGCCTGTAGTTCCCTTCCTGTTAGTCAATCTGGCAATTCTGTGGATTCTGATCCTTTTTGGCAGACCTTCGGCATGGGCAACTCCTCCTGTGTAACGGGGATTTGCGCCTGTTGAGGGTTCTCCGGTGGGTTTCCTATCCTTGCTTTTGACGTTTCTCCGTCCATCGTCCTCTCCAGGTGTTGTAGTTTCCCAGTGGTTATTGCGTCTTCTATGGCCTGTTGGAGGTTTCGACACGAGTTCGTGTCGTGCCCATAGTCTTTGTGAAATGCGCAATATTTTTCCCGGTCCCTTTTTCGGGTTGTTAACCTGGGTGGAGCTGGAAACACCTGCGCTATCGGTTCCGTTGCGAGGATGTCCTTTGGTGATTTCGTTAGCTTCAACAATATTATTTTCTTGCTTTCCTTTGCTGCGCTTCCCCACCTCGGATTTTTGGTGGGGTCTTCGTTTTCACTGCCCGTCGGGTCTCTTTTCCGTTTACCCGAGAAATGTTCCGTCCCAGTTATTCCTTTGGCGTTAATCCAGATGTGAGCCTTGATTATGAGCTCATTGTATGTTTCGGGTAGGTTCGTCGTTAGATGTTCAACTAGCTCTAATACTCGAAGCCCATGGATGAGTCCTGATATTTTCTGACTTTCAGGTAACCCACTTATCTCTTGGGTTTCGCGTGTATACCTTGCAATGAAGTCCCTAAGCGTTTCCTCGCTTTGGCGTTTTATATCGTGCGCTGCCACGTGTGTTTTCCGATGTTTCTTCTGTGTATTGAATGGTGATTTAAACTCCGTTTTTAGGGCTTCGAAGTTACTTATCGTACCTGCCTTCAGGTTATCAATCCAGTCCTTTGCTTCACCATTAAGGAACCGGAGAAGGCGCGACAGGTAGCTTGCATGTCCCATCCCCGGACCTTCGCAGTCCTTATGAGCTTGTCCAAGAAATCGTCCGGGTCTCCCTTGCCGCCATAGTATTCTATGTCTTGTGGGTGCCTCACGTCCGCTCTCACTGGGTGGTTCTGTATGCTACTGTTAAATGGACTGCTCACATTCGCTAGGTGTGCTATGTCCGAGGATCCGAATAAGGGCGGAGGTTGTCTCTGAACGTCTTCTCCGCTGGTCAATCTCGAACCTACTTTTGGTTCGAGCTGACCCTGAATTTGGCTCCTGTGGGTTTTGAGCTCATTGTCCGGGTTTCCTGCTTGTTTGCTCCGTATATTGATTTCACAGGGGTCTCTTCGTGCGCCATGAAGCTTTGTTTTATAGAGGCATTCCTTTTTGTTTCGCTCTGCGTTCTATCTACGTCATAGGCGTAAGGGACCATGGGTTCTGGTTCAAACACCTGACCTGTGTCCCTCAGACGCCTAATTATCGCGCACAACACGTCATAATTCGCTTGCACGTAAGCGTCGGTAATTCCTTTGTCTACTAGCGTTGACCCCCGACTCCCGGGCTGGTCTATTGTTCTTGTTTGTGACACGCCTGCCGGGGGAACAGCCTTCTGTGTTTGTAACTTCATTGATGTAGGGTCACCCGGATCTCGTTGTAGTGATGTAATTCCTACATTACTTTGATCCAGTGGTCTCGGGGTGGTTCCATCGAGAAATCGGTCTGACGGTCCTGTCTGGGTTCTATCCCGGTCTGGGCCTGGGATCCCCGGTATGGCTCCATCTCGGCCTCGACCTTGTAGCCCTAGGTGCGGACCTATCTTGGTCTTGACCTCGTAGCCCTGGTGCGGACCTATCTTGGTCTTGACCTCGTAGCCCTGGTGCGGACCTATCTTGGTCTTGACCTCGTAGCCCTGGTGCGGACCTATCTTGGTCTTGACCTCGTAGCCCTGGTGCGGACCTATCTTGGTCTTGACCTCGTAGCCCTGGTGCGGACCTATCTTGGTCTTGACCTCGTAGCCCTGGTGCGGACCTATCTTGGTCTTGACCTCGTAGCCCTGGTGCGGACCTATCTTGGTCTTGACCTCGTAGCCCTGGTGCGGACCTATCTTGGTCTTGACCTCGTAGCCCTGGTGCGGACCTATCTTGGTCTTGACCTCGTAGCCCTGGTGCGGACCTATCTTGGTCTTGACCTCGTAGCCCTGGTGCGGACCTATCTTGGTCTTGACCTCGTAGCCCTGGTGCGGACCTATCTTGGTCTTGACCTCGTAGCCCTGGTGCGGACCTATCTTGGTCTTGACCTCGTAGCCCTGGTGCGGACCTATCTTGGTCTTGACCTCGTAGCCCTGGTGCGGACCTATCTTGGTCTTGACCTCGTAGCCCTGGTGCGGACCTATCTTGGTCTTGACCTCGTAGCCCTGGTGCGGACCTATCTTGGTCTTGACCTCGTAGCCCTGGTGCGGACCTATCTTGGTCTTGACCTCGTAGCCCTGGTGCGGACCTATCTTGGTCTTGACCTCGTAGCCCTGGTGCGGACCTATCTTGGTCTTGACCTCGTAGCCCTGGTGCGGACCTATCTTGGTCTTGACCTCGTAGCCCTGGTGCGGACCTATCTTGGTCTTGACCTCGTAGCCCTGGTGCGGACCTATCTTGGTCTTGACCTCGTAGCCCTGGTGCGGACCTATCTTGGTCTTGACCTCGTAGCCCTGGTGCGGACCTATCTTGGTCTTGACCTCGTAGCCCTGGTGCGGACCTATCTTGGTCTTGACCTCGTAGCCCTGGTGCGGACCTATCTTGGTCTTGACCTCGTAGCCCTGGTGCGGACCTATCTTGGTCTTGACCTCGTAGCCCTGGTGCGGACCTATCTTGGTCTTGACCTCGTAGCCCTGGTGCGGACCTATCTTGGTCTTGACCTCGTAGCCCTGGTGCGGACCTATCTTGGTCTTGACCTCGTAGCCCTGGTGCGGACCTATCTTGGTCTTGACCTCGTAGCCCTGGTGCGGACCTATCTTGGTCTTGACCTCGTAGCCCTGGTGCGGACCTATCTTGGTCTTGACCTCGTAGCCCTGGTGCGGACCTATCTTGGTCTTGACCTCGTAGCCCTGGTGCGGACCTATCTTGGTCTTGACCTCGTAGCCCTGGTGCGGACCTATCTTGGTCTTGACCTCGTAGCCCTGGTGCGGACCTATCTTGGTCTTGACCTCGTAGCCCTGGTGCGGACCTATCTTGGTCTTGACCTCGTAGCCCTGGTGCGGACCTATCTTGGTCTTGACCTCGTAGCCCTGGTGCGGACCTATCTTGGTCTTGACCTCGTAGCCCTGGTGCGGACCTATCTTGGTCTTGACCTCGTAGCCCTGGTGCGGACCTATCTTGGTCTTGACCTCGTAGCCCTGGTGCGGACCTATCTTGGTCTTGACCTCGTAGCCCTGGTGCGGACCTATCTTGGTCTTGACCTCGTAGCCCTGGTGCGGACCTATCTTGGTCTTGACCTCGTAGCCCTGGTGCGGACCTATCTTGGTCTTGACCTCGTAGCCCTGGTGCGGACCTATCTTGGTCTTGACCTCGTAGCCCTGGTGCGGACCTATCTTGGTCTTGACCTCGTAGCCCTGGTGCGGACCTATCTTGGTCTTGACCTCGTAGCCCTGGTGCGGACCTATCTTGGTCTTGACCTCGTAGCCCTGGTGCGGACCTATCTTGGTCTTGACCTCGTAGCCCTGGTGCGGACCTATCTTGGTCTTGACCTCGTAGCCCTGGTGCGGACCTATCTTGGTCTTGACCTCGTAGCCCTGGTGCGGACCTATCTTGGTCTTGACCTCGTAGCCCTGGTGCGGACCTATCTTGGTCTTGACCTCGTAGCCCTGGTGCGGACCTATCTTGGTCTTGACCTCGTAGCCCTGGTGCGGACCTATCTTGGTCTTGACCTCGTAGCCCTGGTGCGGACCTATCTTGGTCTTGACCTCGTAGCCCTGGTGCGGACCTATCTTGGTCTTGACCTCGTAGCCCTGGTGCGGACCTATCTTGGTCTTGACCTCGTAGCCCTGGTGCGGACCTATCTTGGTCTTGACCTCGTAGCCCTGGTGCGGACCTATCTTGGTCTTGACCTCGTAGCCCTGGTGCGGACCTATCTTGGTCTTGACCTCGTAGCCCTGGTGCGGACCTATCTTGGTCTTGACCTCGTAGCCCTGGTGCGGACCTATCTTGGTCTTGACCTCGTAGCCCTGGTGCGGACCTATCTTGGTCTTGACCTCGTAGCCCTGGTGCGGACCTATCTTGGTCTTGACCTCGTAGCCCTGGTGCGTTCGATCCTTTCAAGGGCGCCTGCGGTTTCTTCGCGTTGTAAGCACCTGTCGGTGGGCTTGCTTCTCGTTTGGCCATCGTAACTGATTATTCTGATCGTGGGTGAGTTTGAAAATAGAATTCGTGCTGGAGGTCCCACGGATAGCGCCAATTTGTTTGATCAAATAATCACACTATGGCTCAACCGAAGGTGTGAGTAAGGGTTTGTGGTGTTTTGTTGGCGATTCCCTTCCGGTCAGAGGGTCGAAGACCGCTTTACGCCTATTGTTCGTTGATCCTAAGTCGTTTCGCGCGACTTAGGGTTTATGGGATAGTTTAGGGTTTTTTGTATGAATTCGGAGGTCGAATGTGAGTTATGTATTTATTGAGGGTTGTATATGATGATGTGTCGTATGGCTTCCTCCTCTATTTATATAGAGGGTAAAGTCTTGGGGAGGAAGGTAGAGATCTTAGGGTAAATCTCTTCCTCTTTTATGATATCTTCTAAGTATGGAAGACATATCTAGGACTCTTGGATCGTGTCCTAGTTTATAGGGGTATTTGATATCATTCCCTTTTCGGAAGTTTTGATAGAATCTGTTCGTTATTGTATTGCGATCATCTTTAGGTGCTCCGATATTACGGAGGTGTACATCGTAGCTTCGGGTACGGATAGATCTGCTTGGTACAATGTATTAGTACCTTTGCTGTTGACGAAGGGTCCTTCGTATTAGTTTTGTATGCGGAGGTAGAGCTCCGTATATGGTATATCATCAGCAGATTTATCATACATTTAATACTTAAACTTAATCTAGTATTCTATGCATAATACCAAGTTCATTAATGACAATCACATTACAAAGACATATTACAATATAATCCCGAACAATCTAGACTGCTATTGACATAGACGTGCACTTACAGACTCCCCCTTGGCAATAGCTTCTAGACGTTAAAATAATTATGTCTTCGTCTTGTCTTTGTCATCAATCTACTTCTTCTGCTTCTTCTTCTTGCTCTTGCTCTGCTCCTTCTCAGTCTCAGTTTCAGTCTCAAAATCAGAATCTGACACTGACTCTGAAGGATTATGAGTGATACCTAACCGCCTCTTCTCTTGATCCCACAAAGATCCTGGATCATAATAATAATCTGTAATCTCTGCCCTAACTCTCATATGAGCTTGTGGATCATACCCAAATCTCTTCTCCAGTCTGTGAACAATTGCAGGATGCAAATCTGACTCGGTAGAAGTATTATTGGTAGAGTCGGTTTTGGTAGACTCACTACCCTGAGCACTAGCATTTTCAGTATCAAGAGCAACAACTACAGACTGCTCTGCCAAACCCTTACCCTTTTCTGATCGATCAACGTCAACATCTTCTGTAAGGGTTTTGGTTGGCGGTGCATCAGACTCAACTACCATGTTCAACTCTGTGACGATCAGTTTTTGAGTCTGAGGAGCTTCTGAGGTTGCCTTGCCAGCAACACCAGCTGTTTGATCCAAGAATCGCATGGACCTTCGATCGGGAACAAGGAGGGGTTTTGACCGATTTATTGGCGATTCCCTACCAGTGTAAAGCTTTGAGAAGCTTAACGCCATTGTATCGGAGGTGTTTGATGTGTTGGCAGTGGAGACTTCTCCATAGAGAAGCCGAACACCTTAGGTGGTGTGGGAGTGAAGAGAACATGCCTCCATTCGATGAGGATGACCTCTTTTTATAGGAGAAACTTATCTTGGGGGATAAGTTAGGTTTTAGGGTTTCTAGGGGGATGCCCTAGTTATTAGGAAGAGATTTGGGTAATTCCCTTTTCTTTAGGAGGAAGAAATAAGAGATTTCCTCCATATTTGGCGGAGCTCCGTAATACTGACGGAGGTGAGCTCCGTAATCCTGACGGAGGTGAGCTCCGTAATCCTGACGGAGGTGAGCTCCGTAATCCTGACGGAGGTGAGCTCCGTAATCCTGACGGAGGTGAGCTCCGTAATCCTGACGGAGGTGAGCTCCGTAATCCTGACGGAGGTGAGCTCCGTAATCCTGACGGAGGTGAGCTCCGTAATCCTGACGGAGGTGAGCTCCGTAATCCTGACGGAGGTGAGCTCCGTAATCCTGACGGAGGTGAGCTCCGTAATCCTGACGGAGGTGAGCTCCGTAATCCTGACGGAGGTGAGCTCCGTAATCCTGACGGAGGTGAGCTCCGTAATCCTGACGGAGGTGAGCTCCGTAATCCTGACGGAGGTGAGCTCCGTAATCCTGACGGAGGTGAGCTCCGTAATCCTGACGGAGGTGAGCTCCGTAATCCTGACGGAGGTGAGCTCCGTAATCCTGACGGAGGTGAGCTCCGTAATCCTGACGGAGGTGAGCTCCGTAATCCTGACGGAGGTGAGCTCCGTAATCCTGACGGAGGTGAGCTCCGTAATCCTGACGGAGGTGAGCTCCGTAATCCTGACGGAGGTGAGCTCCGTAATCCTGACGGAGGTGAGCTCCGTAATCCTGACGGAGGTGAGCTCCGTAATCCTGACGGAGGTGAGCTCCGTAATCCTGACGGAGGTGAGCTCCGTAATCCTGACGGAGGTGAGCTCCGTAATCCTGACGGAGGTGAGCTCCGTAATCCTGACGGAGGTGAGCTCCGTAATCCTGACGGAGGTGAGCTCCGTAATCCTGACGGAGGTGAGCTCCGTAATCCTGACGGAGGTGAGCTCCGTAATCCTGACGGAGGTGAGCTCCGTAATCCTGACGGAGGTGAGCTCCGTAATCCTGACGGAGGTGAGCTCCGTAATCCTGACGGAGGTGAGCTCCGTAATCCTGACGGAGGTGAGCTCCGTAATCCTGACGGAGGTGAGCTCCGTAATCCTGACGGAGGTGAGCTCCGTAATCCTGACGGAGGTGAGCTCCGTAATCCTGACGGAGGTGAGCTCCGTAATCCTGACGGAGGTGAGCTCCGTAATCCTGACGGAGGTGAGCTCCGTAATCCTGACGGAGGTGAGCTCCGTAATCCTGACGGAGGTGAGCTCCGTAATCCTGACGGAGGTGAGCTCCGTAATCCTGACGGAGGTGAGCTCCGTAATCCTGACGGAGGTGAGCTCCGTAATCCTGACGGAGGTGAGCTCCGTAATCCTGACGGAGGTGAGCTCCGTAATCCTGACGGAGGTGAGCTCCGTAATCCTGACGGAGGTGAGCTCCGTAATCCTGACGGAGGTGAGCTCCGTAATCCTGACGGAGGTGAGCTCCGTAATTCTGACGGAGGTGAGCTCCGTAATTCTGACGGAGGTGAGCTCCGTAATCCTGACGGAGGTGAGCTCCGTAATCCTGACGGAGGTGAGCTCCGTAATCCTGACGGAGGTGAGCTCCGTAATCCTGACGGAGGTGAGCTCCGTAATCCTGACGGAGGTGAGCTCCGTAATCCTGACGGAGGTGAGCTCCGTAATCCTGACGGAGGTGAGCTCCGTAATCCTGACGGAGGTGAGCTCCGTAATCCTGACGGAGGTGAGCTCCGTAATCCTGACGGAGGTGAGCTCCGTAATCCTGACGGAGGTGAGCTCCGTAATCCTGACGGAGGTGAGCTCCTTTTTCTTGGGAAGGTTCTGATGGTGGGTCGGTGATGCTGTGGTGTAGTATAGAGTTTTGTCTCCGCTGTTGGTGTAAAAGGTCTACAATGATGTGGATGATTCTTAAGCTATGTGCTTATTTAGGATTTTTGCGAAGATATCTGGCTGTTGTGACGCTAGTAAGGTGGATGTTGAGGCAAGTTTGGTCCAGGCTCTTCTTGCTGAAGGTAGTATTGCTCTTAATGATCTTCTTCTAAATGTGTTCTCCTTGTATAAAATGTGTTAGGCAATATATCAATGTTGAATCGTCGTCTGAAATATGTTTGAAGTTCACTCTTCCGTTTATCTTTGTCGAACCATATCAATGCACAATAAAACTGCTTGTGCATATTTCTTCTTATTTTCGTCATGTGTAGACTGTGTAATCTGACCATCGTAGGTTCCGGGAGTCCTCTTAGTGCTTGGAGGGCCTTGTCTTGTTGGCGTAGGATGTGAAGACAAACTTGGGCCCTTCAGATTCTTCAATGTGCTGATGTGTAAGGGCTGAACTGAAATCGTCTTCGTCTGTTGAAGTCTTTGATGCTTGTCATTCAGCTTTCAGGAAGGTTTTAGAAATATTCCTTCAATTAATCATGCTCTATTCTCTCTGCAGCTGCTTCGTAGTAAATGTCGTGCTAGAAAGTTTCAACATGGTCTTATCTTTTTGTTCAAATGGCTCTCTATCTTTTGCTTTTCACACCTCGACAGCTTCGCATATAGCCATTACGAATTTTTCTTAAAAACTTTTTACAAAGTTTCTAAGTGTTGTTGATTTGGATCGGCTAATATTTAAGAGGCGCTCATTCGTAATAATCGGTTACTTCAAATCGGATTCTGTTGTGGGTTATATGTCTCCCTTATCTGTATCTCTGGAGGTCCGTGTCTTGAGTTGTGTCTTCCTTGGTAGCTCCGATGAGTAACCTTCTTCTTGAATTTTTTGCATTGGGATTATCTTTGGGTGTTTGCCTTTAAAGATGCTGATCAGGCTATCTATTGGCTTTTGCCTTTGCAAGACTATTCCACAATGCTCAGATTTGCACAAGATTTGCCTTATTGACTTTTTGTCGCCAAGGCTTTATCTGTGATAATGTCTTATGACAGTCGCCTTATGACTTGATTGTCTCATGGCAGTCGTCTTATGACGTGATTGTCTTATGGCAGTCGCCTTATGACATGATTGTCTCATGGCAGTCGCCTTATGACGTGATTGTCTCATGGCAGTCGCCTTATGACGTGATTGTCTCATGGCAGTCGTCTTATGACGTGGTTGTCTCATGGCAGTCGCCTTATGACGTGATTATCTCATGGCAGTCGCCTTATGACGTGATTGTCTCATGGCAGTCGCCTTATGACTTGATTGTCTCATGGCAGTCGCCTTATGACGTGATTGTCTCATGGCAGTCGCCTTATGACGTGATTGTCTCATGGCAGTCGCTTTATGACGTGGTTGTCTTATGGCAGTCGTCTTATGACGTGATTGTCTCATGGCAGTCGCCTTATGACTTGATTGTCTCATGGCAGTCGCCTTATGACGTGATTGTCTCATGGCAGTCGCCTTATGACTGATTGTCTCATGGCAGTCGCCTTATGACTGATTGTCTTATGGCAGTCGCCTTATGACTGATTGTCTCATGGCAGTCGCCTTATGACTGATTGTCTTATGGCAGTCGCCTTATGACTGATTGTCTCATGGCAGTCGCCTTATGACTGATTGTCTTATGGCAGTCGCCTTATGACTGATTGTCTCATGGCAGTCGCCTTATGACTGATTGTCTTATGGCAGTCGCCTTATGACTGATTGTCTCATGGCAGTCGCCTTATGACTGATTGTCTCATGGCAGTCGCCTTATGACGTGATTGTCTCATGGCAGTCGCCTTATGACTGATTGTCTCATGGCAGTCGCCTTATGACTGATTGTCTCATGGCAGTCGCCTTATGACGTGATTGTCTCATGGCAGTCGCCTTATGACTGATTGTCTCATGGCAGTCGCCTTATGACTGATTGTCTTATGGCAGTCGCCTTATGACTGATTGTCTCATGGCAGTCGCCTTATGACTGATTGTCTTATGGCAGTCGCCTTATGACTGATTGTCTCATGGCAGTCGCCTTATGACTGATTGTCTTATGGCAGTCGCCTTATGACTGATTGTCTCATGGCAGTCGCCTTATGACTGATTGTCTTATGGCAGTCGCCTTATGACTGATTGTCTCATGGCAGTCGCCTTATGACTGATTGTCTCATGGCAGTCGCCTTATGACGTGATTGTCTCATGGCAGTCGCCTTATGACTGATTGTCTCATGGCAGTCGCCTTATGACGTGATTGTCTCATGGCAGTCGCCTTATGACGTGATTGTCTTATGACAGTCGCCTTATGACGTGATTGTCTTATGGCAGTCGCCTTATGACGTGATTGTCTCATGGCAGTCGCCTTATGACGTGATTGTCTTATGGCAGTCGCCTTATGACGTGATTGTCTCATGGCAGTCGCCTTATGACTTGATTGTCTTATGGCAGTCGCCTTATGACGCTCATATGTGCGTCTTGCGAGCATCTTCATTGTAGGAGTTTTTCTTTGTCTCCGTAATATTTGTTGGGTATTGGCCTCGTTGTCTAGTAGGACAATTGTGTGTCCGTTGATGGATGCTTCCCTTTCCACTTTTCTTGCAAGTAACGCGCCCGATTATTGTTGTTGAGTTGTCTTTGGGAGCTTTGGGGGTCATTATGTAACTTGTGAAAATGGAAAGCAAGCGTTGTGTGGCTGCCCGTTCGTTGCGTCATGATCGCCTTTTAAAAATATTGACTTGTCCATCTCGTGGTGAATCTTAATCACTTCTTGGCGCCTTTATTATTATTATTTATATATATTGTATATATATATTTTTAGGAGCATCGATAAAGGTGACCTTCATAACCTTGTGAAGCTGTGGGCTGTGGCATTACCGATCGAAGAGCAAGCTTGGCGTTAAAACATCTGGATATTCATGTGGCTCAATCGGTATTTTGGTTTTTGTGTTATATATTGGAGCCATATTCCATTTCTTTCCCATGATCCTGAGAATCAACATGTGTTTCTTTGTCCTCCAATATTAATGATTTCTCACGAATAATGTCACTCATACATGCTGCTTCACTTTCTTGGTCTTGGAATTTGACATCTGTGTGGCTTCTCCATGTGGTTTCCCCCGAATGGTTATGCGAGTTTAATTATCCTTATAACTGAATTTGTCTTTTGCACATGCATGACAAGATGATAAATACTAAAATACAGTATTTATGCATGCTCATGCACCGATCAGTAGCAATGCACATTTAGTGCTAGTTTTTCACCACCTTCAATCTTCCTTATTATGGCTTGTAGTACTCTTATCAACCTTTGATGCAATCAATATATATTGCAACGAGGTGAAGGAGCATGTATGGTTGCAATTTCCATAGTTTTCAGCATATATACCATACGAGAGATCGAAGCAACCTGCTGAATTTGGTGTGAGTCGACTATGAAGGAGGCGATAGATATGGCAACGAAAGTAGTGGCCACTCGTGATGTGACTTTAACCGCGTTCCTTCAGATGCCAAGTCGGAGTCCACAATAGGCTGGGTTGGCATGGTAGACGAAACGGGTTTTCAAGCCCTTCGAATCTTTTCCTGGGATATATCACGACTTGGGGCTCCTTTTGTAGCGTTAGTAGTGACATGAGTCGGATCTTGCTTATGGTTTTTCATGATGGGATCGATCTTGAAGGAGAATACGAATGGCGGTAAGCGTTCAGCTTTTAGTGACACTTCTAGAAAAACCGTTTTCGAGCTCTCTGACCGTATTTTCTGGACAAGGACAGAACTTGTGTCCACTCCCATGTCTTGATCGTCCCGTAGGACCTCTTTCAATGATATAATGGCTGCCCAATGATGGCAAGTGGTGGCTGATGGCTAGTAGAGGCAAAAATCGGTTTTTTCGCCATCTTTTTCGTTTTTCGTTTTCAAAGTCTTCTGTTGGGATTAAACGACAACCCATATCTTCATGAATCTTTTTGTGATCCACTCGAGTCTTAGCGATGGTCTGGTGGATGTTGGTGGTGATCAGATGGCGACAGAATCGACAAACGGATGTTCGATACCTCGTTCGCTTCTTTCTGTCTTTAAATCTTCACCATCTGCATATCGTCTTAGACTCTTGGTTTATTTGGGATGCCGTTTGTACCAGCTTCAACCTTGATCGTCCTCAGTTTAGCTTCTCAAGAGGCTTCGGGTGGCGACCGAGACACAATTTTGAGACGATAAGGGAGACTGGCTGCGGTCCTTCATGATCTTCTTTTTGGTGATGGATGAGGGTACATGGGCCATGTATCTCCCTGTGATTTTCTTCCATATGTTGATTTTGTTTTTTGGTCTTCGTGCATGGTGATCAGTACGTGGTAGCTAGTTATGGCTGCATCCATTCTGTACGTCTCTCTCTTCTATATTATCTTCTTTTCTTCTCTCTATTTTTTTTTTGGGTGTGTGTTTTTGGAATTCTATGATTGACTGATGCAATCACATGACGTCCTGCCATATATTTTTCAATTGCTTTCTGCAAAGCTTGTTACTCACCTCCAAAAAATAATACTCCCTCCGTCCCACTAAAAGTGTCACATTTTGAATATTCAAAGTCTTCGTTTTATAACTTTGACCTTAAATATATTTTTTTGTGTTATATAATAGTTGATGAAAATTACACCCAATGAAAATATATGTAAAAATCAATCAATTCATATAATTTTCATCAAGTATTATATAACACAAAAAATAATATTTAAGGTCAAAGTTGAAAAATAAAGACTTTGAAAATTTAAAACATGAGACTTTTAATGGAGACGGATGGAGTAGTTTTAAGAGGATAAAACCAACGTTACTTGTGTCCTAAACTTTCGCCACATCACCGGTATTCTTTTCGAGAATTGAATCAGCTTCATGAAGGGATTTTTTTTTCAAGGTTTTTGTTGGTCGGCGATTTGTTTGTTGGTCGGCATGACATTGGTATTGGGTTTCACAGGATCTGAAAGTTTTTTTTTTTATATGATAGGGATTACGAATTGATGAGGAATAAAAAGATGTTTTGACGAATTTGACAACAATTGCAGATCTAACTCGTCGGTAGTGATGGGAACATATAGTGTATTGTCCCACGGATGGCGCCAATTTGTTTGATCCAAGAATCGTATGGACCTTCGATCGGGAACAAGGAGGGGTTTTGACCGATTTATTGGCGATTCCCTACCGGTGTAAAGCTTTGAGAAACTTAACGCCATTGTATCGGAGGTGTTTGATGTGTTGGTGGTGGAGACTTCTCCATAGAGAAGCCGGCCACCTTAGGTGGTGTGGGGGTGAAGAGAACATGCCTCCATTCGATGGGGATGACCTCTTTTTATAGGAGAAACTTATCATGGGGGATAAGTTAGGTTTTAGGGTTTCTAGGGGGATGCCCTAGTTATTAGGAATAGATTTGGGTAAATCCCTTTTCTTTAGGAGGAAGAAATAAGAGATTTCCTCCATATTTGGCGGAGCTCCGTTCTGATGGAGGTGAGCTCCGTAATCCTGACGGAGGTGAGCTCCGTAATCTGACGGAGGTGAGCTCCGTAATTCTGGCAGAAAGCATCCTTAAGCAGCCTCCGTAATAGCAGATTTACATACGGAGGTAGAGCTCCGTATAGGGTATATCATCACCAGCCTGGCTAGACTCACCTTGAGTCTCTGTTCTCAAAATAGAACCACCTCCTAGCTCCTGAGTAGCTCTGGCAGCATCTGGATCTTCATTATGATCATCGTCATGCCTTACCTTAGCTAGCTCATCACCCTTGCAGCCTAGATATGGTAATAACTTCTTCTCAATCAAAAACTTTTCAAACAACTGATTTAAATCTGATTGCGTCACACAATCCAGCATGACATCGGCAATCTTAGTCATATGTTCAACCACTCTAACTACACCAGTATTAGCTCTAGCAGCCGAACTTTCTGCCTTAGCAGCTTCACGACGAACCATGTCAAATTTGGATATGAGAGTGTTAATAAAGTCTTGATGATTCTTTCTTTCATCATTAAGAGCTTTCTTTAACATCTCAACTTCCTTTTCCTTTTTCTTCATTTCTTTCTCATGGTTCTTCTTCTGTTTCTCCAACTCATCAAATAAACCAGTAACTCTAGCCTCTAACACCGTCATCTTCCCTTTCATGTCAGCCATACCAAACACTGGTGGTAATATAGGAACTTGACGTGTAGTTGCTTTAGCTCTTGGTTCTGGATTAGGCACTGAATCCTTCATTCTATGAGTTGTAGATGGCCTTTCAAGATTGACAGTCGTCTTTTGAGATCTTCTTGGCATCACTGGCTCTGCATGTGACTCAACTGATCTCCTAGACCTCTGTTCTGGAACCTTACTTGATGCTTCTGGAGCTTTGACAGTCTTATCTACTCCACTAGCAACAGCTTTCTCTTTCAATTTAAACTTAATAACAGTTTTCTTCTTTGGAGCAGGTACCTCTTCAACTTCTGGCACCTCAAATTCCCTAGAAGACTCTCTTCGCTTCCTTTTCAGACCTTGATCAGGTGGAACTTTCTTTGAAGCACCTTCAGAAGCACTAGCAGCATGATCAACAGTATCTATCTTGTGCTTCTGCTTCTTTTTCAAGAACCAGATCTCTCTCAACCATCACCCTTTCTGTGCCCTGAACCTGTGGTTGTTCTATGTCGCGCATTGGCTCATCTGGCATCACCATCTGTAGAGGAACTGGGTTAGCAACAGGCTCAAGTGGAACAATCTCAGTCCTGAATCTCGCAAACTCTTCAGCTGTTGGTGGATTGAAGTTAATATCCACTAGAGCTCCAAATAAAGGTATATCTTGAGCACCGGGATCACCCTCAAAGCGACTCTTAAGCTCATCATATGCCCTTCTCACAATAGATGTTACTTTCAGGACCTTCTTAGTAGCAGGTAGATTGGGAATATGATGATTGATAATCATCATAATGAATCTAGGATAAACCATAAACCTATGCCCTTGCCCGGCAGTCGTTTGTTTCCTCAATTCGTTGAAGAAATACTTAGAAAAACTATATAGTTTGTTGTATACTAGACCAACCATCTGAGCTTGAGATTCTTGATTAAGCGTATCCCATCCGGTTCTCCTACTACACAAGCTAACCAACAATACATGTGCTAAGTATCTCCACCTTCCGAAAAATCCCCGCTTCTTCAATGTTCCCACATTCAAATCATCAGCATAACCCATCCTTGTAAATCCTCCAACAATAACCTCTCTACTAAATGTAGTAGGTCCATTCTCTCCTCCTTCTTGATCTACTGTACCTAATCTCAAGATATCAATAAGATCACGAGCTGAGAACTTGATAGTCTTGCCAGCAACCACTGTCTCAATTATGTCCTGAGTAGCAGTCTTCCTATGTCTTGCATTCTCCCAAAACTCTACCAGGTATGACTCATAAAGCACAGGTGAATGAGTAAGAATGTGATGAATTCTTGACCGCTTCAAAAAGGCAAAAATCTCATGATAGTATGCGGTTCCATCTTGATTCTCGTCTAAGTTGATCACAAAATTATGTCCTGATACAAATTCTCTTGCCATTTCTGTAATCAATAATAAATAATTAATTACTCAATATGACATCAAATCTCATAAGCATAACATATACAATTAACTTATATTATCTCTATAATTAAGTTAAAATATAATTAACATAAATTATCTCTGTAATTTAAAAATTAATTAACTCATTTTCAAATTTTATTATTAAAAATAAACTTTTGAAAATCTGTTAAGTCAAATACGAGGTCGTATCCCTGTACGAGGTCGTATTTCAAGGTCAAAATCAAGTCAACCAAAATCTAAAATACGAGGTCGTATTTTCCAAATTGGCCACGTATTTGGTCCGGTCGTAAATCGGCATCGTATTTCGAAAGTCAAACCAGTCAAAATTAATTGACATTTGCGAGGTCGCAAATCTGGGCTTGCAAACCCCCAAATGCGAGGCCGTCGCACTGTTCATCTTCCCCAACGCGAAAACACGATTTACCCAACCAAAACTTGTAAAAAAGCTTCTATACTTTCGTATTCAAGCGATTAAGATACCCCAACCCTTATTTTTAACCAAAAACACCAAAATCGAATGAAAATAGAAAAATCTAGTTCGAAAATTTCGAACCCCTTTTTCATGATTTTCTTGTTGCATGGTTAACTATATTACGATTAGATAGTATACCTAGATTCAGTATTTCGAGATGAACACAAAAATATCAATCAAAAACTCTGGATCTAATTGTATCTATCGAATCACAATCGGGGTAGCAAAGTTACTTTTCAGGTCGTAATGCTCTACTATTTGTTTTAATTTGTGAGGTCGTATTAGGGTTATTTGGGTTTATATACCCACTTGACCCGAATGGGCTTTGGGTCGAACCGGCCCAATTACGAGGTCGTAATTGCACTAGGCCCAATCGACCAATACGAGGTCGTATTCTGCCTTCTGCCTAATTACGAGGTCGTAATTACCTCCTGCACAGTTAAAATCAAAATTTCGTTAAAGTTTCTGAATAATTGATCAACGTTTATCACGAACTTCCTGGAAATATGAAAAATTTAAATGAATAAACCTGTAGACATCAAATTTTCATCTTTTCCCTGATCTTCGTCTTAAACCTGAAAAGTTAATAAACTTACGAAAATTCTTTAACCTTTCCATGATCAATCTTTCCAAAACAATCTCGAAATGAGCTTTCCCGATCTGAACACACTTAAAAAATAAAAAGTTATAAAATTGATTCATCATTCTTATACCTCCCCCTCAATTTTATGACTAGGGTGTATAACTATGACTAATCACGATAACAATAATCATTCTTATGTACTCCCCTCAATTTATGACTGAGATACATAACTATGATTAAAAATCATAACCATAATCATTCTTATGTACTCCCCCTCAATTAATGACTAGGATACATAACTATGATTTAACAAAAATATTCAGAAATTCTTATGAACATCATTTCATATCAATTTCAAATAATTCACAATATTGATTAAGCACTTCATATTCTTATGAAAACATTTCATAACTATATGATCTAAATAATCAATATGTTAACACCTTTCACATTCATATATATATGTTTCTATACCTAAGGTTTCAAAAACACATAATTGACAACCTTTCATATTCAAACGATATATCTATGTCTAAGGTTACAAAAATATTAACTCAATAGCCTTTCACATTCAAATATTATATTTCTATGTCTAAGGCTTTTCATAATCGATAACCTTTTACATTCACATTTCGTCTATGTCTAAGGTTATATAAGTACAAAGTTGATAATCTTCCATATTCAAAATAATATTTCTATATCTAAGATCTTCAACTAATAAAAACAGCTATCATCATCTGTTATACTGTATACATAATACTGTAATGACATGATGATCTTAGCCTTGTTTTTCTTGAATACTACAGATTCTTGCTAAGACACCTTCTTTTAGGTTATTATAGTATTACTTAAACCTGATGATCTTGGCAACTTATTTGTATTATGTCAGACTTTTGCTCAGAAATCCTTCCTTAAGATTGACTTCTCTGCAAATGCTCTGAAAAAGATGACTTCGAGATAACAAATTTTATTGCTATACCTGAAACTTGATCTTCTAAAACTGCAAATTGATTAGCAAACTTCAAACTCTCTGTATCGTCATGAAAATAAACTAATTCACCATATCTCATTGTAGTTCTCCCTCTCAACGATAAATCCCTCCGAATTAAGCACATGCAATCTTCCTTCTTGGATCTATTGCTCGAGTCCGTGTTCGCCTTGCATAACCGGCATATAATAGAGAAGTAGAATTTCCAATGATCAACACTGAACTAGTTAACTTCCATGAAAACCAAAAACTTTGTAGTTTGAATCACAAACTGTAGAAGCATAAATCCTGTTCCAACAGCAATACTACCCATGTCTCCATATCTTCATAACTCTTAAATGTATCTTCTGATTACTTTCTTCATGAACCATGATCAAAGTCTTCAGGTCAAACACATACCATGATGCTTCCTTGTGCTTATACCTGCACATACAAGCTTAAAACAAATGCAAATTCAAAATAATAGTGTTATTCTTCATTATTTCATCACTACTCAACATGATAGCAATGACTTAATCTAGAACTACATTTTTCATTTTCTTCTCCAAATTTTGTTATTCTTTACTATCATAAGTCATAAAAATCATATGACATTATCTTAGTCTAGAACTACAAAATAATTAACAAACCTTGAGAACACTGTCTCATTGTTAAAAATAAATGACCTATATTTGTTTGTAGGTCATTTATTATCACCTAGAACATTAAGATCCCTGTCTTATTTATTCTATAGATAACCTAAATTAAGGTCTTCCAGTTATGTCTCCTTCATAATGCAAATCTATACAGATTCCGTTTCCAATGACAGTAGTTTTTTACTCTGTAAAGCATATGAACTGAAACCTAATCACTTATACTTTTGCATGATCAGATCTATCTTGCTTTCGTTGTGAGATCTTGCTTGACATCCTACAAAATCAAACATTGTTTGTTGTCCTGCACATCTCAACAATAACATCAAATCTTCTCAAAGTAATAACATACAATCTGAAGAATTCTATGAATTTGCAAGATAAAATGAATATACTTAACAGTCTATTATAACCTAAGTCACTTTAAGGTCAAATAATTCACTGTAAGCACTTTCTAATTTTTCACATTTTTGCTTTTTTTTTTTTTTTTTTTTTTTTTTTTTTTTTTTTTTTTTTTTTTTTTTTTTTTTTTTTTTTTTTTTTTTTTTTTTTTTGCACATGTTCTAATTTTGTTTAGTCCGACCAAACAAAATTATTTGGAATCTCTTTTCCAAATCTTTTTGATTTAAACAAAAATCTTTTAAAGATCAAATTCAAACTATGAACAACTCTGTGTTCATTCTAATGAAAATCTTCTTTCTAAAGATCAATGAAAATAGGCATTAACTCAATATCTGTTTACTGAAATCAACAACTCTGTGTTCTTTTCCTTCAAGTCATAGTCTGTTAATCATGACACACTTTCTTTTAGCTTTTGATCACAACACTATCGCTTAACTACCCTACTCGTTTATTCATTGTTCCTTATGGAACGTAGTTGAGTCATCTTGGAAACTAGATTCTATTCTGACTCTGTCTCTCGTGCAATAGGAACTTTTATTTAAACAATACAATACAAATAAAAATTAAACATTTCACGAAAAACACAACACACACACACACATATACACTGGACATAAACGAATAACATAGTTACAAGAGCTAAAGGTACTGCTTGATTAGATCAGCTTAGCATGTTACATAAGCCCACAAGTGAGAAGTAATTCTCTTATTATTAGTTATGAACAGTGATCCATCAATGATTACCAATATGTTTGTCCCTTAAACACTCGGTACTTCCAGTTTCCTTTTAGTTGTAACACTTTCAGCATACCCTGGCCAAGGACAGTCACCATGTAACCCGAGTAGCCTAATATGCCACTTAATCAAGTTTGCGAACTTAAGTGACCCACATTCAGATATACTCTCACAATCGACACAAGCACTAAGATTAAGATATTTTGTGAGTATAGGAAGAAAGCCTTTAAGAATCAAGTCAGCGGTGACAGGTCGGTGATTCCTCACACGCAAAGCGACATAACTTGACTCACGTACGGAAATATACCCAACATTGCATAATGCTAAGTACTTGCATATTTGTGACATCATTTAAAGCGCTTATGAAAACCCGTGACTTTCGATGAGACAACCTATCCCAAGTTGGAAGCTTTAGGTAGGCTAGGTATACAAAGACACCCCAAAGACTTACTTGTTCGAATCTCAAAGGCCACATTAGCTCCATAATTTTCAAAAGATTAATAGATATTTGCATATCTTGTCACAAATATACATCCGAAAAAGCAATACATACGCATGTATGTACCCGAGACCTTCTATATAAAGACCAAATATACAAAATTACAATGCAAGATCTTTCATAAGATTTAAGGACTAGTCTATATTTAGAACAAGCATTCTCAGCCATATATCTGAATATGTTTCCCATAAGAACATTGTATACATTAAGTTCAGATTATAAGGAAACCTTGGTACTTTGTGCCTACCGATACATCATATAATGGTATCACTGAACTAAGCAATTTAAAGTACAATTAAGTAGGCTTAAAAGCTAAAGTATCGTCACGTCTAATCGTCTTGACGCAGTGACCTTACTCTATTTATTATTTTCTTTTTCTTTTCTGGTTTTTCTCATTTTTATTTTGTTTTTCTGACACTATATGACACACATAAACGACACACACTGACACATTTTACAAAGTTCCTTTTTAGAGACACTGTCACTATAGATTTCTCATTCCAATCAATTGGACTAACAACTCGAAACGAGTTCGATCGAAAGCCTTAGTGAACATATCAGCTAAATTAAAGTCACTCGGCACCTTTTCTAGGACTATTAGTTTCTTTTCAGCACAATCACGTAGAAAATGAAACCTTATGTCTATATGCTTAGTCCTACTGTGCTTAACAGGATTATTGGTAATGGTAATAGTGGATTCATTGTCTATCTTTATGGGAGTACAAAGGAAATTCTGACCGTAATCACGCAGTTGTTGCTGAATCCATAGAACCTGTGAGCAACACCCACCAGCTGCCATGTATTCCGCCTCGCAAGACGAGATCGCAACAGATGTCTGCTTTTTACATTGCCATGACACCAATCTCTCCCCTAAGAACTGACATCCTCCTGAAGTCGATTTCCTATCAAAGTTGCAGCCGCCATAGTCAACATCTGTATAAGCCACGAACTCAAAGTCTCCCCCAATCGAATACCAAAGACCCAGCACTGGTTGCCCTTTGAGGTAGCGAAGAATTCGCTTAACAGCTTTCATATGGCTTTCCCTGGGACAGGACTGATAATGAGCACACAAACAAACCGCAAACATGATATCAGGTCTTGATGCTGTAAGATACATCAATGAACCTATCATGGTCCTGTAACGAGTAGGATCAACTTCTGGATCATTAAGAGAAAACATCCCAAGTTGATGGTTCTTTTGTATAGGAGTGTCCATCGGTGAAGTATCTTCCATTCCAAATCGCTTCAGAATATCTTGAACGTACTTCGTCTGATGAATAAAGAATCCGTCCTTTTTCTGTTCAACCTGCAAACCCAAAAAGAAGTTCATCTCTCCCATAGCACTCATCTCAAATGTCCTTTTCATAATCTGCTCAAACTCCTTGCACATCTTTTCGTCTGATGACCCAAAAATGATGTCATCCACGTAAACTTGCACAATTAGGAAATCCTCTCCTTTCCATTTTGTAAACAATGTACTATCGATCAATCCTCTTTCAAATCCATTTTCCAGAAGATGCTTCGACATCTTGTCGTACCATGTCCTGGGTGCTTGATGTAATCCATATAATGCCTTATTCAGTCGACAGACTCTATCAGGATAATCTGGATCTTCAAACCCTGGCGGTTGAGTAACATACACTAATTCCTGGACAGTACCGTATAAGAATGCGCTCTTGACATCCAATTGATATACCTTAATGTCCTTGAAGGCAGCAAATGCTAGAAACAACTGAATAGCTTCTAACCTAGCAACCGGTGCAAACACCTCAGTGTAGTCCAACCCTTCCTGTTGAGCAAAACCTTGAACAACTAGCCGACTTTGTGTCACAACACCCTTTTCATCCTTTTTGCACCTAAAAACCCATCTGGTGCCGAAAGGATAATCTCCTAAAGGAATATCTACTAACTCCCAAACCTGGAGTTTATCAAACTGAAGAAGTTCCTGCTGCATGGCTTCAACCCAAGATGGATCTTTTAAAGCCATTTGAATATTACTTGGTTCTTCTTGAGAAACAAAGCAGCTGAACTTACATTCATCAACAATACCGGTCTCTTTCATCTCTGCGAATACCAGTCTCCTATTTGGAGATCCCGGAATGTAACCAAGAAAAATTCCCTCTTCAGCCTTTTCGGCAAATTTGGGTTGGTCACGAACTTTTAAAAACGTACATGGGACTCCAAAAGGTTCTAAGCCAGTTAAATTCGGTTTTCTATTGTTTAAAAGTTCATAAGGTGTTTTATTAAATCTTTTAACACATGACAAGCAGTGTTCACTGCCTCCCCCCAAAACATAGTAGGAAGCTTTGAATCAACAAGCATAGTCCTGGCGGTCTCTATCAATGTCCTATTTTTCCTCTCTGCTACTCCATTCTGTTGAGGCTCATAAGGTGCACTGAATTGATGCTCAATTCCTTTGCTCAGACAATAAACTTCCATAATCTGATTCTTGAACTCTGTCCCGTTATCACTCCTGATTCTCTTCACTTTTGTGTTGTATTGATTTTCAATTCTTTCAAAGAACTCCATTAGGATTTGAGCAGTCTCATCCTTGGTCTTCAAGAAGAATACCCACGAGAATCTAGAGTAATCATCAGTGACTACAAGGCAGTAGTACATAAACCCTATGCTTCGAACATTCACTGGTCCAAATAAGTCCATATGAAGCAACTTAAATGGAGCGGCAATAGAGTTCCGAGTCTTCGGCTTATGTGGCTTCTTGGTTTGTTTTCCTTTTAGGCACGACACACATTTATCTTCCACCATAAATCTCTTGTTTGGAACGCCGAGAACCAATCCATTACTTGTAATATAATTCATTTTCCTGAAATGGATGTGACCCATTCTTCTATGCCATAGCAGAGACTCATCTTCTGAAGCTTTTGTAAGCAGACAAACTGGCTCCACTGAATCAAGCACACCTAATTCCAGACCATAGATGTCCTTCTTTCTTGGAGCTTTCAGCAAAATCCATTCCTCCGGTATAACATAACCTGGTTTCAACATCAGGGCTTCCCTTTCTGTAAAATGAACTGGATTCCCTTTATCACGAATTTGAGATACACTCATCAGATTATGTTCCAGCTGTTCAACAAAGTTTACATTATCCATCTTAATCTTCCCATTGACGACTTTTCCAATACCAGAAATTTCCGCCCTTGGGACCAGCAAAACTAACATAAGACCCTTTAACAGGAGTAAACTCTGTTAACAGTCTCTTGTCACCTGTCATATGTCTTGAACATCCACTATCGACAAACCATAATCCTGTAGTTTTCCTTAGTGGTTCCTTCTGTTCAATCACCTCAAGATGTGCCATAAAGCTTGTCTCAGCTTCAGTGGAAACTTCTTCATTTTCAGCTCTTACTGGTTCTGATGGTTCAGGTTCCTCTTCTACCCTCTGATGAAAACTATCATGATCATCTGTGCTGGCATACAATGTATAGTCGAATGAATTATCAACAAGATCGTTCATTCCTCCATCAAAGTCTTGAATTTCTGCCATGAATGCATGATTCTGATCATCGGCACTAGTCGAACCCTAATTGTAAGTACCATCACTTTGAACAACCAAAGCTCTTGAGTTGTCCGTTTCTCCTGAGTTTCGGTTCCCAGTATTAGCATATTGACGCCCTGAATTCTGACTTGCAATAGAACCACCCTGATTGAAGTTTTGACGACCTGTAGCTGAATTGTTGTCCCGTCTTGGCCTCTGACATTCAACGAGCAAAATGTCCAAAACCATCACAGTTAAAACACATCACTTTTGTCTTATTAAATCCCACTTTGCCGTCTATAACCTTCCTTCCGGTTCTATCAGTGAATTGCTGAACTCTCAATGTTAGCATAGCCAATTGCCAGTTCAGATCCATTTCTTCCAGATCATCTGGATCAACTTGCTTGTAATCCTCCCTAACTAGATCAGGATCAGTCAGTTTTCCTCCAATTAACTTCTCATGAGCAGACACAAACGAAGCCAGCATGCCCAAATGTCCTCAGCAGATCTTATGCTCATCGGCATTCCTGATAAACCCGAGCTTGGAGAACTACTTTTCTGATTCCCATTATGACACACTAGCCGATTCCAGAGGTTACATACATCAAGTTGTTGTCAGAATCCATCGTCATCTTCAATTTCTCATCATCTCTACTGTAGAAGGCTGTAATCCCTCCACTTGAAGATTTTCCAGAAGCAACATTTGGCTTGCTATAATAAAGTTCCGGACGTTGAACAAAATCACTGCTACCTGCTTCCTTCGACTTTCTCTTCATATCCTGACCTCTTAGCTTTCGGATAATCTGATCCAAAGTCCAAGTACTAAATTTGGGATTTTGCTGGATAGAAGTAACAAACCATTCCCACTTAGCTGGAAGAGAATCCAACAACTTCTCGATCACTTCATCTGAATCATGCTTGTACCCAAAATATTCAAGCTCAACTAGCAGATGACTATAACGAATCAATGTCTCATCAAGAGATTCATCTTGAAGCTTGTGAAAACATAGTATTGTTTCTTCAACAAGTCCTTTCTCCTCTTCTTGAGATCTTCGTCACCTTCACAATGCTCCTTGAGTGCATCCCATAAGCCCTTTGCACTTTCATACTTTTCAAACAAGTGCAAGAATTCCCCTTGGAGAGCCATTCGGAGTGATCCTAAAGCCTTACTTTCAACTTCGTAGTCCTTCTTTTGATCGACATTCATCTGCTCATAAGTAGAAGCTTTCCCACCACTCGAACTAGTATCCTTGTCATTTGTCACAGTAGGATGAACATAACCATTGACAATACAAATCCACATCCTGACATCCATAAGTCTGCAATATGACTCGAATCTGCCCTTCCAATTGAAATATCTGTCTAGGCTTATCAACTTGGGCGGTGAATTGGCCTTTTCGGTTTCATAATCCATCAGAATCAATTGATTCAGCAAAGCTTGATAGTTTGCGGGTAACTGAGACGTCATTTTTTCCGAGCTAGTAAAATTATACGAACTGTTCAAAAATAAACGAGGTCGCAAATTAAAACGAGGTCGTGAGAAATACGAGGTCGCAAATTACAACTCGAGGTCGTAATTGAACTGGTGAGGTCTTAAAGAGCTCACGAGGTCGCAAACGAAATACGAGGTCGCAATTGAACTGGCGAGGTCGTAATTAGCTACCCAGGTCCCAAAACGAGTTGGATGAGGTAATACGAGCTGGCGAGGTCGCAAACGATGTTGTATCCTTTAATTCTATTGAATTCGAAACCCTAACACCCAATAAACACCTTCAAAACACTGCAAACTCCGAAAGAGGTCACAAAAAGGGTTTTCGATCGTAAACTCGTGAAAGAATCACGTATAAACGACCCTAAACCATTTTGTTGCACCCTCAGCGTGACAAAAGTAGTGTATCTTACCTCGTAGTAGTATGTGCGCGCAATCAAAAGCTAACAGTGCTTAAAGTAATCCCCGACACCTATCGTACATTAACATATGAAATATAAGTCATTTGGGACCTTAATTGACTTGAAAACGAACTTAGGTTTTGAATCGAACGAATTTAGCTTAAAACGAATTTAGAAAACGAACTTAAGCATCAAACGAACTTAGCCTTCGTTTTTAGCTTCAAACGAAGATGATCTTCGTTTTGTCAAACGAAGATAGTTTTCCAGAAAACGAGTTTATGCTTTACGAAGATGGCTCAAACGAACTTAAACCCAACTTCGTCCAGAATTCCAAAAAACGGCTATGTTCTTCATTTTTCCAGAAATCGATCG